>QTSX02000046.1:2500-468752 GCA_014839935.2 Entomophthora muscae | reverse complement strand
AGGGAACCAATGGGGATGGAGACCATTCCCATATAAAATAGCTCTCCAAGCAAAACAATATTGGACCATGAGTGGATTTAATCTTCCAAGAAGAAAGTAGGCTCCTAGGTAACTGAGTAGGAAGACCAAAGCCAAGGGATGGAATAAGGAGGGTGAAGCAGGCTGGCTATTGCCCATAACATGTGGGTTTCTCTGTGACAGGAGGGTTTGGGGACAAGGGTGTGGTGGTGTACCATACACCTGGTATCACTTGGCGTCATGATCTATCTAGATAGTGAGGAGGGGACAACCCAGAATCTGCTCTGGTTCCAAGCAATACACTTGCTGTAAAAGCCTGCACAAGGAGCAAACAAATCAAGCATTTATAGCCAAATGGCTCCCATTGGGAGGATTTGGGTAATTTCATGGCTTTGGATTTCAAATAAGAAAACAAGCAAAAGAAAATCATACTAGATTTTAAGGAATTAGCTTTATTAACTAGAACAATCAAAAATACTTTCAAGATGGAACCTTATATAGGCCTTCAAGAGATTTTCTAAATTGCAGTTCAAGGAGAAAATGGAGACAAATGTTGGGGAAATTGAGGGCAAACTTGGCAGGGAACATCCTAATAAAAAACAACATAACAGTCATTTTTTTTATAATTTAAAAATGCCCCTTAATGAGGCTCTCAAACAACTAGGTATTATTTACCCAGCTGTTTGAAAGCCCAAGCTTAGGGGCTTCTGGTGGTTATAGCAACCACCCAAAGAAGATAAACCCCTGTTTTGATGGCCCAGGTAAAGTACGGTGCTTAACGTATCGGAGGTTGATCTAGAGATCAAAACAAGGGCAGATTCAAACCCTGCTGCTCCAGGCGTAAGCTCTGATTGGCTAAGGCCCCTAGCTTGGGAAAGCAAAAGATAAGCTGGTCTTCAAATAACTAATTACTTTAGTGGACCACAAAGAGAGCAGGGAGACCCGGGTTCAATTCCCCGAATGAAATTCAGTTGAATTTCCGGGTCTTTCAAAGGGCTACTATCAGGTAAACAGTCACATACTACCTACTAATAAATCATTTCTAGGAGCTAAAAGGGACACCCATTTTAGGAGGAGAGCTCACCAACCCTGGTGAAACTAAGGACTTCTTGTGCTAAGCCAGGAATGGGAGCACACACTGTTCCTGAACACAATTAGTCAAACCAAAAACAGTAATTGGAACCCCACCCCCACCCTGCAGCCCAGAGGGCCAAGAGCCCAGCTGCCTGTGGCTTTTTGGCCCAAGCTAGAAGAATATTTGACAGGTAGCTCACAAATCCTAAAGTTTGCTGAGGCTAGATAGATCTACTGTACAGAGTGGGCCATCAAGCCCAAACCTACGCCACAGTATTTGCCTACAAATCTATGATCTGGTAAAATCCAAAGTTGCACTGCCACGTATGCCAACCAGTGTCAAACCCCAGTGTCAAGGTCAAGACACAATTGGCTGGACTGCATGATTTGTATAAAGTTGAAAATAAAAAACGCATAACATATATTCACTCAGTACTGCCAATTAACACCAAGCCAAACCCAAGAACCAATCAATTCACCAGATTCATGATAATATTCACACAACCAAATTCCATGTTTTCTGGGACAACTAGAAAAGATAAGACAAAACCTCTAAGTATGACAGGAATGTGATGGATATTGTCATTCTGATAATAAAGTTAAAATGAATCTTTGATTCACAAAATTTCCCCATATTTAGTTCTAGTATTTTATCATATGAGCTCTCTTTCTAGAATCTCACAACCCCCCTGCCCCTCTTCTGTGTTACTCTGTCCAGAAGGAGCAATGTTTGGACCTGTTTATTTCCATCCAATACCCATCCTCTGCAGTGTACTTAATTTTTTCTCTTGAACATACTGATGGCCAACCCTCTTGGCTAGAACTAAAAACCCAAAATCTTTTTTTACCTCAAAGCAAAGTTGGTATATCATTAAGCCTAGAATATTCTAGAGAAACAGTAAATTACATCTGACTATTTAGTACCAATGACCCCACTCCTGACCCTTAAGCCTAACCTCTCACAATTTTCTGTCAAAACAGTGAGGTCAAAACCTCTCAGAAAAGTTCTGCACAAGAGACCCTAGTCACTCAAACTGACTTCCCCACAACTCAGATCTAAATGAGGTTCATTAGGGCATCAAAAAAGTGGGGTCAGGTGGTCTGGACGCTTGGGTTCAAAGGCGGTGAAATAGCCCTGGGATGAGGGTTTTTTTATTGATCAGAAATCTTAAATTGGAAACTTGATTCTCTTGTTCTTGGACCACAGTCATGGGGTCAGGCCCTGGGCCCGTGCTTTCCTCAGGTGTTACATCCTGATTGGCCACTAAGGTGGTCTTTAAGTACATGAAGCAGACAATAGGAATTTCATTGCCTCCATTAGGCGCTTTGATTACTCCTCCATTCAGTGTGATGATTCCTTTGGTCTGGCTGGTTTCACTTTTTGGAAAATCATTCTTGGCTTCAGCTTGTGGGAGCTTGATCCCAGGAAAACGCGGGCAGGCAACCCTTCAGTCCTCAAGGCCAGCAGCCCGCGGGGGCTCAGAGTCAGGGTTTGAATCCCGCCCTTAGGCCCAGGTTTTAAAGAGTAGAAATTGTCAATACTGACACCTGTTGATATCACTTAATAAACTTTCTGTTAGTTAATGTAATCAGAGCATTTGTACTTTGCAGGAGCTTACTATATTATCACAAATTTTATCTACTGTTGGTGATTTCTACTAAAAAGTATCTCCAGTACCAACATCAGCGCTGGGAAACAGAGCAACTTCTTGCTGTCTGTTGTAAAAATAGCAGCTTTGGTGCTGAAATCTACAATTAGTTAGTCTAGTACTCTTTTTATTAATACTATACCTGCAGTTGGTATAGTGACAGCCTTGGTTAAGACAGAAGAATAAAAGTAAATAAGACAAATGTTGCAACTGAACCAATGAGGATTCAGTATTTGGATTGGGGAAGACAACAGTCCAATAGAAAGAACAGGAATAATAAGAATAAGGTATTGTTTATTATAGAATACTGCAATTAATAACTATATGGGGAAAGCCACCGGGCCACAAGGGGGTGGCATGTTCCATGTAAGGATTAGAGCCAAATAATAACTCATGCAGGATCAGCAGGTCAAATTGGTAGTGCACCTAATTAGGAGAGAATGCCCACAGTTTGACATTGCCATCGGATTGGTTCATGTTGTTAGATACGTCAAGAGACAGCTCATTGAGGGCCTCCTGTGTATCATAAGATACCTTGGAGGGCTAGGATGGAACCTTGGTTGCAACACAAAACTGGTTCTTTATTTGATATGTTATAAGGTTATATAGTGGGTGCAGGGGAATTATTGCCAAGGGAAAGAGACACCAAAATAACAATTTGCCATATGAAGGCAGTGGAGAAGTGGCATTAAAAAGTGCTTGGGCAAGAAAACAACTGTGTTTACGCGCCTTGCCAAATGAAAAGAGTGGCTCTTAAATGCTACAAATACATTATATGCCATGGAAGTGAAGGCCAAGCTCTATGCACAATAAATCTTTGATTAAAATATTTTTTTAGGTGCAATTAAACAAGTTTACAGGCATAAAATAACAAACACGGCAAAACAAGTGGGGGATCAGGCAATTTTTCTATTGCCCTTGTCATAAACAGACTATGTTTTGGATGATCCATTCAACAATGTGACACTGTCTCTGATCAACTAACACTAGCCCTTGTTCCTTCCCCAAGAGTGCTGGATCAGGAGATAGTTTCTGATCCTGCTCCCTGTGAGATTAGGCTGATTGACCACAAATGATCAGGCTAATTGTTGCACACAGATCTTTATCAATTACACGCTGTATTATCACCATATTATCATTCTATTAAGTGCAGTGAGTATACACTGTATAATCATTAGTTCATCATAATTGATATGGCTATTATACGCTGTATAATTACTAGTTTATTATAATTGATATTACAATTATATGCTGTATAATTGTTAGCCAATATAGTCTTTATCAGTTATTACACACGTGCAATCACTAGATTATCAATTGTATACCTCTCATTCAATATCACTGGACGTTGTATCAACTCAGTCTCACCCAACCTGAAAAGTGTGTATGCGTATATCAAACAAGTGATGTGCAAAAAGGTAGGAAACACCAAGTTTGGGTCAGCATTACACAGCGTATAGTTGGTTCCTGATTGGTTTGGGTCAGTATTATATGGCGGATAATCCACAAGTTTATATTGGATTGAGTCTGCTATTTAACAGTATATAATCCCTATTCAAGCCATTGTATTAATAAGCAGAAGGCTTGTCAGCCAGAAAAAAATCACTGATTAAACCCTAAAAATGGGAAAAAGGAATACCAGAATTCTACCTTCCAAAGTAGGAAGATAGAGCTTGGATTATTTCTAAGCATCAACTAAATACAGTGTAGTTTCTTAGTGCTATTATAAGAGCATAAAGATACAGCCAATTGATAATTACCAGTAGGCTAGCTCAAGAAGAGTGTAGGCTGTAACTGAAGTGCAAGTTAGACCTTGAGAAGGCCATTAGCAGCACACATCCCAAGGACAACCAATCAGGATAGGCGCAGCCAGCAAAGATGGACCTATTACAAAAGTAGCCACTGAATACTGTCTGAAAGGACAAGAAGAAGGGTTATTGCAGTATATATTGATACAGACACCTGTATAGATTACAGCTGCTGACTAGATTGTACTCCAGTCCCAATAAACGTAATTATCTTCAAAGCTCTATTCTATTTTAGACTGTAGTGCTCTTGCATAGGATTAGGTAGAGTACATTGGCAAGGATAACATCTATCTGTAGCTTTAAACATTCCAGCAATAACCCAAGTTGCTCAACACTTCTCTCATCTCCTATCCTGGTATCCCTCTGCTTTGCCAACTTGCCTTGTTGAGCCAGCCCATGAGCACCACTACCAAAGAACTCCTCCTTGTCTATCCCATCCCAGACTATGACTACAACAATCTTGGGTTCACCTACCTGACCATGCTGGGGCTTGCTGAGCAAGTGATTCCCCACATGGGAGCATGGTTTCCTTGGGCCTGTCATGAATGACATTTAAATACTTGTATTGAAAACCTGGGAATTAAACCCAGGGTCTCAGGAAAAGCCTTGTTACAACCAGGATAGACAGGAGCTAGCCAGACTTCCAGTTGGACCAAACCCTGGACTGCCAGAGATAAGTTTCCCCAACCAGGAGGAACAGAAATCTTCCAGCCTGACAAGCGTTAAGACTTTGGGTTTGAAATCAACATTGGAAATTCTGGAATCAACTCTGACCCTCCAAAGGCTACTTGAGTCACATAAAATTGACAGAAACAAGCCAACTTGCTAAGTTGCAGACCCAAGTTATCAAATTACCCCAAGACCCACCAGACTCTTAAAGACAATTAACCAAATGGACATCAGATTGCTATTAACCACGTGCAGCCAAAGACCCAAACCTATGCTGAAGTTGTAGCTTTCCTAAAGGAGGTTACAACAAGGCCTCCTGCTAGTCCCACCAATGATCACCAGCTAATGCCAGCCTCCAGTTCAGTATGTGTAATACAATTTGACTGCTCAGGTGATGAGGTGAACAGTAGTGGCAGAACAAAGCATCACCACTTCTTTTCACCAGAGCAAGCCCAACTAGGATCCACCACTCACAAAACCATAAGCCAAGGACTGAGCCCTGCCAGCAAACTACCCCAGCCCTTAAGTCTGCAAAAAGCAAAGAAGCAAATCCACCTAGTATAAGAACCCTGGCGGTATGGGGATAAACCCATTGTCATTTTTGATAATAAAGTTTTATGAACCTTTGGTTTGAACAAATCATACTTTATCTAGTCTTAGTGATATTTCATCTCAACTCTAGCCAAGTAGACCATCAGGAAATCACCCTCTCCAGAGACCAACTTGCCAACCTGCGTCTGGCACTATACCGTCCCTCTGGAGCCCCCTTTGGACCTGTGCATTTCACAGAATACCCGCCCAGCCCCACCTACTTGGAGTACAGCTTGGAGACCATTCTCATTGCTGATCCCTTGGCCAGAACTAGAGAGACTGAATACATAGGACACAAAGGAAAGATAATTAAGGTGCTGCCCTTATTGTTCAAAGACAAGTATAATTACCTACTGGCATACTTTGTCCCCATGACTCTGCCTTTAACCCTGCAACCCAACTGCCCAATGGATTCCCCCACTGCTGCTAAGACCACATCCACTCAACTGTTTGGAGTACTCTACATTACTTTGATGGGAGTGGTAGACACTATGGTGCCCAGCTCAGGGCCCTGGTCCTTGCTTGGGAAATCTGTATCCTATATTATCAAGTTAGTACCCATCCTATGGTGGGAATTACTCACTGGCCTGGCTGTACTCCGTCCTGAATCAACCAATGCCTCTACCTATGCCTGGCTTCCTGAAAGAGCCGCTGCTGCCAACTATGTGATGAGAATGTCCCCTGTCATCTACTGGGCCTTCCAGGCTTAACCCTTCCCTTAAACCAAAGGTTCTCCTGGCAGTAACCCAGGTCATGACAATACAGCAGTTTTCTAACCTGTTGAGATGAAAAAAAGCTCCAAGTAAAAACAAAATCAACCCATTCTAAAAAGAAAGACAACTGATTCTACTTGAAGGTCAACTGTACTCAACAAAAGTTCATCTATCTAAGTCCAGCTTAAAAAATAGCCAAAAACACAAAAAAATTAAAATAAGATATAAAATTTCAAAACTGGGACTGCCAATAAAAGAAATTCATATCTGAAATGAAAACAAACAAGTCACATTTCAAAGCAATCTATGTCAACTGATATATTGACCAAGTAAAAAAATGATACAATCAGAAAACAAAACAGGTTAGCCACAAAAAGAATATTTCAAACACAAGATAGCACCTTTTTGATAATCAAGATTGGTTTTGTAGCTCAAAATAAAATATAGGGTCTTCCAAGATTAAATTCACCAAAATCTATCCAAGAATCTATGCCATTATTTTCAATTGCTTTGCTTCTAAATTGAACGCTTAGTTCTGGGAGAGTGTTGTAAATATAATAAAATTTTCAATAAAAGTAATACTATTGAAATAATTTGGTTTTCTGTTTTAAAAAGAATACTCTGCTACTTATTGTTTTAAAATGGTTTATTAAAAATATAGCTTAAATATTGTGGAGGAGAAGTACAAGGAGAAAATACAAGCCCAGGTTACTTATCAAGGGAGTGAATCTAATATGGGCTCTGTTCACACCCAGCAGTTTAATTTAAGCCATGAGAAGGATGTTCTGTATGTTTTTCCAGGCTCAGCATTGGGTTTATTTTTTGATAACCTATATAAAGTACCCCAAGATCTGGCCCAACCTCAGCCTACATCACACAATGAAACTCAAACAACTATGCCCTCTCTACCTCAATCCAACAATATTAATTGAGATCCAGGCCAAATAAATCAAGCTAAACCCAGTCTGGGTTCCATTATGGCAGATTTTTTCCCAAGTGACAACTTCCAACCAATAATTTTTGAGGAGATAATATCTCTCAACCAAAGTAGCATGACCTTTGCAGAAATTTCCACCTGTCTATAGTTCACCAATTCAGCAGTCAGAAAAGAATTTTGGGCTGTATGAAGAGAGGCATCACAAAGTTTGTAAAGAAGCAGAAAAAGCACCCAAACTCCTAACTCAAGATGATTATTCTATCTTGCTTGAACTTCTCTAACATAACCTGGGCCCCTATTGACTGAGATCAGACATCTTCTCAAACTAAATACATCTTTGTTATCAGCTGCATTGTACAGCTCTGGATGCCTAGGCAATTTGCCAGCGTTGTAGTTCTAACCAACCACACAGATGACAAATGAAACAATGGTAAAAATTTGCCCCACAACACAGAAATTGATGCCACAGTTACCCAATGCTTATGCAATATATAAGACAGTATTGCTTTTATATCCTATTATAAATTGGCTTATTTCTCCAGGATTACAGGACATTTTAAAATTATGTGTACTCATTAGCCATCAAATTTAATGCAGAGACAAGAATTTGGAGAAGATTTGAGGAGGCAGGCATAATATGTCAATATTCTATTTCAGACATGCTGATATACACCTGTGGGATGTATTGTTCCTTAGCATTGTGGATACAATCAGAGAGCACAACCCCAAGACATTCAACAATGTGCTTATTGTTGCTCACAACCACCTTGGGATAAACACATATCATAAGATTATGGACATGTTCATCAAGTAGTTCTCCTTTTCCAATAACGGTAGCCAATCATTAAAGAATACAAAGCTACCCCCTTTTGAGTCCACAGTATATCAGCCAATAACAGTTATTTCCAAGAAGGATTATGGTTCCATACACCACCAATTTATTCAAGCCAACCTAGGAAATTTGATCATCCTCAGAACTTCCCACTGCTCAGTTCCCAACTAACCACCCCAACCCAGAAAATCCCAATCACCCACCACCTTGCCAATAACTGCCCCTGACACTCAGCCCCACTAACCTAAAAACTATTTTGCCTTCTCTGTTCTCATATTTGCTAAATAAACCCCATTCCAAAAAAATTTGGTTTGCATAATTTAAATTACTTTAATTTTTCTGATTTGTATAAGATAATACATCATATATATTTCAGGACAATTCTATATGGCACTCCATATTTATCCTTTATAATAATATTCTATTTTTTATTTTTATAATTAATTTTTGCTTAATGGTACAATCAAATTAATTTAATAAAATACAAGTACAAATGAACAGCCAATAAGAATTGGTATTGGATTTACTTTCCATTTAAAAATTGGCTTGGACAAGATATGTGTGACAGAAATTAATGGGTATTATGAAGAAGTCTCCAAGTGATGAGGAATAAACATCCAAATCCACAAATAGTTGATGATTAACTACCACCAAAGCTTCAAATACCGGTTAGTGAAATTCCCAAAGGATACACTAAGATTTAATAAGATAATCAAACCCAACCAAAGTAGTCCTAGATAAAAGCCTGCAACAATATTAAGGAATCCCTTGAATAGAGCTCAGGACATTGAGAGGTAGTAATAGTATCAGTTTTGGATTCCAGAGCAAAGACTCCAAGATTGGTGGGCATTGGTTAACATTAGGCAGCATAGATGATATAGAGCCCAAAGCAGGACTCCATCTTCCCGTTACAATTTGATTTAATATCAAGTTGTAGGGAATATAGCGGAGAAGAACCACTACATGATGCATTTTAAAATATGTTAACCAGGAGATAATGTTGCAACTGAACCAATGAGGATTCAGTATTTGGAATTGGGGAAGACAACAGTCCAATAGAAAGGACGGAATAATAAGAATATTGTGGCATTTATTGTAGGATATTGTGATTAATATACTAAATGGGGAAGCCACAGGGGGGGTGGCATAGTGGGGAGTTCTATGTAAGGTTTGAAGCCAAGGAATAACTTGTGCAGGAAACAGCAAGTTGAATTGGCAGCGCTCCTAATTAGGATGAAGTACCCGCCATTCAATATTGCCATCAGATTAACCCATAATGTTAGATATGTCAAGGGACAGCTCATCAAGCGCCCCCTGTGTATTGTAAGATACGTTAGCAGGCAAGTCTGGAAACTTGGTTGCAACAATAATTTAAGTTTATTAAATAAAATATTTTAGGGTGAGTTCAACTCTTAAGAGTTGAATAGTGGAATTTTTTTAATATGTACCAAAATTATTGACTCAGCAATACCACCTGAATCTATGGCTCCTATTAAGTCTCATCATTCCAAAGAGTATCCTGTCCAGCACGCAAAAACCCTTGTGTGATTACTTTTTGATGACTGTTATGATAAAAAAGGCTGTATCAGGTGACCCTCAGATTAAGTCTACTTATCATTATCAATTTTTTCTGGGTAATTGAATTATGCTGACAAACCAGAGCAATGGTTACCCATTTTCAATCAATGGTTTGATTTAAATCTGTCAACTTGGTTAACTGTTTTCACAATTTATTGCCTTTTTGTTGAGACAGACAATACTTGGCATTATAGAAACTACCGTGAAAATAAACCCTCTGTTTATTATGCCAAGTCTATTGTAGTAAATTAAGCCTGTTGGATAAATCTTCTGTCTTTATGATCTCATCAGCATGACAACCTATGATAAATCTAGTACCCAGGATGATAGTGGTTAGGTACTATATTGACAACAAGCTGGCATGCTGATGGGATCACAAGGAACATCATATTTTAACCAAAAGGCTTAATTACTAAGTTAAACTAGGCATAATAAACAGAGGGTGTATCTTTGAGTTTTTGTTTTATCCCAAAGGGAGTAGTTAAGTGTGCGTCACTTGAGAGGATTAGACCCAAGGACTTGCACATTGACACACTTTTTTGCTGCATGAGGCAGTTTGACCCACAGAGGGTGTGTCTTGTCTAAGTCAATTTTCAAAGACAAAGAAGACTCAATACTAAACTTTATTGGCTGTTTTTTACTTGTATTTTATTAAATAAATTTGATTGAACCATTAAGAAAAAATCAAACTTATAATATAAATAAGTATAATACAATATTATGATAAAGGAGAAATCTGGAGCACCACACATAATTTTTCTGAGATCTATACAGTAGTTTTAAAATCTATGGCAACAAAAAAATGAACTCAGATTTAAACAAAATGAATTCAGATTTAAGCAAAATTGAAATGAACCCAAATCTATTGTAAATCAATATAAATTTATTTTTTTGTTCAAATTTGAGTTCATTTTGTTTAAATCTGGATTGTTTTTGCTTGTTGCCATAGCTTTTAAAACTACTGTATGATATATTCAACTCAAAAATATATTGACAGTAAAATCAGATATAGCATTTAAGATCATAATAAAGAATTAATTTATTAGCATTATATAAAGAAGCAAACAAAAAGATTAACCATTTCTTATATAGAAACAATTCAACAGATAAGATTGCATTTTTTAAAGAAATATAAAATAATTTTAGGTTATGAAATTGTATCTTGGTCTAATTTAGATCACAATCCCTGAGAAATGACTCATATACCAATTAAAGCCAGAATATCCCTAAATTCATGTAATTGTCATGAATGACATTTTTCTATTAATCATAAAGCAAATTCCAGGACAAGTGTTGAACCCTGGCTCCTGCTCCTGCGGCCTGCCAACCCAGAAAGCCAAGGGCCTGGCTGCTTATGTCTTTAGGATCAAATCTGAGAGTGATTTGGATGAGAATCAACCCATGAGAAAATCCTTGTAACCTTCATCATAAATTTCAGGCAAAAGCCCCACATTTGGCACCAGGAGCTACTCTGAAGTGGTAGAAAATCACTTCACAAATATCATGAAGAATTTTGTCATTCCACCAATAAGAATCCTGAAGGGATTTTCCAAAGCCCTGAATCTAGGGCATTCCTTGCGCCCCACCTGCCTTGCTTGACCAGGCTGGTGAACAGAAAAATTTGATCATATATTTCTTAACACCAGCCAATAATGCTTGACCATTCCTGATGCCACATTGCCTCTCCCAAGTTCCCGCCGCCCTGCCACCCAAGTTTTCAGAATCCCAATTTAAAGATGCAAATCTGGTAAATGGTATTTATACCTTGCTAGGTGTAAGTCAAACATCATTTTCTATTTGAATAATAAAGATTTTATGAACATTTGATTTAACCAAGTCCTGCCTTATATTATTCTTGTTCTCTTTCACCTTCACACAGACTCTACAGGACCTGCTACTCCTGTTATTGCTCCAGAAGACCCTCAGATCCCATGCCTGCATTATTTCATCTTCCTGGTGCTCTATTTGATCCAATATATTTCAAAAATCATTCATTGAAAACTGCTTTTCCAGGTTCACCTTAGAGAACATAATCCTTGCCAACCCCCTGGTAATATCCCGCAAACCCAAAAACTTTGGCAGAGAAGACTACTGGTAAATAGTACAGCCCCATCTCTTCAGGGACAAATATAACTATCCTTTTGTGTATTTGGTACTCATGGCCCCTCCTGTCACCACACAGCCTAAAAGCCAACAAGATCTTGAAATCACTAATGAGACCACATCCACCTAGCTCTTTGGTGTAATATATATTACAATGGCAGGGTTGGTGGACTAAATGGTCTCAACTAGTGATACCTGGTCTCTATTAGGCTGGTCTCTTTATTACAATATTAATTTATAATCAATATTGTGGTGAGCCCTCCTCACTGGCCCAGTGGCTCCTTTGCCCAGGTCCTCACCTATCACACCCTGCACTTGGCTTCCTGACAGTAATACTAGGATCACATTAAATTTCACTGGGATAAAATAAACAAACTTCATGTGTCAGGAATATTCCTGACACCAGTAGTCATGTAACTAACTTAATTCTAATATGGAAAAAACATGAAAACATTCCACTATTAAGACTACAGGAGATTCAACAAATGTCTTAAATCAACAAGATGGAAAAATACACAAAATAAAATTTCAAACAGAACTTAAAATGTGTGATAAAATTTATCATCTGAGCAGACATCTGCCACCATTGCGCAAATGCCCATCATCACTGCACAGACATCTGCCACCACCAAGCTGCTGCCTGCTGCCACCACACAGAAGCCCATCACCACCAAACTGTTGCCTGCTGCCAACACACAGATGCCTGCCACGCTTGACAGCCCCACCCACAAGCCACCCGCAGACCAGCCACCTGCAAGCCTTCCTGCAAACATGTGCTCTTGCGCACCTGCCACCACTCACTCAGTCAGCCCTTACCCTCTCATTACAGAAGGCAAGTCCCCCTTCACTCCATGGGAAAATTGCCAAATTGAGAAATCATAAAAGGCAATTTCCCTAAAGCCAAACTTGGGAGGAACTACTGCCCAAGTTAGGAGCTATCTAAACGGTGAATGGACTGACAGGCTCTTCAACAATAAAATCATGTACTAATTCAGTAAATGAATTTGGACGCATAAAGAAGGCCCAACTTACCTTATGCCAATGCAAACTGGGATCCAGACAAACCTTCTCAATTGCCAGCCACCCAAATCAATCCAAAAAAGAGAATAACATATGCAACTCAGACTCTTGGTTCCCCAATGCCATGCCTTCCAATAATGAGCCTTGCAGGTCTACTAGTATAAATAAAGACAAAAACCTCAATGATAGTTTATGCTATCATTGAGTGAATATCTTTCTCAATATTATCACAGTAATAAATCCTTTACCTAGGCTAAGCAAGTAACCTTACTAAACCCATTACCCCTCCCCAAGTTAGAAGATTAACTACATCATCTTCACAGCTGTCTTGATAGCTTACCTTGAGATAGGGGGAAACCATCCAACCTATGCTTAGTTTGGACCTGAACCACAGGGACCCAATGAGATATTGTACCATGAGCCAACACAACTCAAATTAATGGATACAAACCCATGGACACCTCTGGTGTTATCTTGCTAAATCCCACCTTGGCTAATTATGTGATCCCCTTGATTATTCTACTGTACCTTGCTGGCAGCCTTGGACAATGTAACACCCTCGCCAAAGCCTTCTGTCAGGCAACAAACCTCTATCCAATTGTCTACACATTGAACAGCTTCCAGCTGCCTAACTTGCCATCTTATGTTACTAGAGTTTTACCCTCAACACTTGAGTATTACATCAGGGGGGAAATTGACACTAGCTCATAACTGAAATAATCTACATACAGCTCACTAAAAGTGAGTCACTTTTTAATAAATTATAGCTCTGGAAGATAATCAAAATACCAAAATAGAATCAATTATGTTGCTTTATGACAAAAAATGTAATCTTCAAGAAAACAAGATTGTCATATATACATAGATACTACATAAAATATCAATATATTATGTAATTTTTATACTATTTAAATATGGTACAAATATTAAACTATTATTAAATCTTTATAATTTTAATTAAATCAATAAGAAATATATGTATATAGTGACGTTTTTATTGATATAAAGGGGTCAAGTGTCAGAGAACTAACCCTGGGCAGCTGGCCTGTCATTTTATGGGATTGGAAAGTCTGCAAGCCAGGAAATTTCCTACCCAAGACCACAAGCCAGAAGCCAGGACTATAGTGTCAATCACCCTAGAAAGAATGATTTAAGCTATTCCAAGCAGCTGATTGAAGATGTCTAGGAGGAGTTCAGAGGAAGACACAGGCATTGGTTTAAGGGTGGGAGACAGCTCTATGTCTATTTGGTAGGCAGGGAGGAATATGTATTTTTCTTTAAATAGTTGGGGTTCAGTGGTAAACCAAGGGCCCCTTTTATTATATCTGGTCACCTCTTTAGCGTGGTCCAAGGGATTGCTTGCTAGTAGGTTTTGGGAGGTGTATCCCTGGTATTTAGGGTTCAATGGGTACTATGTAAAGTGAACATGATCAAAGTGAGCACCTGGAGGTCAAAACCTTGTGGGCAACAAGGCAGGTAGGACAGAAGGATTAGAGTTGAACTGGCAGATTACTAAGATAGATTAATATTTATATAAGTGACTCTTTCTGTATGTATGTATGTATGTAAGGTTGCCTCAAGTGAGCTCAAGCCATAATGGATTTGAATAATGTCAAAACAGCAGCATTGACCCACCAGCAAGGTTCCAGGTAAGCAGGTTTGTGACCCACAATCCGATTATCCAGTCACTTGAAGCCAAACTAGGAAGTCAACTCAAATTACCAAATCCATCAACATGAACAGATGATAATCCCTTGTGATGGATACCTTGTTTTGGCTCTTGACTCATTACTAGGATCAAGCCACCCCCTTCACCATCCCACCATGTGATCAACACAATCATGTTCCTGTTATCCATGATTCACATCAACTATATAATCATTATCTCTCAAATAAAGAATATTATCTGGTTTCTAAATATTTTTCCCTTGTAACTCTGCTAAAATAGCACAGTTACAATAATAAATTAATTTTTAAGTAAATTTAATTTTAAAAGTTGATGATCAAGCCAAAAGCTCAATTTGCCTCATCCTTACATTCAATCCCTTACATGTACCTTTTAAAGTACTCAGGTTGAATTCAGTGGAGTGTGGTATAAATTATGTTGAACTGAGACTATAAGCCACTCAAAATACTATAAAATTTTATTTATTTACTTGATTTATAAAATGATGGCTAACCTCATACAGTCATATCAAAGAGGGTTATCTGTATATATTATCCAACTCTATAATGGGTGGTAGAAATTAGAATGTAAGTAGTAATTGTTTAAGATCTTTTTATATGATTGTATGTTTAAGCTCTTCTGAGGATTTAATTGATCAATGGAAAGAGAGCATCATAAGCTTAAAAAATATTGAAGTGAAAAAGATACATAAATGTTAGTTTAAGTACAGGATTTTTGGCTTGGAAGCTTTGAATCTATCTATTCCAAAGTAAAAAATAGAATATTCCACTTGGATGCATCAGCTGATCTAAGTGGCTGTATATTGTTTTAGAGTAAACCTTGTTTACTATTCCATCATCCAAATAATGATATCAGTAGAGTAAATAAGCTTTAATGATATTAAGATTAAACAAAAAGATTTTCATTAATTAGGAAATATACTGTAAATTCAGAACCTAAACGTAAAAATGCGGGATTGTCAAATCCTTGGTCTAAATTTCAAATCACTTTTGCGGGCAACTCAGCTGAGTGAAAAATAAAATATTTAATAAAATCAGCCATTTAATACAACACTTTTTGGTTTATTTAAATTGGCAAATTTCAAATCTCTTGAGTAGATAACTCAACTAACAAAAGACAAAACACAGCAAACATATGCGGGATACATGAATCAGAAATGCAGGATTCTAATGTACAATTAAAGATTTCCTGTATTTCAATTGAATCATAGACATAATGTGAAAATTAACAAATCTGAAATTGCAGGATTGTCAAATCCAAGAACCAAGTTTCAAATCATAATTGCGATGAATTTGAAATAAATATAATTTATGGGTGTTACAAGAAGGATGCTAAAGGATCTAGAGTGGATTTGTGCTAATTCTTTTAGGAATCATAGGAATTCTTGAAAATCACCCTATTTTATTTTAGGACAGCTAAAATTTAGATCCTAATATTCACCAACTTAACATACTTAACAGTAAAATTGATTAAAATATACACTTCTCTTTTTGAGTTTAATTTTTTAATAAAAATTTATTATGTCTTCTTTTAATAACAACCAAATGAACAAGCTGTTCCCTGGCCTTGACAAAATCATGCAGGGCTACACTGAGTCTTCCAATAGTGAAGCCTCTGTCTATGATCACTCCCAACCTACAGGCCCCTCCACAAGCACTACCCAGGAGTGTGTTCTTTCTCCCGCGTCCTCAAGCATGGCCCTGTTTGCCCATCACACACAGGCGGCTGCCAACCCAGATTGTGTATCAACAGTGGCATCTGGAACCAGCCAATTGAGCCATGGGGTCACCCTGAGATCCTGGAATCCAGAAACAGCCAATCAGATGGCACTGTCTGGTTCCCAAGACAGACACGCCCCACCTCCAGCCAATCATCCCACAAGACACAGAAGAAAGCTAATTACCCCAGAGATTGTACTCAAAATGGTTGAAAAGCAAGGGATGATTATGTCCCTTGGGAAATTGTGGACATTATGGGTTTTGCAAAGTCCACTGTAGCTGCAACCCTGCAAGCCCACGCCAATTGTGCCCCCCTCCCAAGAAGACCCCAACTGGAGCCTGTATGTCAACTGATAGCAAAAAAGCCCATTCCCTCATGATGGCCATCATGGAACGTGACCCTTGGATACCTTTAGTTCAGGTTTGTCTCCAACTGGGACTCCATGGCATTTTCAAAAATAAAAGAACAGTCACTTTGTGGATGTATGGAGTTGTGGTTACTGCTAGAATCTTGTCCAATCAAGTTCTCACTAGCCCCAGTTTGGTGGATACCAACCCATACAATTCAACCATTATTAATTTTATTAAAGGGAGGGTAATGAGGACAAGCAATGATGTCATCTTCTTGTTATATGCCAAGATTTCTGCAAGCATCCAAGATTATGGAGAAAAGCATATCCAATCTGGCATTTACAAGCGTGGGCTAATTTTGTATTGATTTTTAAGGGTTTTGTTGGCAGTTTCCCCATTGGGTGTCAATAATTACTTGGCAATATCAAACACTGCAGATGGTTATGCCTGCCATATAGAGCTCAAGGACATGCTGGCAGAGTGGGCTACCTAACACTCTGTGTACACAGTTGTAATAAATGCAGAGATGGAGCAGTGGGAATGGGCAACCAAATAAATTAGGGCTGCGGGGCAAGCCTGCTGGTCCTACCTCATCAACCATGCTGACATGCATCTTGCAGATGTATGTCTTTACAATTTTGGTTAAGCTCTAAGGCGCTTAAAGCCTACCACATACAATGAACTGTGCACCCAAATTGAGAAGAAATATGAGCTTTTCACGCTCATATTTGTCCAGGATTTATCTGATCTTGTCATATTCTATGCAAGTGATAGTGATAATTCCAGAAAGGACTCCTGCTTCCCCCACGCCCATCCATTTGTTTTGCTAAGCCCATTTATGTGACAGAAGAAGAATTCAAGCAATTAAAGCAATCTGCTCTTGCTTCCCCTTCCCAGTCAACAAACCCTGCCTCCCCAACTCCCATCAAGATCAAGCCACCTGCCTTCCAACCCTGACTCCTAAGTCAACACATATTCCCTCCCCACTACCTCTGATGCCGTCCCTTTCACTGGTGCAGATGATGGCAACATACATCCCACCCATTCCCTCCCCTTTTTGTCCTTTGATGAGTAAAATAAAACTTTTCTTTGTGACAACTTATTAAAGTTGATATTATTTCTTCTAATTCATAATTAATAATATATTATTTATATTATTGACATTCCCTATAAATAATAAAATGGTATACATCTGATAAGGTAACATATAATTATTTGCATGAATATTTTTCATTATCAATAATAAATTAAGGACCACAAATGTACATATTATATTAGAATATTGCAGGTATACATTAAATCCTGATATTTAGATATTAAATGCATAACTTAATGCATTCTGTATAATAAAATTTATTGTAAACAAGGGCATATTTATTGTAACTTATATAAATGAAATGTTTTTATACAGTAGTTTTAATTGCTATGGCAACAACCAAAAATACCTCAGATTTAAACAAAATCCAACTATCAGGTTAAAATATACACTCTGTTAACAGGGTTTATTGGCGTTAATGGGCAAAATGAGTCAGCACAGCAACAAAGAGCTCACATGTAAAGCAAAACCATTCAAAATACAATCCAAAATACATTTATTCACAAACAAAATGGTGTGAGTTGCCTTTTAGTGTACATATGTTTACTATGTGAATTGGTGACAAAATACACCCAAGCAAGGTGAGTCAAAACTCAAACCAAAAAACACACAATAGCAACTCACTACGTAAATAAAATCACTCATGTAATGTGTGCAATGAATTTTAATCATGAATGATACCAAGGTATCTAAAATAAGACACAAGATCTGAAACATAAATTTTAAAAATATTGTGTTAGTTGTTTGAATTTGGCAGTAAAATCTGGGAAAATGGGTGGTTTTTTTAGTATTCTAAAATGGGCGTTATAAAACCAAAAACAACTAATTAAGAAATAAAAAATCCATAAGTGGGATATTGGATGGGAAAACCTCTAATTAAATATCCATATTCAGATAAAAGCAAAAAATAAAATTAGTGAGTAACTTAATTGAAATTTATTTAATATTTTATTAAATTTTAAAATGGAAGGAACACAACAACAGAGTACCAATACAACCGAGTGCGCCGCGGTTATGGTTGCCCCCGCGGGTCAAAGAATAGAGTTAGTGCAACCCAAGTGCCTACTCAAGGAGGAGACGGGAGAGAAGAGTTCCATAGTAACGCTGCACTGACACAGCTGGTTCAAGGAGAACAAGCTGCTAGGGTGTGGAGCATCAATCCTTGGGTCCCAAAGCTGACCCAGAAGCCCACCAAGGTCACCACTACAAAGAAAGTTAGAAACAAGGAGGTAGAACTTAGTTTGTATGTGTTTGATGTTGTGTACCGGCAAGAGTTGGTCCAATCAGCCATTCTGGAGAAGGTAAAGCCTGTACTTGATACTAGCTACAAGCCCTACGTCAGTGATGGCAATCAGGAAGAGGACAAGGAGCCTGAGTTCTTCAGAACTGACAAGGGACAGTTTGTGCTCAAAAAGGTTGCAGCCTTCTACACCAAGGTACTCATGCCCTGTGTTGTGCCCAATGCCAACAAATCAATCCCCACCGCTAAAAAGCCTGCCCAGAAGTGCATCCCTGACATCAAACACATTATCCTGCTTAAGCTAATGTGTTAATCAGGCAATTACAAGGCGGTGGCAGCCATTGTTGGGGTGGATCCCAAGTACGCTTCCAAGACATTCAACAAGTTCATCAATACTGGCCGAGTCCTTGCCGCAGAGAAATCCTTGCACGTGTCAACCATGCTCACCAAGGAGCACAAATGGGCAATCCACCAGTGGATAACCCAGGATTGCCATCTTAAACTGGAAAATATACAGGCCATGGTAAAATCTACTTTTGGGGTTGAGGCCTTGATTTCCTTTTACTATCAGCTGCTCAAGGGAATTCACTTCTCTTGGAAAAAGCTCGGGGTATCTCCCTATAATAGAAATAGCCCAACCAACATCCAGGCCCAGAAAAACTACGCAGAGGTGTACACTACCCTCAAAGCCAAGAAGACAATCAAATTTTACTATATTGACAAATTGACATCTGCCTTGTCTATGAGCAATGCACATGGCTATGTCCCCAAAGGCTCCAATGATGGGATGGCTCAGCGTGCTGCAGTCCGCACCACAGCCTACTCAATGGTGGCTCTCCTTGGTCCAAAGGGGGTTGAGCTATACCAAATGATACTGTGCTCCCACAACAGCTGTAACTTTCTATTATTTCTCCAATTGGTCCAGGAGCACCTGAGGCGCACAAGCCCTGGCTTCACCAATGTCATTGTGTTGGACAACATTGGTCTCCACAAAGTGGCTGGCATTCTCAAGGAATTCCCAATGATTGACACCAACAGCGCAGTGGGCCCCTAGCAATTGACCACAGCAAATTTGTGCCTTCTCTTCCTCCTTGCTTATTCACCACTCCTAAATCCCATCAAGGAAGACTTTGGGTGGCTCAAGAAAGTTGTCAAGCAAGGAACCCCAACTGTGACCAAGGACCTATTTAATTTGCTGCAGGCCGGGATCTACACCCTCCCTGCCGAGACCGTGGCCATAGAATTTGGCCACACTGATTTGTTCATCCCCGCCTGCCTAGTCAAACAGCCAATTAATTAAAGGCTTAGTGTGTCCAAATTTTTATATTCTCTAATTTACTATTCAAGATTTGTTAATTATCATTTTATATTTAGATGTTTCCAAGCCTGCAATCACATTCAGTAGGACAATCAATGAAGGTTAGTAATTTATTTATTTATAATCATTTTTTATTGTGTTGTCTAAGGGTATCCCAAACACTTGATACTGGATTACGCAAACACATTAATATCACTTTTGGCAAATAAATATAATAATCAAAAAAATTTTAATTGTAATGTGTACAAATCAGAAGTAGATTTTATTGAAATATATTATAATGCTTTTATTAAGACCTTCTCTGGGATATATTCTGCAAATCCTGTTTGCTAAAATAAGAATTGAAAATTTTATTATAATAAAAATAATATGAATTGTAATAAAATTTATTGGAAGAGAGAGTTTATTAAGAACACCTGTAGTGAGTTCTTCTGTATGTACCCACCCTGCAATGGAGGTGGCACACAACCTCTACCGCCACACTGTGGACAGTGGATATGCCCTTATTAAAAAACTCCTTCCTTCTGGTGAAGGGGAGTAGGGTTAGGAGCAAATGGAGGAGCAGCTTCTCTGGCGGGGCTGCAAACCCGTAGATACCAGCCAGGACCAGGTTGTCCTGGATGACGTGATCCACCAAGTAATACCCGGGGGAGACCTTCTTCCTGTCTAGGGAGAGCCTGGCCTTGTCAATTCCTAGAAGGACCAAATCAAGATCCTCCATGCTGGCGCCCATTCCAAAGTAGAAGAGATACCCAAGGTAAATCACCAGATGAAGCCTTTGCCCAGAAAAGGCTTCTGTAAACTCGCATAATTTATTGAAAACCACACTGATCTTCTTATCATGCTTAGTCTTTGCAAAGGTCAGCTCCATGGCTGCAGGGACCCCCGTCTTGTTGGCACTCAAGGCCAACCCAAAGTTGGCAAGGAGGATTTTTGTCTTCTTGACAGCTGTTGTGTCAGCAACGGCCAATTTCCCCACTGTGCGCCCAAAGTTGTCCAGCAGATAAGAAATTGTATGCTCCAAGGGGTAGCAGAAGCAAGCAGCCGCATGGATCTAGCCCATCTCCGGTATGTTCTTGAATGAGAGCCTTGCCAGGAAGTCCCAAACAAGCTCAATGGAGTTTACACAGTAAACTCCACTGAGGTTAACCGGGTCCAGGCGGACCAGTTGGGCATCCTTGTAGGCAGTAACTGCCCACTAAGATGCCCTCTTGCCATGCGTCAGCCCGTCCAATGCCTCTTGTGACATTGGAAAGAACCTGTGGATGCTGTCCTCCAGCTCCTGCAAGACAGGGGGGACAGATACAGCTGCTTGGCCACATGAGTGGCGTAGTTGGCGTAGAATGTGGCAAGGACAAAGGGGACCAGGACTTGGCGGAGTTCACCATCTATGTTCTCTAAAAAACAGGTAAGTATTTGCAAATTTTTATTAATTTTATTTTTTTATGTTACCTTCACATGTTTCTTCCTAGCCAGCTGCTTCAGCAGGCTTGGCCATTCTTGGCGCAAGCAGTTGTGCAGGCAGTTCTTTATCCTCTGTTCTGGCACACTTGGCAGGTTTGGGATGTTCATACATCTCTGGGTTGTCAACCCAGATGGACAGCGCAGAAAGATTATATGCCTTAAATTGCAGGCTCTCAACCACCGTCTTCTGGATGTTGAGAAGACGCTCAATGGTCTTCTCAGGGGTGTCTGGCATTTTTGCCATTAGGAACTTTGTGGACACCTTGTCTATTTTGTCTCTGTCAAGGACGGCAGACTTAACTTTGGCTTTGACCTTGCAGTCAATGTATTTGATTTTGGCAATTGCCAAGTTGAGATCCTTCAGAAGCTTCTCCAATTCTCTCATTGATTTTTTACTAACCTTTTCATATGTTTTTATAGCTTTTGCCCCAATAAATTCTGTATTATTTTGATACTGTTGCCTCTTTATTTATTCCTTTTTGTTTTTCCATTTACTACATTATCCCATAATTTTACCCATTTTGTATATGTTTTACACTCATCTCAATATGTGTTGTTTGCTTTGTGTTGGCATTGTTTCCTTGATTACCATATTATTTTTGGCGCTTGACATAGCCCCTTGTAAAAATATTAACAACAATTTGGTGAACAGCTAAATTTGAATTAGAAAATTATAGTGTTAACTGTTTTTAGATAAAGTTGTTACTGATCCAAATTCAAACCCTTTATGATAAACTTTAAGCCAATCAGGAGCTGAGTGATAAAGTGATTGTTGTGACATAAAGGGTCATTCAATAATTCTTTGATGTATGTGCACTAATTGATATGATTGGCTGGATGTTTTGCCATTGTACGCCATTGCCGCTGTGGCAAGTTGTTGATGGACTAGTGCCCAATCAGATGCTGGGTTAGCACTAGTCCATCAAGAACTTGCCACAGCGGCAATGGCGTACAATGGCAAAACATCCAGCCAATAATATTAATTAGTGCACATACACCAAAGAATTATTGAATGACCCTTTATGTCACAATAATCACTTTATCACTTGGCTCCTCATTGGCTTAAAGTTTATCATTAAGGTTTGAATTCAGATCAGTAACAGCTTTATCTAAAAACAGTTAACACTATAATTTTCTAATTCAAATCTAGCTGATCACCAAATTGTTATTAATATTTTCACAAGGGGTGTGTTTAAGTGCTAAAAAAACTGTGTTCTGGATCTAGATACATGGCATAGTAAATATATAACTTTATAGAAATAAGCTGAACATAAAGAATAAAACCAACTATAAACAAAGAGAAAATAACAATTAAAATTCAGAATAAAGATAATATAAATAAAAATGTTTGGTGACAGGGGGATTGTTGGGGCGGGGGAGAGTGATGCCTAGGAGGCAGAATAGTGCAGGAAGAAAGATGTAGAGGCAGTGCTGGCCTGAGGGGTCTGCGATTGGGTGGGTTGGGCTTGCGGGTGAGGGGTGTTGGTGGCAGGGGTGGAGGTAGGAGGATTTTGCGTGATGGCTGCCATATAACACTTGTTGTATTCCTCATCATTCATTGGCTGGATGGTTTGGTAGGTGGCAGTAGCCCAAGGTGGAAGGCGCTTATCCTTACATGATTGGTTGCCCATGTTCACATGGAAAACCATTTGCGCAAATAAGTCAGCCACCATCTGGCGGCCAAAGAGAAAATTGTGGTCAAGGACCCCAAGATAGAGGTTGTTGAAAGCCTGAGGGCGGCGCTCCTATAATGTGGATCCCATGTTGAAGAAGACAACATCAGCCAGATGGACGTCTGCATGGCCAGCAGGGTAGACTGAGGCCTGGTGCCCACGTTGCTGGATGGCCTCAAGGGCGGTTGTGGGGTTCCTGTCCACCAGTCCCCAAAGTGTGTCCTGGATTGTAGCCAGGGACCAGATGGAAGGGATTGTCATTCTACAGTAAGGGAAAATGTATCTCAGAAATATGTATAGGGGTTGAAATGGGCTTTTATTCACTCACAGAAGGAAGATCCCCTTAGAAACCTTATGGTATATAGCCCGGGGGTCAAGGAAACAATATGGATTTGCCAATACTTGGAGTACTCCAACAACATCTTGGACTCCTTGTACTTGGTCTTAGACTCCTGAACCTTAATCTTAGACTTATGCTCCTTGGACTTGGACGCCTGCTCCTTAAACTTGGACTCTGGTGCCGCGCTTAGGATCCAGCTTCTTATTCTTGGGCTCCAGCTCCGTTATCTTGGGCTCCAGCTCTCTGTATAGCTCTAGTGACCTTGGTATTCCACTTGTATCAGTCCAATCAAGCTCCTGCTGGTGATCAAAAGGCTTCCAAAAAAACTCTTGGCAGAAACTCAAAAGGCCTCAGAAAGATCCCATCAAAGACCCAGAAAGACCTCCAAAAAGTCCCTGTAACTTTCCAGCCAGCCACCTTTTTATGGTGTCCTTTTCCCAAAGGTTCCGCCTTCAAAATGGCTTTCTTCAGAAGCTTAAACCATTGTTGCTCACTTTTTCCTATAATAACTTAAGCTTACATACTTACTTTCTCAAAAGCTTAAAGTATTAAGTCACTATTTCCTTGCTTATACTTTAAGCTTTTGGCTTCCAACCAATCATTTTCATCAGGAAACCTGCCAGAACTTAACCAATGAATGAAGAGCGCAGAAATAGACTATTTCTAAAGTTCCACTGGGATCCAACTAGGAAAGTAATTTCCACAGCTCAAACTGCTCAAAGTGTCATGAATGACATTTCAATACTTGTATTAAAAACCAAAGAGTTAAACCCCAGTTCCCAGGAGACCAGTCCAGGACCCGCCAATCTGTTAAAAGACGGGCTCAAATTGGTAAATTACTCTGCATTCTGCCGGACTACTACAGAGGACCCTCCAAAGATCACTTGAGTCACACAAAGTGGACGGGGGACCGCCCGCTTGTTAAATTGCAAACCCGAGTTAACAAGTTACTCCAAGACCCGCCAGCCCCCCAGAGACAATTCCCCAAATAGTCATCAGATTGATGCCAACCTTGGGCCACCAAAGACCCAAACCTATGCAGAGGTTGCAACTTGCCTTAAGGAGGTTAAGAAAAAACCTATTTTTAACCTTGCCAATGGCCACCAGCAACTGCCAGTCTCCCGCCCAGAAGGGGTAGTGCAATTGGACTACTCAGGTGACATAGTGAACAGTGGCAGCAAAACAAAGCGTAGCCTTTCTGATTTGCCAGAACAAGCACAACCTGGATCTGCCGCCCTCAAGACCCCAAGCCAAGACCCACGTCCCGCCAGTGCCTTGTCTGCAAACCTGAACCCTGCAAAAATCAAAGAAGCAAAGTCCCAGGGTATAAAAACCCTGGCGGTACAGCAAAACCCCCATTGTCATTTTCAATAATAAAGTTTTATGAACCTTTGGTTTGAACAAATCTTACCCTATCTAGTCTTAGTAATCTTCCATCTTAATTCCAGTCAAGTAGACCACCAGGCCGCCGCCCTCCCCCAAGACCAACCTGCCAAATTGTCCCAGGCATTATACTGTCCCCCGGGAGCCCCCCTTTGGACCTGTGCATTTTACTGAATACCCCCCAACCCGGCCTATTCAGAGTACAACTTGGAAACCATCCTCATTGCTGACCCTTTGGCAAGGACTAGAAGTACCAAGTACATAGGACGCAAAGGAAAGAGGGTCAAGATCCCGCCCTTACTGTTCAAAGACAGGTACAATTACCTGCCTGCCTACTTTGTTCCTATGACTCCTCCTTTAACACCATGACCAGACTGCCCATTGGAACCCACCGCCGCAGCCGAGACCACCTCTACCCAACTGTTTGGAGTACTCTACATTACTTTGACAGGACTGGTAGATTCCATGGTCCCCAACTCCAGACCTTGATCCTTACTTGGGCGATCTGTATCTTATATTATCAAGTTAGCACCCATTCTATGGTGGGCCCTACCCGCCGGCTTGGCCGTACCTCACCTCAAGCTGCCCAAGGCCTCTACCTACGGCTGGCTTCCTGACACAAAGCAACAACTCTTTGCGCACCAAAGCGTTAACCAGTCCATTATTCTAGAACCAGTCTTCCCTGCATTCAACCTAAAGCAATTTAAATAGTAGAATACTATTTAAACTGTTCTTTCTGGACCTCTTCAATGTTTTCCCCATATATTTACAAATCTTTTAAAATCCAAGGAAAATGTCTCACCAAAACAACTTTTTATCCAGCTCTCATAGCAACATACCTTCATCTATCCTAGGAACTTAATAAATAAATAAATATCTTACCCACACTTCTATCCACATTCCTTCTTGATTTTAATACTAAACCAAGGCAAAAAATTCTACATTTTCCCACTTTTGGAAAATCAATTCAGCAAAATCTCAACTCATTTCTTTGGACCACTAGTTCTTCACCATCATCTTTGGGTTCTTCAGCCAGCTCTTTAACCACATCTTCCAGCTCTTCAGCTCAACTAGCAAATAGTCCATCTTAGTTCACAGAACAGCTCTTTTTCAGTCTTTAAACAGCCTATCAGTCCTCCGGGTACTCCTTTATCATGACCAGCTACTTCTGCATCATAATCTTTGAGCCCTTCCACTATATCCTCACTAGGAACCATCTTGGTTCCACCTGTACAATGAACCATTTTGGTTCCATACTTCAATATGAATCTACAGTACTTCAACTAGCCTTCTCTGTGATCAAACAGTTCCTCCCATTAGTCTTCTCTGTTGATTCCGTGAACTGCCTTGGTTCTTTATCTCAGTCCCTGTTACCAGAACCTGTAGACCCAGGCATGAGTCTATATTGAACTGGCTTTTGACTGGGCCCTCACAAGTGGCATTCCACTTAGGCCATCCAACCATAGATCCTTAAAGCCTATGTTGTTGTTTTTACTCACCCAGGTGATTAAGTCTGGGCTTTCAGTTGCAGAGTAATCAGCTCTACTTCCCAGAGGCCTGATCACACCAAGTTCTGCAGCTTTCTTCCCCAAGCAAACCGCCTTGGTGACACCTCCAAGAAAATCTATACCATCCAATGCTCACTCTGGGCTCTCCTCAAAAGCTCCCATAGGGGCATAAACGAGGACGCCCTACCATTCTATTAGGTAGAATGCTTTCTCACAGACCTCCTGTAAGTGTATCAGGGTACGTAGAGCCCTCAGAGCTCTTCCCCTCCCTGGCAGCTCATGTTACCCGCCAGGGGTCCAAAACCTTCTCCACCTCAAACAGACAAAGTTCCCTGCTAGCTATCTCATTCTTTACCCTTTTGCAGCCACAGTTCCCTGCTAGGTGAAGAACTCTAGCCCGCAGCAGCCAATATCTTCTGCTGAGTGGAGGCAACATCTGCCTCTAGTAGTCTTTACACCTACTAGCTAAGCCTTACCATCCCTAGTAGCCATCATTCCCTACTAGGCCTCTACCTGCAACAAACAACCAAACTTTTGCTTGGCCAACATTAGCCCCACCTGCAAACCACCAAACATGTGGACTGTCACAGCGGTGGAGCTACCCTCCATCTGGTGGCTCAAGAAAACCCAGTACTTGGAATTTGAGCCATCCCAGGAGTTGAGTAATCCACCAAGGATGTGGCTGTATGAGTAGCCATTGATAAAATCTGGGTTTGTCCAATAGTAGACAAAACCCTTGGCTGAAACAGCCAGAAATGCACCAATGAACGTCCCCTTCTTGACCTTCTTCCTTCCTTTTTGAGTGACAGCTCTTCCTTGCTTGCCAAAATCATCAAAAGCTATTGATAGCTTGTAATAGGAGATGAACATGACATCATCAGTTAGACTAGTCAGGCATCAGACCAGGGTTGATTTGATGGCGGTGTCATACGGGCAATCCTCAGCGCCATCCCATTGGTTGCCGGCAAAATTGGTAAGAACTCGTATGGAAGCCACCTTCCCATACATCCAGAGCTGCACCATGCGCTCAGACACCCATATGTTGAGATGTGCAAGCTGTTTGCAGACTTGGGTTAGGGGAAGCTTGGGGTCCCGCTGGAGGAGGTCAAGTATGATTGGGTATGCCTCAGATATTTGTGACTTAGGGGCCTTCTTGGGCTTCTTGGCTATCCTAATCAGATTCCCCCTGTTTATCAAGTTGTTGAATTCTCACATGACAGTAACTTGGGTAAATTGCAACTAGGCGGCAATCTGTTCCCAGGACAGACCCTGTAGATTCAGTGCCACAATTTCCTGAAGAATTTGGGCAGTGATGATTTGTTGCTTGGGGCGCTGGGCTGGGGGAGCTGAAGCCTAATTGGCTGTAGGGGGGCAGGTTGGCTGATGGCAGAAAGTTGTTCCAAATCAAGGTTGTCATCCTAATTGGTTGGTTGATGGGCAGCTTGTGCGGGGGATGAGTACAGGAGCAGGGGTAGAGCTAGACACTATGTGACTACTGAACAAGTCAAAGCCGTAGGGGTCAGTGGTCAGGTACAGGTCAGCTTCCTCATTACCCGCCTCAAATGCTTGGGTGTAAACAGGTGCCTCCACATTCTGAGCCTTGCCTCCATTGAAGCTGGCTTGGCTGCTGTGCTGTCAAAGATATTGCTAGTAAAAACCATTGTAAAAAAACCTAGGATCAAATCACTAAAAGTAGAAAATTTAAAATTTAAAATTTATTTTTATTTCAATCTTGAGTCCATATTTGGAAGGTTCTGAAAACCATTCCATACAAATCTGGAGCCATGAAAATGAATAAAATGCCTCTGTTCCTAAATTGAATAGCTGTTGATTGGCTGTTAAACTGTTATTTTTCTATTTTATGCTGCTCATACTACACATCTTATGTGAGTTCATTTTGTTTTGTGCTTATGGAATCTTGCTTCTAGATTGCTCAAATTTTGTTTCATTTTAGTCCTTCTGTTGGTGCCTCATATGAATCCTGATTGGATTATAATATACTCTGGAACAGCATCCATCCATTTCACTTGTTGCGTCAGTTCATTTTGTTTGTGGTTTGAACTACACCGCTTGATGTTTGATATAATTTTTTATAATGGGCTGGTCAAAATTTTTTGTTTGACAGTTCATTTATTAGCTGAAATTTTATAAATTAATTGAATCCTGAATCTCGCGCAACTTGGATTTTGTTTAAATCTGAAATCATTTTGTTTAAATCTGAGGTATTTTTGGTTGTTGCCATAGCTTTTAAAACTACTGTATTAGGGAGCCATTAACACTTAGTATAAGTATTGATACATAGTGTATTTACATCTTGTATATTTGCCTATTGATAACAATTCTGTAAACTTTCTAGTTGGATTTTGCAAGGTAATAATAATGTAATAGGTTAATAAACATTAATTTATTAGTCTATTAAATTATTATTACCTTGCAAAATCCAACTAAAAAGTTTAAAGAATTATTAGCAATAGGTAAATATACAGGCTGTAAAATGCACTATGCATCAAGATTTGTACTAAGTGTTAATGGCTCTCTAATATAAATACAGTCCATTTATATGAATTACAATAAATATGCCTCATTTACAATGAATTTTATTAAACAAAATGCATTGAGTTATGCACATAATATCAAATTATCAAGAGTTGGCGTCTAATTGCAAAATTCTAATGCAAAATTTATATTTATGGTCCTTAATTTATTATTGATGATGAAAAATATTCATGCATTGAAGGTAGTACTATAAAAACCAGTTTTTTGATATAATTCAAACAAAATTTCAAATATCTATAACTTGATAAATGAATTAGAAGCACACCTGCAAAAGGCTGTTGAAATAGAAAAAAATATCAGGGAACTAGTAACAGGAAAGCTGGGCAACAGAGGCCAGCCACTAATCCAGTCAAAAGAAGATGCTCTGAATAAATTGGAAAATATTATAGATGAAAAGAACAAAGAAGTGTTTTTTAATCTACAGGGAACAATTTTATCAAGTCTGAATTTCAATGATACAGCCTACAATTTGTGGGAGCTCTGGTAAAGGGCCTAAATAAAACAGTAAGAAAATCAAACTGATTGAAGGAACTGAAATATCAAAGGAAATAAACACTAATGAAGAGGAAACTAATCAAATGGAAACAGATGAAAACAAAGCAGAATCAAGAAGCAGAAGCGCCACAAGAAACAATCAACATTTATCAAATGAATATCAAGAGGAAGTACAAGTAGCACAGAAAATAAGGAAGATCAAGTCCAGGAGATCAAATGAAGAGCAGCCAATGATCATGAAGTTTGCTGAAGGAGCGCCTGTGGCTGAGGGGGCCATAGGGGAAATAATTAGTAAAATTTTATGTTTTACTTTTATTTACTTTAGCTATAACTAGGAATTGGGAAGAGGTTGCTGAAGTGGTGGCCTTTACGCCCAGTTGGTTTTACAGGGGTTACCAATCACTTGTAGCCCCTTTAAAGCAAATAAATAAAAATAAAATCAATAAAATAATTCAAATAAACATGAATAATTTTGCAAATATTGAAGCAAAAACCAAGGAATATTTACCACCCACAGGGTGCTTGCTGTGGATTAGGAAAGTATATGAAATAGGAGCAAATATCAATTTCAAAGAGATGAATGAAATTTGAGGGGATATCAAGTTGAATTTCAATGAATATATTTATGAGTCTATTCAAAGATTTATGTTTTCAAGCATAAATGAATTGAATAAAATCTAATAAAACTTACTTTCAAATAGGAACTGAATATCTTAAAACTGAAATTTTCAACAAAGTGTTCAAAGCATTATCAAATAAAGTCAGGGATACATCCCTTGTGAATAAGGTTAAGCCTTTATTTATTTTGTTTGCAAAGGCATGGGGGCAGATACAAGTTGGGCGCCCTCTGGAACCATATTCAAGTTCAGCCAAACGTCCTACATCAACAGATTAACTCAAATATATAAAAAAATTATGCATGTTTTCTGAAAAATATACCTCTCAAAGGATTCATGTTGCAATATACCTAGGAATCCTATTACATTGCATATTAAAAACAAAAGATAAAAATTCTGAGGATGTACTAATACAGCTTGACATATGCCAATTAGCACTAGAATTCCAGAAGACACCGGAGGTGTATAGGACAGTTGAGCACATCCTGTATGACTCCTTTGCATTGGCATTAGTGTATGGGTACTATGTGCCTCCAAAAAAGAACCTGTTAATTGATTTGCTTACCTAATTGCCTTTTATTAAGTGTTCAGCAACCACCAGGGTGCAGAGAGCCACCCCTCTTGCAATTGCATCCAGAGTTTTCCACCACATACAGAAGAGTAGGTGGATCTAATTAGATACATTAGCAAAAATTTGATTTCAGGGTATAACTCCCCAGAATAATCACATTCCCTTTGCAATTTGAATCTCCCTAATAAATTATCTTCCCTTGTAATTTAAATTTTATATTTATTTTAAATTTTAATAGTTAAATTATACTAGTAATATATCTAAATATATTATAAGACAGTAGTTATAGTGAGAAAACATGTGAAATAATAAAAAATGATTTAAAATTGTGTTTATTTAGGTGCTTGCCAAGTAAAGGTTTATATATTACATAGTTTAACAATAAGAACTGAATTTTATCCACATCAAGCAGCCCACTCCACTTATGTTCTAAACAAGTGATTGTTTAGAACTCAAATTACCTTTACCTTGTAATATGATTTGATAAATATATTTGGTATGCTTAACCTGCGTCATAAATACTAATTAGTAAGAGATACATGGAAATAATTGGTTTTAGTGTTGTGTGGCTATAGCGGCACTAAATCAATGTCATAAATGTGTTGTTTTAGCAGAGTTACAAAGGAAAAATATTTAGAAACTAGATAATATTCTTTATTTGAGAGATAATAATTATATAGTTGATGTGAATCATGGATAACAGGAACATGATTGTGTTGATTGCATGGTGGGATGGTGAAGGGGGTGGCTTGATCCTAGTAATGAGTCAAGAGCCAAAACAAGGTATCCATCACAAGGGATTATCATCTGTTCATGTTGATGGATTTGGTAATTTGAGTTGACTTCCTAGTTTGGCTTCAAGTGACTGGATAATTGGATTGTGGGTCACAAACCTGCTTACTTGGAACCTTGCTGGCAGGATGAGCCTGCTGTTTTGACATCAATAAGATCAGATGATGCTTGCAAGGTCCAATTTGTGGCTTAATAAAAGTCAATGGTACTAAAAATAATTCACATTTATTTAAATAAAGTTAATCTAGTTCTATCTTTTTTAGTTTTTTATTTGTTAACTCTACATACAATACAATATTTAGTGCATTATAATAAAAATATGTGTCTCTATATCTAGTATAATTAATTTTACTTAACTTTTGTATGTATTCTTATATTTCTATAATACAATTTGTTGCAACTGAACCAATGAGGATTCAGTATTTGATTTGGGGAAGACAACAGTCTAATAGAAAGGATGTGAATGAATAGAATAAGATGTTATTTATTATAGAATACTGTGATTAATATATTATATGGGGAAAGCCATTGGACCACAAGGGGTTGCATGTTCCATGTAAGGTTTGAAGCTGAGGAATAACTTGTGCAGGATCAGCAGGTCAAATTGGTAGCGCTCCTAATTAGGAGAAAGTGCCCGCAGTTTGACGTTGCCATCAGATTGGTTCATGTTGTTAGACATGTCAAGGGGCAACTCATCAAGCACCCTCTGTGTATTGTAAGATACATTGGTAGGCAAGTCTAGAAACCTGGTTGCAACAAATTCAACATCAAGTCATACTATATAATTAATAATTTTTGAGTCCTAATAAACATAAAATAAATAAAAAATAAATAAATCCGGAGCACCCATTTATCTGATTGGCTCAGAGTTGAGGGCTTTTGGAAGAAAGGATTCCAAAGTGCTCATAAAAAGCTGCCACCACATTAAGTGGCATTGCAAATTGGCTGATCTCAAGAATGTTGAAGAGATCCTTGGTGTCCTGAGGGAGGCCTTTCTTCACCTTATTCTTGATCCAACCAAACACCTCCTCAATTGGATTCAGAAATGGAGAATATGGCAGAAGAAAGAGGAGTCTCATTGGGCAGTCAGCCAGGCGGTGGCTGGCCAAATGGCAATTTTTATCTATCAATGGGAACTCTGATACAACCAAATCCACCTTGTGGAGCCCAACATTATCCAACACAACAATGTTGGTTGTGCCGCTGTAATTGATCTGGAGTTACTCCTTTACAGCTCAGAGAAAATTGAGAAAAGTCCTGCTATTGTGGGAACCCTTGATCATTTGGTATTGGTCCAACCTGCGGTGACCAAGAAGCGCAACCATTGAATAGGTCTGGGAACAGACAGCTGCACAATGAGCTATGCCGTCCTTGGACCCCTTCTTGACCCACCCATGCCTAGAACTGAGTGAGGATAAAAACAATGATTTGTCAATGTAGAAGAACTGGACATTCCCAGTCTTCTTTAGTGCCAGATATGTCTTGGTATAAATGCATTGATCCTTGATGGTCTTCTCATTGTTTCTGTTGTACGAAAAAACTCCCAGTACTTTACAGGAGAAGCCCAAATCAACCATTGTTTTGTAAACAATGGTTTTGGAAACAGAAAGCCCAAACTCTGTGACAAGCATTGATTGGACAGCAAGTGAGACCAGGGTGAAATCCTTGGCTACCCACTTTTTTATTGCGTCAATATACACAGGCTGCAAGAGTTTTGGCTGCCACTTAGCCTTGGTGGATTTGGCAATTTGCCTGGTGTTGCCATACTTGGTGTTGATGTTGTCAATGTATCTGGCTGTGGCACCAAATTGGGACGCAATATCCCAAACCGCCATTCCCCTGTTCAAGCAGTTGAGGAGAGCTTCCTCTCACTATCTGTCAACTGACGCCGGCCCTTGGCAGGTACTACGGCATCCTGACTAGCAGGCTCAACACAGGGGACAGGGAACTTTGTGTAGAAAGTGGGATCACACTTGCTCACAGTGGAATTGTCAATGGTTGAATACACAATAGGTGCAGATGGCTCAACAGTGGTGGCCAATGGCTTGTAGGTGGTGTCAAAGACGCAGGGGCAGGAAGTAGCAACTCTTGGATCATGAGTGTGAGGCCAGGTGACAACTGGGTACACAGTGGATGTGTAAGTAACCTCAGTGTTCCTGGTGACCCTGGTATAGGATACTTTGGTAGCAGGCCTTGAGAGTGGCTTCTGCCTGGGATTCAAGCTGGTTGTTCTGTCTTTGGGTGAAGGAGGTGGTTGACTGGAAATGACACCTTGGGAGGCCTGTGTGTTGGCATGACTCCTCTTGAGTTGGGTTCTGGGCCTATTCTTAGACCCTCTGGGACGCCCTTGTGGACGGGCTGCTGCACGGGCTGGTGCAGGAGCTGATTGGAAATACAATTGACAGTCTATAAAAATAAAATAAAAATATATATTTTAGATTAAATATGTATTTATTTGGATTTTTGGTTTAGTTGTGAGTAGTTATTTTCTCTTGATTTAGCCTTGAATAGTAACAGAATTTCTATATCTGTGTTTTGAATTGTGTAATATTGTATACTTTCCTGTTTTGGATAATTTTAAATATTGATCCCTTTTTATGTCTAAAAATGGTTATTGAGATTAAATTTTTTAGTTTTATTTTAGTTGTGGTGGAGCTTCTTGATTTGGGTTGGTGTTTCCTAGTGTGATTACTGTAAATTAAATTTGGATTTTGGTTCCCACAATTAATATCTGAGTTTACTAGTGGCATTCAAAAGTGATTTAAAATTTAGTTCTTGGATTTTAAAATCCTACAATTCCAAAAAACATAGTAAACTTAATGAAAATGGTTGATGGATTTGAACGCTTCAAATCATATTCCAGTTAATTCATTTTTTACATTGGAAATATGCAGTTTGACTTGAACTTTGCAAAGTGTATATGAGTTCCTGCACATTTAAAAAGTCAAATAAAATACAAAAAACCAATTTAATTGAAAAAGGTCATCCCGCAAAAGTGATTCAAAATTGGACCAAGGATTTGACAATTTTGCATTTTTACAATTAGGTTCTGAATTTACAGCAAATAGATTTTTCAGATGATTCTGATCAATATGATTCCAAACATGATAGCTCTAGCTGTTCTATATGCTCAGATATATAGCTAAGTGCTGAAAATGGGCTTACATTATAATCAAAGGACCAGACTCAATTTGAAATATATAATCACTTTTAATAAACACTAAAAACTAAAATCAATGTATCTCTGTGAATACTAAACCAATCTTAATATCCAATAGCTTATTTTAAAGCTACAGATTAGCTCTACTTTTTAAAAAGGAATTTAGAAAATAGAAAATATAAAAAATTAAAATCATCATTTTAGCTTTTCTAAACTTAAAAGTAATAAACAACTTACTTAAATTTATACTTTATATTTTTACTTGAACATACAATTTTAAATTAAATAAATAAAAGTTGAACAAAATTAAAAGAAAGCCTTTTCAAATAAGAATTTTAATAAAATAGATGTTAAGAAATACCAGCCTAAAAATACAATAAAATATATTGAATCAATTTATTAAATTCAACTTTATATCTGTACTTGATCGGGGTAGCCATCTAGTATAGTAATAATTGGAAAACTAATAACTCATAATATTTATACAAAAAATGCAAAGAAGTCTGGCGCAGGGTCCATAGGTCCATAGAGTACCCTGCTATCAGACTTTAATTCTAATGGGTGGTATTTAGTTGGTCAGGAATGTAAAATCATATGGATGGGTTAGCTGGGTTTTGGGGTGACAAAATATCACTAGCACAGGGAGGATGTTCATTGGCTGGATATTTAATAAAAGTAGCATAACTCTTCTGTTCTGGAGCAATATTTTTGGGAGTGATCTTCTTTTCTGTGTTTTCATCAGAATCAAGGTTCTGATTGGATACTATGGAAGACATAGGCTCATCAGACTAATGATGGGGCTTCTTTGCCTCCATTGGGCAATTAGTTGTGTCCTTCAATGGGTTCCATCATTAGAAGGTGTGATGAAATATCTATGAGCTATAATGCTATTTATCAGCTTCTGTTATCCAAACCAGGAATATGACTTATATGTTGTTCATAGAAGGCTATAGGCCTCATCTGTTGGCCATACAATGCTATAAGAATTTCCTGTTGTCCATACAAAGCTAAAGGCTTTATCTGTTGGCCAGAAAAGTCTATAGATAAAAGATGTCAGCCAGATCATTCAACATGTCACATCTATTGCTCAGATGAAGTATAAGTGATCTGTTAAACTGTCTGTTCCATAATCTTTCCAGATTATGCTCAATTTACAAAAATTGCCTTTGTAACAACAAGTTGCCAACTGATGCTGCTGATCTAACTTACAACCACTCTTGAAAGTTGTAATCTCCACATGAAACTGTAGCAACTAACTTGATTGATCATCAATATTCCATATTCTTGATCAACATTTAAGTTGGCTATCATCTCACAAATGCCTATATTTTCTTCACTTGACTTATGTAATAAATTAGAGACCTTTTATTGTAAACCAAATACTGTTGTTTCTCCTTTAACTTGGATAAGTTAATTGTTAACTGCCTTTGCAGAGGTGCAGACCTTGGGTCTGTACAGCCTATGATAGCTCCTGTAAGCTATAAACAGATGTTGAGCTCGTGTTTTCAGCACTTTTCATATAGAGAAACCTAGGAATCATAAGTCTGCTGTAAGCCACTTATCAATTCTGAATCCTCTCTTCCCCTTCCCCAGTATCTATTGTCTGTCCAGATTCCAACTGATTATCATACACCAACTTTCTATCCTGTCCTGTTGCCCTGTTGCCAACTGACACATGAAACTCTTCTGCTGTTGTTAATAATATGATCTTCATATATTGATAATAGTCAACAACTCCTCAGTTTTATGCTGGCAAGGCATATTCTGTTGTACTCCACCTTGCCTGGTGCTCACATATCTAAGTACTGCTTAAGCCCAATAGCCTGTTAGAGCAGTCACCACAGAAGATCAGCAATAAATCCTTCAATTGTGACGGTATCTGCAGTTAAAATCAGAGGTGATTCAATCCTAAAAAACACAGGTGAACAGCTCCCTGGTCTTCAGGGCTGGCAGCCTGCAGGTGGTCCCAACAAGGGGTTAAGTCCTGCTTCAAAACTTTAGTTTTGAGAGGAGAAATATGTCATTCCTGAAATAGTGGATTTTGATATTATTTTTTGCAATAGCGTAAAGATCTCCTTTGGTACATAAAATCAATAGTATTTTTTAGAAACCTCAGTATTAAAGATCAATAAAAGATAAGAAATAAACCAGTATATGAAGAGTGTTTTTGATGGAGGTGATATAGGGGAATATTACTACCAAGAGAGCATTAATTTGGGTTGATTTATTACATTAAGTCTTAAATTAATACCAAACTTTTTTTCCAGCCAGTAAACAAAAGGCCGAGATTTACTGTCAAAAGTTTTACTACAGATGGATTCTAAATTCTATCTTTCTAGATAGCACCTTTTGTGACAGTGTGTTTTAGGGGATATGTTAAGTGCTTTTTTATTAAAAAAACCCTTATTCAGTAAAACCTCTTTTACTTTTAATTTATGATGCTGTTTTAATGATGCTATTTTGAATGATGTTTTTATGAGAGAGGAGAGTTAAACTAACTAAGCTTGGCTCCCATTCTGGGAGAGATACCCACCAAGGTTCCATCCAGTGCAAAACTGGGACAGACACTCAAACAGGAGTCCAGAAGGACAATGCAGGGGCAGTGGAGAGAAGTGTTCAATATTATCAAGACCAATCCCATAAAGATCAAGGAAGTATATTTGAGAGCATACACTGGGGGCTCAAAGGAGTCCTGTGGGACAGATACTTCCTTTTCCTTGGGGGATGGCAGCAGCAAGGGAAAACTCTCATCATAATGGTTTAAGGGACAAGATTGGGAGAGTAGAGGTCAATATTGTTGCAGGTAAGGTGTTTGAAAAAATATCTAAAGTAGAGAGGAGGACATTGTCTTTAACAGGAAGGTCATCAAACAAGTACAGGAGTTGGGCCAGGTCTCCTCTCATAAGGTGAGCAGAGGAAGAGATGTGTGCCTAGAGATTGAGAGAGGTGGACCAGATAAAGACAAGAACAGGCGCCATAGTGAAAAAAGAAATTTGAAAACTGGGACCAACATTTTGTGAATCTCCTGGAAATTTAAGGAATCTAATACAAGAGAAAATCAGAAACCAGAAGGGAATATAACTTCTTGGGGTGCACCAATAAAGATACAGGACCCAAGAAGCTTCTGAAGCTTTGATTGTGAGTCAGAGATTGAGCGAATACTTTAACATTAAAGTATATTAGATCAGGTCCAGGAGCAAGCAGAAACAGGTAATTTCAAGCTTATAATGAATTTTTATGTCATAACTGTGCTGTTTTAGCAAAGTTACAAGGGGAAGATATGTAGAGATAATATAATTATCTTTATATAGATATTAGAATTATATAGTAGGGGTAAATCATGAATAGTAGGAAAATGATTGTGATGATCAATTGGTTGGATAATTAAGGGGGTGGCTTAATCTAGATACTGAGTCAAGCTGTCACAAGTGACAAACTCCTGTTGACCATGCTCATAGGAACACCTCCATTACGGGATTCAAACCCTGATACCCTGCAGGCTGGCAGCCTGCAGGACCAGCCGCCTGGCTGCCCGCAGATTTTTGGGCTCAAACCAGAGCAGGATTTGACTTTGGGGAATCCCCTAAAGCTTAATGAACCAAAACCACCTACATTGACACTCCTCACGCTAAAGGTTCCTGTTAACTCAACCAATCAGCAGGCAGGCCAAGCCATAGATCCCAAAATAACTCAGGCCATCACAGAAGGGGAAACAAGGAAACTTCCTATAGAATGCAGGCCGCCCAGAGATGACCAATCCCACGACCTGACTAGGGAATTTGAGCATTCTTGGTTCAAGCCAGCCAATGGATTAACTCCCGCAAAGGATGCCACCAAGGACTGGAAAAACCTGGTAGACAGCAGCACCTGAGCCAAAGAAATTTGTAAAAGTTTACCCTTGGCAGATAGGCATACTTATACCCTGGACCACCAGGAAGTGGCCCATTGCCATTCTTGCAATAAAGTGACATGAACCTTTGCTTCAACCAGGTTATTCCATATTTGATTTTAGTTATATTTCATCTACAGTCTACCTCACGCAGTTCTGCGCCTCACACCCATCAACCCCAAGAAACTGTAGACCAGCCACCCAAACTCTATTGTCCACCAGGAACTCCCTTTGGCCCAGTACATTTCACTGAATACCCACCCAACCTGGCGTATTTGGAGTTCACCTTAGAGGAAATCATAATCTACAACCTGGACAATAGAACTAGAGAGACAACCACCGTTTACAGAGAGGGCATCAAAGTCACTTTCCCTTCTCTGCTATTCTGCAACAAGTACAACTACCTGCCCACACATTTGGTTCTAATGACACCACCTCTCACCCTGCGGCCCAACTGCCCACAAGAGTCTGTTACTGCCAATGAATCTGCTTCCACTCAGATATTTGATGTACATCACTCTTACCTGCTTGAAAGATTCTATGGTACCTGCCAGCAGACCTTGGGCTCTCCTGGGCAATTTGTTATCTTATATTGTAAAGTTAGCACCAATCTTGTGGTGGGCCCTTCCTGCTGGGCCCGCCAGCTGTCCGCCCGCAAGTTCCCAAGAACCCCCCACAGGTTGGATCCATGACACAAGCACTGAATTGAGACATCCATCATTAGTGTTGAAACAGCAGGCTTGACCCACCAGCAAAGTTCCAAGTAAGCAGGTTTGTCACCCACAATCTAATTATCCAGTCACTTGGAGCCAGACTAGGAAGTAAACTCAAATTTCCAAATCCAACAACATGAACATATGATGATCCCTTATGGTGGATACCTTGTTTTGGCGCGTGACTTATTATTAGGATCAAGCCACCCCCTTTACCATCCTACTGTGTGATCTACACAATCATGTTCCTGTTATCCATGACTCACGTTAGATATATAATCACTATCTCTCAATAAAGAATATTATCAACTTTCTAAATATTTTTCCCCTTGTAACTCTGCTAAAACAGCACAGTTACTACATTTGTAGCAGAAGTAGGTTTTCTAACCTACTTTATTCCCCCAGAATTCTGCCTGTTTCCTGTACTTACCGCAGCTAACAAATCCTTGATAGAATCATATCTGTCCTCCTGCTAGACTGGACCCGTACACCCCTGGTGCCAAGATACCTGATGGTTTTGTCCTGTACCAGAACACAGTGATCCTGCTGCCCGCCTTCAAAGCCATGTCTGCACAAGGTTTCTTCCAAACGGCCGCCGCCATTCCCAGGCCAACCTATGAAAGCACCATGCCAGCCTACACAGCCCAAAGAATCTGTAGCGCCGCCTTGGAGCCTTTTTCTGGGGCCAATGACAACAACGCTGCCACATGAATTCAGTCTGTTCAAAGCAAGTTGGCCCAAATGAAATGCCCACAACTCTTTTGGATTTCAGAAATCTCTATTTGACTGACCCACTACGCCGGTACTTGGTGCAACAAGTGGCATGAAGAACACACCAAAAAGAATTGAGACACGTTCAAACAAGACTTTTTGGCAAGATTTGTGCTGAAGGACACCACGCTCATGATCATACACCAAGTAAAGAACCTAACCCAAACCAGCACGGTGAAGGAGCTCACCTGCGCCTATGAGGAACTCCAACCACATGCCCCCTCTGATATGGCCTTTGACACTCCAGCTACCCACCTCATGTACTATGACACACTCAAGTTGCATGTAATGAGGCATGTAAACCTGGATCAAGTAACCAACCTACAAAGTCTGTAACATGAGGCAGAGAAAGAAGAACAAACGTCCAACGCCCTTCACAAGGCGTAAACTGGGAAGAAAGAAAGACCCAAGGACTCTCATCCAGCTGGGAGCTCCAACCAACCACCCCTGGGAACAGTAACAACAATGAAAACCACAAACCTGTGGGCTCCAATGGACATGGAAATGGAAACAACAGCCAGTCAAACTGTACCCACCTCTGTGTCACCACCACACAAGACACTCAAGACAAGGGAAAATCCCAGGGAGGGCGCTAAGCGAGACAAGCTCTCCCCGCACAATACTGACTTGCCTAATGATGAGTACCACCCCAAGGACGTGGACCAGTGCCCAATGATCCAAGTGCCCTCAGAGGACCCAGTACTTTTAAATTGTTGCCAGACATCCCAATAAACTGATGTCTTACCCTTTCTGTTTTTGCAGTTACACAGGCTCAGAACTCCTAAGACTTGGGCGCAGACCAAAACTTAGTCAACAGCAGCTTTGTAGACAATTTCAAGCTAACCACTAATCCTTTGCAGATTAAGAACGTGGTTTTAGCTGATTAACACCACATTGCTGTGGCAAGGGAAACCACCCCCTTCTCTGTCATGCTTGAGAACCTCCACTCCACCATCCAAGGTCCCGTCATTGATTTTTTCAAGTTTGATATTGTGCTGGGACTGATCTGGTTGCAAAGGAACAACCCCCATGTAGACTGGGCAACCTTGGTACTGACCATCAAACGTGAAGGCGTCAACCACCAGATTTCCCTGCCTCAGTGGACCAGCTCCTACGTGACCACATTTTGTGCACATCACAGAAACCTTGGACAAAAAGGAAAACCTGAAGGCAATTGACTGGGACTACTGCCAGTACAAGATCATACCCTTCAAGGACCACCAGGATACCAATATGCCTCAGGATTGCAAAATTGTAGCCCATCATCCAGAAATCTTCAAGGAAGCACTACCTGGGTTGCCGCCAGAGAAACACATCCAACACTCTATACAACTCAAAGGAGCTGTACCTAAGGCGCAACCCATCTACCGCCTGACCCCAAACAAAGATGACACCTTACGTGCTTACCTCAAGGAAGCATTAGAAAAAGGACTTATCTGCCCCTCACAGTCTACTTTTAGTGCTACTGTATTCTTTGTAGCAAAGAAAGATGGTACCCTACGCCTATTCACAGACTATTGAGCCCTAAACAAAGTTACCATCAAGAATTGTTAACTGCTACCACTCATTGACAACCTCTTTGATGCCTTGAGCGGGGCCACAGTCTTCTCTAAGATTGACTTAAATGCCAGCTACAACTAGATCCGCATCAAGAAAAACATTCTGAAAACTGCCTTTTTTACTAAATACAGATCATACAAGTGTGGTACTCAACTTTGGAATGACAAACGCCCCGTCAGCCTTTGTGACCTTCATGAACAAGGTGTTTGCCCCTCACATAGGCAAGCACGCCTTAGTCTATCTGGACGACATTATTGTCTATAGCCCCTTAATAGAACAGCATCACAAAGACCTGGAGGCAATATTTGCCACCCTAGTGCAACACAAGCTGCTAACCAAGCCCTTCAAATGTCAGTTCTTCCGCAAGCAGTTGCCCTTCCTAGGACACATAGTCTCAAAAGATGGCATTAAACCCAACAACCAGAAGATCCAGGCCATCTGCAAAATGCCACCACCCAAAGATAAGTCAGAACTCCGCACATTCTTAGGAATGTTTGCCTATGTATGTCAATTTATACCTGAATGGGGCGTCCTGACTGCACCCCTCACGGCCATAACTGGTGCCAAATTCAAATTCGTATGAACTCCTCAGTGTGACCTCTGTTTTAGACGCCTCAAGGAAAAGCTCACAACAGTGCCTGTCCTACAATACCCCAAACATGATGGGGAATAACAAATAGAAATAGACGCATTGGACGCATCTATTGGTGGCATACTGAGAATCAAGAACAATGATGGTGACTTCCTACCTGTAGCCTATGAATCACACAAACTGACAGATGGCAAGTTCCAATATCCTATACACAACAAGGAGTTGTTAGCAACTGTACACTACCTGGTCAAATGGCGCGGCTACCTAGAACAGCAGGAGGAATTCACAGCATTGAACAACCACAAGACGCTCATATACTTCAAAACACAAGAAAACTTATCCTGTTGTAAAGCCTGCTGGATGGAACTCCTGGAGAGGTTCAATATGATCATCCAATATAAGCCCAGGGCCAAGCTTGCCATGGCAGACGCCCTGTCCTGCCTGTATGTCTGTGCTTCAAGAGGAGAAAATGGGCTCAACCCAGACTGGCCTCTCTTAATGCTACATACAAAAGACCAAGGATTCCCTGCAGGCACAACCAATATCACCAAAGAAACGGTCATCAAGAATGAACATCTCTTTGCTGACGTATACAGGACCCTTCACAGAAAAATGACAGATGACACAACCATTCCCTATATCCCCACACATCAGCAAGTTGACACCATTCTTTGCTACCACAGAGATCTTGGACATACTAAGAGCCAAAATCTATATGAGTTCCTAAAGCATAAAGCCTGGTGGCTAACTTTATACTGCAATGTACAAGAAGTGCTAGACCAATGTGAAGTATGCAAAAAGTTTACCAAGAGCAAAACCCTGCCAAAGTTAGTACTTCTCATCCGCACACAGCTACCTTTCAAAGTATGGGCTCTTGAAATTACTGGCCCCATGTCAGGAAAACACAACAACAAGAAACACATCATCATCACCACCATTGACTTTGCAAAAAGATGGCCAGTAGCCCAAGCAGTTAAGGCACACACCAGCAATGATGTTCAACAATTTATTGGCAAAGAAATAATCGGCAAGTTTGGAAAGCCAGAACTCCTGATAACTAACGGGGGTAAAGAATTGACCTCCAAAGACACCAATGTGTACCTCACCAAGAATGGGGTCAAACACACTGTTACAACACCATACCACCCACAGGCCAATGGACGTGTAGAGCGGCTTAATGGTAGCCTTGTGCAAGCCCTAGCCAAAATCCCTGCCGGGAGACCTGAGGACTGGTATAAGCAGCTACCAACTGCATTACTTGTATGCCAGACCCATGTGAACAGATCCACTGAGAAAAGCCCTTTCAAGTTAGTTTATGGAACACAACCCAATATCATCCAAGCACTATCAGGACCTAAGTTGGAAATACAAAGCAAGGTCTCCCCCGCTCAGATCCTCAGGTCATACAGGCCAGCAGCAATCAATCAGAAAAAGAAGAAAAACGTCTAAAAAAAGACCTTTGTCCTCATCCAGAACAGACATGAGGCCAGAAAAAAAGTCTGGGTCATGAAAACCAACAAGAGCAAACTACAGCCAGAGAAAGTGGGCCCTGTCATCATCCTAAAGGTAAACAAAAATAACACTTACCTCATGCAAGGACTTGGAAAATGTAAACAAGACAAAGTCCTCCACCATGATTGCCTAAGACCCTGTAAAGCAAGATAGAAGCAACAAGAAACAGTCCTGCCCGCCACCAAACAGCAGTAAGTGCAATATTTTGCCCAGGCTCCTGACAACCTTTTTGATGACCTGCCCCCAGAGGAGGTTGACCTTCAGCTGGGGGTGGCAAAACCGCAGGCTTGACCCGCCAGCAAGGTTCCCATCAAGCGGGTTTGTGACCCACAATCTGACTTCCCAGTAGCCCATAGCCAAACCAGGAAGTCAACTCAAATTACCAAATCCATCAACATGAACAGATGATAATACCTTGCAATGGATACCTTGTTTTGGCTCTTGACTCATTACTAGGATCAAGCCACCCCCTTCACCATCCCACCATGTGATCAACACAATCATGTTCCTGTTATCCATGATTCACTATGACTATTTAATCCCTATCTCTCAATAAAGATAATTATCTAGTTTCCAAACATTTTTCCCTTGTAACTCTGCTAAAACAGCATAGTTACAACAATATAAAGATTGTACTACTTATCATATGGTTAAAAAAGAGGAAAAGAAGAAATTTTTTTAAAAGAATTAAAATGTAATATATTAAAAAGCTGATTGAACAAAAAGGAGCTAGAAAGAGGCTGGAAACAGGAAAGAGAAACTGTGTGAATGGGTGTTAGAGTTTTGCCAAAAATGACTAGGATAGGCAAAAGGCAAGCAACAGGCAAGTTTGAGACCGTAAAATGCTGAAGAAAATGCAGAGAAACTTGGAGAAACGTTGAATAATTGAGGGTTTAAAATCCCATAAGTAAAACATAGGCAAAAGCGCTTAAGTTTTGCCAGAGAAACATGTTGGGAATTATGGCAAAATTGTTCAAAACGTGGAGCAGTTTTTTATCCAGAGCAAGACAGCGCCAGGCTTGAATCATGGTCAAGAGCAAGTCATTTTGGTGAACTGTTTGGCAAATCTTTGAATCAATTTTTTGATTGGCTGCAGGTAAAAGCCTGCTTGATCAGTGTTTTGAGGGCTTTAACTGAAGAGTTAAAGCCTAAAAATGAGGTACAGAAGCAGCAAATTCAGGGCTTTCATTGACTGAAGTAAGTTAAAAAGTTTAATATATTATATAGAGAGAGAAACTGGATAGTTTAAGCTTTGGAAAACCAGAGACTGAGAGAGATTTTGGACTGAAACCAGGAGCTATAAAAGGGGAAGATATCTGAGGCTTTTCAGGGACTGACACAAGTGGATTACAAAGGCCACAAAGACTCCACAGAGAACTAAAGCATAATACAAAGGTGCAGGAGCCCAAGATAATGAAGCTGAAGAAGAGTGCGGGAGACCAAGACCAAGTACAAGGAGTCTAAGATATTTTTGGAGGACTCCAAGGTATTGGCAAACCCCTATTGTTTCCTAGACCCCCAGGCAATATATCAGAAGGTTTCTAAGGGGATCTTTATTCTGACTGTGAATAAAAGCCTATTACAACCCCTGTCCAAAGTTCCAAGTAGTACATATAACCCTCTTGAGTGAACTACCCATATATTTTACCCTGAACAAAGTGAAGAGGAGACCTATTATCATAGTTGTAGAAGGTTTGCCACCAGTAAGACCTCCCATAAAGAGTGGGAGAGGTTGACTAGACATCTTAAAATGGCATGAAGGGGACAGGAGTTTATTGGGAATGAGTTTACTAGGTTGCTGGAATATTGGTACATTCCTACAGAAGGTTTAGCACCAGCTGAAGTACAAATGCATTGTGGGGATGCCTGCCTAGTAATAGGAAAAGTATTGGAAGAGTTTGCATTGATGCAGGCTCAGTATAAACTTCAAGCTAGCCAACACCCTCTACTAGTAAATGACGGCTCCTCCAAGCCAGTCCCTGGCTGTGAACCAGGACACACTTTGGGGACTGGTGACCAGGAACCCCACAAACCCCTTGTACAGAGAGAGAGTTAAAGATATATAATGATACAGCCATCCTTAGGCAGACAACATGACTATCAGGAATGAAAGTATTCATTGTATAGGGTATCTAATTCATAGAGATACCGGACTTGATACTCTTTTGGCCTTGTCTTTTGTGGTAGGTGTTATCTGGGTTGGAAAATTTTCCAATGGGGTGGTAGGACAGAAATTACATGTGCTATCAATGCTCTAGCTGTGCCTTTTAGAAGATTTGCATAAAGAGAGAAAATAATATCTGGGTAGATCCTGTCTTTATCTATCAAGAAGATGCTGTATAGTGTTTGTTATGGCATAAGAGAAAGATAGATGCTCACTTATAATAAGGAGCGCTAGTCTTGGGAAACAACTAGCACTGCATATATAGAGCATGCTAGCTGTGATGTCTCAACTGGAAAGCTTGGCTTGGCCCATTCCAGATTTGAAGATTAAGCAATTTGAGCTCAGCTGTAAAGTTCTGTGGTCCACCTTTGGCCCTAGATTGGGATGTATTTCCCAGACCATCAAAAAAGGTGGCTTGTGTGCAGAAAAAACCCCTCCAAAACCTGGAGGACTTGGCTCACACAGTAGATGATTGCTTTGTGTTGGCCTTCCTGGCCAAAGTTCTCATTTCTCCTTTGGAGTCCCCTCCAACTGCAGAAGAGACATTAATTCAGTTGGATTGCTTGTTGTCCTGGTGTTGCCCGGTCCTGAAACAATTAGCAAGCCAACAAAAAAATGCGGGCCACATGAAGTTGGAAAGGTCAAATCTGCGGCCTGGGAAAATTGGGTACCAAAACCCACGGCCAGAGGTGTCCCAGGTAACTAATTCCTCTGGCCCGGGAGTCCCCTAGCCCAAAACAATTGGGTTCCAGAGCTCTCCAGTGGAGACGTCAGAGGAAGGCATTAGGGGGAAATGCGCACCCTGAGTCCTTGGAAGGCTCCTAGCCAATAAAGGGGCTGAGTCTTACATCCGGCCCCACGGCCCCTATTTTCTGGGTCTCAAACCAAGATAAGATTGGCTAGTACTCTTTAATAGGCTCCCCTTTAGATTGCACTCTAATAGCCCCTTTCATAACCTCTCCCATCCTATCACCCCCCCTTTGCATAAAATGGAAGCATGGGCTGTCAGGTCCCTTGCTTACCAATTCCAATTGTTGAATAAACTCCTGACTTTGCAAATCTTTTGTATTTTAAAGTTTGTTTAACAATAAAGGTATTTATCCCAACTCCCGCTGTTGTCCCTGCCTCCCGCTTTCTCTGGCCCGCCTGCCTGTCTGCCTGTCGTTTTTTTGTTGGGAATTGTTCCAAGAACAATAACTTGGACCATTCCTTGTTAACTACCTGAGCACTTAATTGTCCCCGCCAACCGCCTTCCCTGGCCCGCCTGCCCAACTGCCTGCCCGTTGTTTTTTGTTGGGAATTGTTCCAAGTACTGGTCTGTCTGCCCAGTAGTCTTGGCAAAAGAAGGATACCCGCTGGAATCATGTTGTCACCTTGGTACAAGATGGCTGTGTGGATACTGGTGCCCATTTCCCTATTGTTCTGGTCCTCAAACCCAGTCTTTGGAGCAAACTTCCCTTGATTTCTTGATCTTATGAGTTTATTTCTAGTCATTTCACAAATGTAATTGAGCAGCTCACCCAGATTCCCTTCAAACTGGGATCCTATGGGTTGTTCTCTTGGTCGTATTCTCATCTTGAAGAGTTGTTGCCACCTTTGGAATCTGTGACTACTGAAACTCCTTCTTCTGACTTGGTCAATCCTTCCCCCTTGCGCCAAATTCCCAAGTCAAATACAGAGGCCCCTTTCACTTGGGATTGCTCTCTATGGTTACTTAATGGAGCCATGGTTATGGCTTTGTATGCATACTTCCCTCCCCTTTCACATCTGGTCTTCTTTGGGAGGCCCTTTTGAGCAGCTATCCCACTCTTGCACTGGATGGCATCCTGGTGGTTGGTCCCACCAGGATGGGAGCCAGACTTTGTTAGTCTAGCCCCCTCTCTTACATCAGCCATGGGTCTTCTTTTCTGACTTGGACCTTGTTAGGGCTACCAGAATACCAGGTGCTGGATGGGATAGGGATGTGGGTGTGGGCTGGGACATCAGCCCAGAGAGTATCACCCATTAAAAGACTGGTGCCAGATTGATGATATAAGAGAGAGCCCCTGAGCATAGACTAAGGTCCAGAAGTGGGCACCATAGAGTCCACCAGGTCATTAAGAATTGTGTATGATACTCCAAAGAGCTGGGTAGATTTAATCACATTGCTGATAACAGAATTTTGTGGACATTTGAGCCAGGGGGTGATGGGAGGGGTAATTAAACCAAATATTCAGAAAATTAGTTGTATTCATCCTTAAATAGCCTCAGTTATATTGTGTACTAGATGCCCTCACAATTGAAATATACAGGTACTCTAGTTATGGTAAGGGAGTCAGCTGGGAGGATTTTTTCAAGATTAAACTCTGAATAATTAAGGTTTGACAGATATTTAATGAAATAAACAGAAACAAAATAGCACCAGGAGGACAAAATAGCTTAGTCTAGGGGTATGCAGGTTCATTAGATGATAGGAAAGGAGCAGAAAGACCTACTAGGGCTGTGTTAAAACAATAGAAAATAAGAACTGTGTAGGGTAAAATCAGTTTGAGCCAAAGGTTCATCACAATTTTTATGATCAGAATGGCATAATGCCTTATCCAAACTTGACAAGGGTTCATCTTTGGGGCGTAAAGTTACGCCCTCTTAGGCCTTCACTTTAATCCCAAACAAATACCTGGGACATCTAAAAAATTGGGGTTGGATATTTACCCAAAAAACTACTGAAAAAACCCAAGAAAGGCCATCAATTATTACTTGTGACTTGTTCCAAAGATTCCCCCATCTAACCAACCCAAGAGTCACTCCTGATTAAATATCATGACCAAGAGCGTCCAAGAGTAGTGATATGTGCATCCAAAGCAGAATCCTAAATTTTAGCTTAGTCAATTTTTGTTTTGATTCTTCACATTCAAAGTTATTCCAGATTTTCTGATATTAAGATATACATCCATATCACCACATATCATTGACCAATTAGTTTGGGTTATTTACTCTCCCACCCCAATTTCATTCCCTCCCTTAAATTAACGCAAGAGTTGTAAAAGGCTCTGATTCATCATTCTATAACCCAGTAAAGTTTGTAATCTGTTAATAACTCTGACAATTTGCTTTTACTTGTTGCTTTTTAGTATTCAGTTGACTCCTTACCCCCTTTGGTCTTTAAGGAATTGTTGGTGAAAAACTTTTGTTGTTGATGAAGCCATGATTCTATTATGGCTGAGAGCAAGTTTTTGTTTTCTTATAAATCTACCCCCCCAATTCTCACATGGGGCAGAAATCTGAACTTCAGTCATTCTGGCGTTGGGGAACTGGGACCATTGGGAAAGCTTTAGAGTTGGATGGATTATCATTGGCTGGTACTAAAAAATAGATGAGAAACCTTTCTGTTTACAAACCCTATTTCCAAAATCAAGTGGGGTGGCCAAATGCAGGCTAGGTTCAATGCTGAGAGGAAATATCTGCTGAATTCATTGGTGGGTTCTATTTTTGATTTAACTATAAGCTATATTTGGCAAGTAGCTTCTTCTGTGTAGGAGCAGACTTCAGGTGGCGCGCTATTGAATTTAATTATTTGGGGCTTTGGAGAAACTTCTTTGATTTACAGACTTCTAATCAAATAACCCTCAGATTTGATCCCAAAAAATGCGGGCGACTGGGGGCCTGGCACTCTGGGCAGTCGAGCTGCAGAGTGTGGGGTCCCAGTTTTGATCCTTGATTTCAGTTTCACTTTAAAACGAAAAGAAAATTTTCATTCACGGCAAGGGGGTTCACTCTGTTATTTCGACAATATGGGTTTGAAAGAGGAAAACTTACAGAACTATTGTAAGCAGATACCAAAGCCAACAACCACATCAGCAATTATACCTGATGAACATTCCAAGCCAATTAAATTATTCAATTTTTATGCCATATATAATATACCAACTGAAACTCTACCATGTAAAAATGCCTTGTATCATACATTTAATTATTTTATTAACAGGGTGGTAGCGATTTTGAAATAGAGTTTAAAAAATCCTGCTACCCGAAATAAAAATCAAAGCTGCTTCTTTATCTAGAGGGTCCATGTAGGCTAATTCAGCTCCAAGAGGGGGTAGAAGTGTTTAACAGAAATTAGATGCCTCTTATGGCCATTTATAAGATTCATTGAATAACTCTTACCCAAGTTCACACATTGTTGGAACTATTAATAGAGTTTATGGAAAATACTTCCAATTCAAAGTATTTGGAAGCAAAGAATGGGTCACTTTACGCTGGGTGCTAAGAATGTGAGTGTAATGACTTGCCAATGATGCAAAAAAAGTAGCCATAATGGATGAAATCAAATATCACTTTTATAGTTAATTAGAGATACTGGATACTATTACGCATGCTAAATTTAAATAAGGAATTTATTTTTAAAGCCATCATAAATTTCGATGTTTAATTTGGCTTAATAGTTGGGGTGATTTGTTTTCGAGAGATAAAACATGTCAAAGTATTCGAGACCAGGGGGTTCGTAGTTTAAGCTTTTTCCGTTTCATTAGAAGGTAATGGCTGAATCATGCTGCTAACAGGTTAAATGTGACCCAAACTCGTGCAACTTGGCTACAGAATTCCCTGGTATCCTTAGTCATCCGTGGTTCCCAGAGCACCGATTTAAACAGGCATAAGCTAACCGTGTTTCCTGAAAAATTGCATGTCTGATTTTTGGCTGAACGCTTTCCGCGGCTACTCGTGCGATATTTATGAACAGCCCAAGTGCAGTCGCAGCACTCAACTTGGGAACTCCAATTTGGATTGTTTTCAAGACAACTCAATGTCATGGAAATCTTTGGAGGAGCATACTATCCCTGATTCAATCACCTCCCTTTTCCGCGTCTTGAAGCCACACTTCAGAGGAGTAATTGCCAATAAGGAGATGGAAGAGAAGGTGCTACACCATGGCTACGAGTGGATGTCTTTAATGGTAAATGCTGAAGATGATCGTGAAGTGTTTGAAGCAGCCATTCTTATTAGCTGTGTTATGCCGCTGGTAGAAGGAGATACCGCTCAAGCCATCGCTGAGATTGGAGTGCTGGAAGAAATCGAAGTGTATGGGTATACTGTCCATACTCTCCTTCACATCCTTGGCCGGGTACTGATTCCTACGCTAATCAAGCGCTTGAAGCATCTGATGGTCGCATGCATTCAGGAACAGGAACGCCGGAAATTCCCTGATCCCCAAGAGCGAACTAAAATGTGTGCTAGAATGAAGAGTAGCTATGACAAGTACCTGCGCTTCCGCAACATGGACGGGTTCTTTGAAGGAGGGTTGATAGTAAGCCTTGCTGCTGCTGGCCAGTCTGGCGAGAGTCTGAAGTTTGGGGTCATGTGTGATATTGTCGAGAGTGCCATTCATTCTCACGACTCACATGGCATCATACGCCACTTTGCCGAAGAAGACATTGCTAACATGCATCGCTACGCCCCAGGTGGCATATCAGAAACCCTATCCCGTTCCTTCCTTCGCAATGCCCTTCTGAATCAACACACCCATCATTCGGAGTTGTCCCCTGGCCTCAAGAGAGCTTTACTCAATTACTCCTCTGGCTACTACATATTTCCTTATGCCTGCCAACGCTACGGCTACGGGAGCACATACTGCGAGGCAGTGGATTTCTACTTGAAGCAATAACGCATTTATCAGCAGTTTTAGTACATATTTGCATATTGAATACCGAGTGTGCTTGATTATATCTTATTTAAAGCATTCAAACAATTTAGCTTGAACCATATAATTTATGTCCGTTGATCAATTTAAATCATTTGATATAAATAATTCACTTTAAATAATTCAATTCAAATAATTCAATTTAAATAATTCAATTCAAGTGCACCTTGTTTTAAATGACATTTAAATTGTATTTGACTTAAATCTACCCAAGTTTTCCCACATCATCTGTTTGATCACAATCTTCTAGACTCTTTTATAATTCAAATGCAAACATCAACCTTTAAACAAACTACAAAGCACCATCTCCGAGTATCTTGCTGAACTCCCATTTATTTTTAAATAAGACATCCAGCTCTCACAAGATTTCTTTCTCTAAGAAGATAACATTGCACTCACTACAATTGCTACTTGATAGTTCAAATGACCTTTTAAATGTCAAAATGATATTTGATACTAGGGTAGCTCTACTAATCTATCTTATTGGCTGGAAAAGCTGAGGATGTCCCAGAACTTCCAATTAGCTATGGAATAAGTGGATTTGCATTTCTTACCAAAAATAACAAACTATACTAGGTAATTTAGCCAAATATAATTTCTTGTTTTTCTAACAAAAACATTTAATCTAAAGAAATGCAATGAAAAATAACCCTTTAATAAAACAGACAGCAACACCACCCATGCCAACAGCGGCTATGCCAATATTTTAGTAAAGTGTGAATTCAGTTTTTAATAATGTTGTCTTCTGGATGACGACACTTTTTTAATTAACATCACACTTTACCCTGATAATTTTTAATATAAAAAATAATTAATACTACTAAATTATACTAAAATGATCTCAGAGAGCTTAAATATGCAATAAGACATATCATAGCTAATAAGAGTAAGGAGATATAAGCAATTAATTTTCAATTTACTATGTAAATTACACTCTTTATTATAAACTAATTTTTTCATACAAATTAAAATTCCAATGAACCAAAAATAAATATAAACACAATATCATAAGTTATACAAAATATGAGAAAATTTTTATTTTTATTTATTACACTTTATATAAGCACAACTGTGAATATATTATAATTTACAGATAAATTAACAAAATACAACAGATTTCTTATAAAACCACCTTGAAACTGTACCTGAAACTTACCATTTATATCTAAAAATATCAGTAATATCTAAACAAATTAAATTTTAAAATTTAAAAAGTATAAAGGCAAAGAAACAAAAAGTTATTAAGCTAATTAAACCCATCAGCAAGTGTAGTAGCCACATCTTTGGGGTATTTCTTAATCTTGGCCACCTTATGTTTCTTGACCACTTCCTTTGCTATCTCTTAGTACTCCTGCTCCTTGCTCTTCTTCTTCTTGGGGGCAACCCTGTTGACCAGGTCCCAAAACTTTGTAACATTTCTAGCTTGCTCCTCCTGCAGCTTGAGGAAGAACTCATTAAACTTGGGGTTGGCCCCAAACTTTGACTTCAGATGCTTATGCCACACCTCAAGGCTTGTGTTAGTCTTCATTTTGCTGTTTAGGCAGGCATTATGATAGTTTCAAGGAGAAGTGACTCTACTCTTTCCTCTCCTGGGAGTCACTTTCTTGCCAACCTTTTGGCACTCAAAGTACTCAAGGCAGCCCTTGAAGATGATGTAGTTATTTTTAACATAAGTACCTTCCTGTATGATCTCAAAGCCAAGCCCAATGTGCTCTTTTTTAAAAAAAGCCAAGGCATCAAGCTGGGTCATAGCAAAGTGGCACTTTCCTTTCCCATCATTAAGGTACTTGTAGAAAAACCCATTCTTGCTCTTGAGATGCTTGCCAAGGGCCTACCTAAAATTGAAGAAACAGCCCTGAACTTCTCTATTAAAGGTGACCTCAAAGATTCTAAACTGAGTAAGCTCAAAGTCCATAATAGTCACCTTTGGCCCAAGTGAGTGCACATGAGCTAGCTGCTCAGCAGCCTGGGATGACTCATCATTCTCAGCAGAGGAGGGAATTTCTCTGAAGCCTAGGTGAGCAGGGAGAGCTTGTTAACTAGAAGGGAGCTTAAAGCATCCCAAACAATCTTGAAGGATCTGATGTAGACTTTAGTCTTGGAACCAGGCAGGAGGAAGAAGACATAGGGATGACTTGGGCATTGAACTGCCTGTGTAGGACCCAAAGCTGCTTGAATAGGGATGAGCAGGTTGAAAATGTGCTGTCACATAACCAAGTGGTAGAAGTGTTGAGCTGCTTTAGGTTTTGGGTAGTGGTGTAGGCTATAATTCTATTCTTCATTCCTGCCCATTGTCATGGAGTAGGAACATATCTCTGTTCTTTGTCTTCTTGAGGGAATTAGAGAGGACCTTGTCTTCAGTGTTAGTGGCACTATTGGCCAGAAAGATAAGGGGTTGACATCTATTGTTCACAAACTTAACCAACCGGCTATGTGTTGGCACCCTCTTGAGATTGATGAAAGAGAGGTGCTTACAGACAAGCACAGCCAGCTGGGTTGGGAAAAGATCCTTGAGGTGGACATTACATGCACAAAAACCACTTTAGGAGGCAAGAGATGATGGTATTGGGCATGAAAAAAATTTTCTTGCCCTTGATGATTTGGACTCTGTCCCAGTGCTTGGTGTTGAGCCGCACTGGGCAAGAGCGGTCCTTGCAGGTATAATGCTGGCTCTTGAAGCCCTGGTTGGCATTATTGCAAAAAATATGTACTCATTTGCCACTATGGCTGGCTCACCCTTAAAACTCATGATTGGGCATTAATTGGTCAGTGTTGGGAATTTTGACCAAGCAATGATGCCAATTATGACAGAGCTCACGGATTGGGACTGTTACAACCAAATCCATAGATTAGTAGTACAAAATACAATGATAATGATTATGACAAAGCTTGCAGATATAAATTGCAGCTACCAAACTTCATAAATTGGTAGTATAAACTATATGCATATTGGATCAGCAGTAGTCTGCTGACCTGAGCCTCAAACTAGCCAATGATAAGTGCCGCCATGGCGCTTTAAAAATACACAAGCACTGTGGCGCTGCCTAGAAATTGGATTAGATGCCAAAGCTCCAAACTACTTTTATGTCAAGCACCGCTTGGCAAATTTTGCAGGCACAAAGGCGCCGCTTTACTTTTACATTTAGCGCCAAGGCGCTGGGTTTGATTCCCCACAATCTCAAATTCCCATATGTATCACATTAATAAGCATTAAGCTTGCAGTATGCCAGAGAAGTAGGAAGTGATCCTGAATTACTAAATTATTCCATGTCAGCAAGGATCAACTGTGCTGGGTGAAGATGAAAATATTATATTAGTTGACGTGCAATATGCACCAAACCTAGATTAATAATTACCCAAATTTGGGGCGTGTTAGAATGTCCTTGAAGACATTACTAGCAGCCCAGAGATTACCCTTGCAGAAGGTATAAGAAGAATTAATCATTTATAATAAAATCATCTTTGAACCATCTTTATTTCATCCTTACTCTGGTTGACCTTTATCCTAATCCTTAAGTGCTTCTGCACAATCAGAAGCCATTGCTGGGCAATAATTGTGGTTCCGCTCAATCATGGCTCTTCTGATACAGTACTACTCATATTCTCACATATGACTGTATTCTGGAAAATGTCTTGTGCCTTATAATCTCAAATAATTGTGGCACTGTAATGCAAAAAGTGCAACAGTCAGAAAGGAACATTAAACTTTCTGTCAAAATTGCAAATCTTGTGAGACACAAACAAGTCCCAAGGGCCAGCAAGAACATAATAGAAGCCATAAAAGTAATTAGGGTGAAGCTTGGGATCATCCTCAGATGAGCTGGCACTAGGGGAGCTTGGTGGTTGGGGAGAAAAAGGGGGCTTATACTGGTGCTCCTCATATGCAGGAGACTTATTCTTGGGAGTATAATTTTTTGTTGGAGTGCTGCTTCTTGCTTGGCTCCTCATCAGATGCAGAGGCATATAAACTATGGTCTGTGAAAGACCCATCTTATTCCTCACTCCCATTGGAGTGAGATGGGCACTGCTCATGGAGTGAGCTTGGGGCAGCCTTCTTGATGGATGTAGGCTTCTTCTTATGGGCTTTGATAGTCTTGGGAGGACGCTTTTTGCCTTTGCAATGTTTATAAGTATTTGTGTCCTCAAAATAATAAGTAAAATGTTCTAAAAGAAAGCAATGTAATTACAAAAACAAACCAGAACAACTATATTAATCATCATAAATAAACTTTTAAGTTATAGGGCTTTTATTGAAATTTGATAATATAAAACTGGGGTAGAAGTTTTTATTTTATCAAAGTTTAAAACAACAAGTTAAAAGTTAAAAGAAATATGGAAAAGTATTAATTTCAGAGATAGATTTTATTTTATAAAATATATAGGAGAAATGTAAAAATACAACATATTAAAAATTCAGATGAATTTATTATATGAAACTTTTCATTTAATATGTGAGAAGTTAAAAGTATTGACATTATGAAAGGCATTTATCAAAAATATGCTGAATTAACGCTGTCAATTAGGGAATTTGTAGACATTATCAGAGACAAGGTTGGCACTGTTGATATTTTTTTAGAAATTTAGTATGTTTTTCATAGTACACTTAATTAAAGTTAAGCAATCAAGCAAATATCAACTGTTTTTGGTGTTATTTTATTCATATAATAAAAATAAAAATATAAAATATAAAAATAGATAAAAATCATCAAAGTTATTAAGTTCTTTATTAAAAACAATATTTTGGGAGTGGAAATATGATATTTTACCTTTGGGTATATTTAAAGTTGTTAACACATTGGTTAAAATAATGAAAAAGGAAAAGTGCAACCTTACCACTGACAAAATTCTTAATGTGTGGTGGCATAGCAATTTAGGCTTATTTGCGCCACTTCTATTTGTGTACATTCACCCCAGTGATTGATCACAAGCAAATAGTTTATATTCCTGATTTTTAACATTGCTATCAATAATAAAGCTTATTATAAATTTAATAGTAAAATTGGCTTAAATTATAGGATTGCTGTTAGCCACAAATCCATTTATGATATTAAAGTTAGATTAGATACCACAGATAAAGTTATAAAATGAACATTTCAATGAGCTTCTATATGAACTATAGCTATTTCTATATATTAATGTAATAAAAATATTTTTAACTGCAATTATAATATTTATATTAAAGTGTTTGAGTTTTTTTTATTAAAAATAAGTTAGGCTTAAAAAGGGTTGACATTGACTTTTTACATTGTGAAAACAACTTGCCAAAATAATAATTTTTATTAGTAAAAGTAAAGGAAAAATTGGATTAAATCAATATTTTTATTAAGATTATTATTAAATTGTGTAAAATTGCCACAATTTTGTTGTATTTTTAGGGTTTTCACCTCTGAGAGCTTTAAAAAATAGGAATTAAGCTAGTGTGACCAGCAAAATCATTAGTATAATTCACTTTTTGAGTCAGCAGTAGCCATGCCAACAAAGTGTCAGCATGGGTGCTGTTTTCTGTTATTAATAATACATAATGATGGTTTAGAAATGTATGTTTATTATGTGTGTTAGAAACGAGGTGGGTACCTTTTTGAGCAAAGTAGGATTTCAATCAAAATAAATCATTTTTTAAATTTCTTGAATTGTTGTCTAAGCCAGTTGGAATTGTGGTCTATTTATTGAGCTAGATTCTAATTAATCTGAAAAATTAATGGGCAATAATTTGCTCAAAGCTGGTGATTTAAAATGGAAATTAAATCAACGGTAAAAATAGAGTTTGGAGCACAGCTTGTTAAAGAAAAAAGGGGAATGTATATTTTTTGGAATGTAAATTTTGATATGGGGTATAATAAAGTTAATTGTTTTTAATTTTAATTTGCAAAGCTATTTAGGCTGCAATAATATTTCTCGGCTTTAAAGCGGTGGACTTTATTCAAAGTAGGAATTGGCCACGGAGAGCATGTGATCAAATGAAAACTTCTTTTCATCGTGGCTATGAGAAACAGTCTCAGGCGAGAGGGGAGGGCGTTTCTCCTTCATGCTGGCTTGCATTGCCTGGCTATACGAAGATCCATAGCCATAAAGCTTGCTTGAAAATGTCAAAAGATAGTAGCTTGAAGTATAGTTGAGCAAGGCGTACTTGAGCTCCTTTGGTATTTCTTTCTCGCGCACGCGACGGTTTAACAAAGCTGCTCGGGAAAAGGTGCGTGAAAGGGTCTCATCTAGGGTCCCGTGAGCGTAATGGTGGATGTTGGTAGCTGTGCTGTTGTCTCTATATAGGACGCTATATGAATCATGAGTGATAATACAGGCTTCAATAATATCGCCTGCTACACCTATAGTCAACCCTTCCCCAGTCACCCCACTAGCAGCCAAGCAAACCAACAAGCCACCCTCGACAAAGCCATGTATGTTGCGAATACGCAAGTATTCGTCATAGTTATAGTCCATTTTGCTCAATCCCTTCTCCAACAAGGACTGTGGCAAGTCTTGGGCCTGAACAAAAGAAACTATAAGTTGTTTGAGACGAACAACTAGGCCTGGGATCAGTACACGGCCAATAATATCGAGAAGATCCTGGACCGTGTATCCATACAGTTTAGTTTCTTCAAGCACGTCAGGTTGGCCAATGGAGAGCGAAGTGAATTTTTTACTTCCCATCGCACACAGGAGAAGGGTTGCTGCTTCATACACTTCTCGGTTGGTTTCAGAGTGAACCATAAGCGCTACCCATTCATATCCATACAGAAGCTCCTCCTCCAAGTCTCTAATATCGGCTCCATCATCTGGTTTCGGCTTTAACACACGGAATCGGTTCAATGCCGGTTCAACGTGAATAGGTTTACCAAACGAACTCCATGCCATCGAGTTATTTTGTATCGCATCATCTTTGTTGTCAACAAGTGCAGTGCGGCTGCAGTGGGGCTGTTCGTCAACATTGCAAGAGTAGCCATGAAAGGTATTCAACCACAAGTCCGCCATATCTCTTCATAGATATGACCAAGCTCATCTTTTATACACATGCTTTTGATCTTTCCAAGTTTCATAGGTACTGGCTGAAACTTAATAAAGTTATACGACAAATTAAGCTTTGGAAATCGTCACACGACAGTCCTCAAATAGCTGCAGGAGCATATAATGACATCACCATATGATTGCACAATGATGTTTCCACCCCATGAAAAAGCACGTGCTAAAATGATTTATAATTAATAAAATTCTCAAATGTAAGAAGTCTACTATATTGCCTAGATAGCTTAATGTGGTTTTCTAGCCAACTGTATCAACTTCTATGTAGGAAATGCCATATTATTATATGGCTCATTATTTTAAAGATAAATGCATTTTTTAATACACATGCTACCCAATTTGCAGCACAACACAGTTTACATTTGAAAAATAGCTAATTACAAACATTTGTTTCAAATAGTAATAACTCAATGAAAAATTAATCATTTTAAATGCTCTAAGCTATCAAAATAAAGCTAGGGATCTTATCTTTCTATTGTTAAAAATAAGAATATATATATAGTATATACAATGCCAAATTGGGTAGGACACGCCATCTCAAAATACGCCATCTTGAATTTCTGCTATCTCAATTTACTAGTAAATACACCATTTTGATTTACAGCATTTTGAATAAGAAAAAACGGGTTTAAAATTTTAGATTTTTTGAACTCCAAAAAATTCCCAAAAATAAAAATTCAAAAAATCTTTCTAGGCTTAAAAAAGCCTCAGGATTCTAAATCTGCAATAAAATATGGGGTCAATTAGTAGCAACATAGTTGCATAAAGCCCAAAAGTTAAAATATACCCAAAAACAATCATTTTCATCTATTTTAACTATAAAATATACTTTAAAATAAGCATATAATTGTACCAAATACTAAAAGAGTCAAAAAAATAAAATTAAAAGAAAAGAAGAGAGAAGATAAAGAAGACTTTATTAGGAAAGGGCTCAAATATTAGTAGAAAGAGCAACTGAGATAGCTTGGAGATGCTCAAGCTTGCTATCCTTGGGATAGTAGGCAAGGACCACCTTGCTAATCTCTGTATACTTTTCCACCACTTTGGTCTGCTTGGGGGATCACCTTGGTCTTCATGCCTGTTTTAAAGAGGTGGGCAGAGATGGCCTGCTGGGGTTTGAGATGCACCATGATTTTGTTGAACTTGGGCTTCTGAACCCAGACCCTTGTGGCAAATTGACTATGCCACCCTTCAAGAGAAGAGGTGGTCTTGATCAGGCCATCTTTTACCTGCTTAAAGCAGTTTCATGTGATTATGTCACCGCCTTTTCTAATGTGGTGTGCTCCCTGAAAAATACCAACCCATTGAGTTTCAAAATACTCAATAAAGGGCGCAAAGGCTTCCTGGTTGGCAATAATGTAAGGATGGCGGAGGAGGGCGTCGTAAAAGGCATTAGTCTCCTCCTTTTGCACTAGGGCAAGGGCAGCAAAGCAGTTAAACACGTCCTTTGCTTCCTTTGTGCCTTCAGTGAGCAACTGTGGTAAGTTTGACTCCCTGGTGATTGACTCCCTTAAACTTGACTCCCTGGTAGTTGACACTATAGTAAAGTGAGAATTCAGCTTTTGCCCTGATCAAAAACTGGAAATCAACACTTTTTTAATTAACAGATCTTGATGTAATGAAAACTTTTAATATAAAAAATAAGCCTTACAGCTATGGTATACTAAAGTGACTCCAGAAAGCTCAGAAATGCTTAAAAACAGTACTTTAATTAATAGAAATAAGGAGAAATAAGCAATTATTTCTCATTTTACTATGTAATTTACACTCTTCATTATAAAAATATTTTTTATTACCATAAAAATTAAAATTCCAATGAACCAAAAATAAACAAAAACACAAAAAATAATTTTTTGCAAAAAATGAAGAAATATTAATATTTATTTAATATATTAATATAAGCACAACTGTGAATATCATGTTTTATTTGCAAATTAACAAAAATTAAGACATTTCACTTACTTTCAACTATAAATATTCATCTCAAACTTACCATGTATACATAGAACAATCACTGATATCTAATTAAATTAAAAAAAAACTTAAAAAATAAAACTAAAAACTAAATGATCAAAGCTAATAAGTAAAAATTAAAGTTAAAAAGTCAAAAGTAAAAATCATATAACTGAGCAAACAAGCAAGTTTATTCCTCATCATTCTTTCCCCGTTTCATTTTGGACCCTTCCAGGAGGGCAGTGGCAATAAGCTCAAGCTTCTGCTTAAGCTAAGAGGCCTTGTATTTGTGCTTAGCCGCACCCTGGATGGCCTTGGTGAAGAGGGTACAGCAGGTGGTTGGCTTGGTGGGGGGGACGCGGTTGGCAAGATCTCGGAGCTTGGAGATTGTTTTCTCTTGCTCATGCTGGAGGAGGTAGAAGAACTTATTGAACTTTGGATGAAGCCCAAAGTTGGCTTTAAGATGCTTATGATAAGCCTCTAATGCCAAAGTGGTCTTCAGCTCCCCGTTGATGGCCGCCCGGTACACGTTCCAGCTGGCCTTGGCGCAGGCCTTGCCTTGCCTCTGCGTGACAACCTTCCCAATCCACTGGGTCTTGAAGCACTTAAGGAAAGGCTTGAACTCCAGGTGCTTCACTATGTAGGGATCCTTTGAAAGCACTTTGAACCCCTGCGCAGTGTGCTCTGGCTTTAAGAAAGCCAAGGTACTGAATTGTGCCAGCACAAATCTGCAGGTGTCCAAAGTATCCCTCCAGCAAAACCTACTAAGCTCTGCGTGGGCCTGCACGTTACAAGCAACTGCTTGGCAGAAGTGGAAGTGGCACCTCTGCACCTCCCTGCTGAACAGCTGCTCAAATGCATTGAACTGAGCAGGCTCAAAGTCCATAATGCACATGTGAGGCCCAAGAGCTCTTAGCCTCGCCTTTTCCTCTGAGTCCAGGGTGGCCTGATCCTTTTCAGAGGCAGGTGGGTTAGCGCGGGTGTGGGGGGAGTCTTCTTGGATTCATCATTGTCAGCAGGAGGAAGGAGGGCAATTGCTTGGCAGAGGATGGAGAACGTGTGGGTATAGATGGCCTCTGTGGCCCCAGGAAAAAGGAAAAACACGAGTGGAATCACCCAGATGTCAATCTGGGCATGGACCATCCAGAGCTTCTTGAACATCCGGGGGCAAGTGGCAAAGGTACCATCAACTAGTCAGGTTGACGCCCTTTTCAACTCCATCAGGTTCTGCTGAGTTGAGTAGCAGGTTATGCGGTCCTTGGCAACAGGCCTGTTGTCATGGAGCAGGAAACACTCCCCACTTGGAAGCTGCTTAAGCTCATGAGTGAGCATGAGCTCAGAGAGGAAGTCTGAAGCCTTGGGAGGAAGGGGATTGGCAGCAATACACTTATTGCTGATAAATTTAACCAACTGCTCCTGAGTTGGCACCAACTTGAGATTGTTGGGCTTTAGGTGCTTCAAGGCCTTGATAGCCAGATTAGAAGCGCGGAGGTTGGCGGAGGTGGGGATGACCTGAACAAGGTACCATTTGAGCATCCTTGTGATTAAGTGCTTAGGGGGCTCACAAGTGTGTTCCCCCTTCTCTAAAGTAACCTGCTCCCAGCCCTCAGTGTTCAGGCGGGCCCTGCAAGTCTTGTCCTTGAAAAAAAAAGTGTTTGCTCTTGGTTTGGCGCTTTTGGTTATTACAGGTGAATATGTAATTGTCCGCAACGTACCCAGGACTGCCTTTAACAGACATCATTGGGAAGTAACAGGGGAAGCGCTTGGGAACTTTAAACTCTCTGTCCACATTACAGATATTGTGGATGGCCAGTGGATCCCAAGCCACATGACCAGAAGCTTTAAACTTCTTGGAGTAATCCTCTGGCTCATCTTGGGGGTCAGATGAGGAAGGAGGGGAAAAGCCATTGGGAGGGGGAGGGGAAAAATTCTTTGAGACCTGCTTGGATGCCTCCTTTTTCTTACCAGAAGAAGAGGTGGGCTCCTTGGTAGCCTTTTCCTTCTTAGTACAGAGCTCCTTGGTGGGCTTGGAGTTGGCCTCTGAGTGGTAGAAAGAGTGGTTGGTAAGATCACCATCAGATTTATTGGGGGAGGAATTTTTGTGGGAAGGTGAAGGGGATGTGGAAAATGAGGGTGGAGGGGGGAGGAGTAGGAGGAAATGGAGGGGAGGAGATGGGGTTGGAGACTTTGCCTTTGCAGGTTTCTTGGCACGCTTGGGAGTGAAGGCAGTTTCTTTTGAGCCCTTGGAGGCTTGGCGCTTGGGCTGTTGGCTGTTCTTGTTTGATTTTGTCTAAAGAAGAGTTTAGCATTGTAAATAATAGAAGTATGAAAGTTATGAAACACAGAGGTAAAACAAAGCAAAAGTTAGATGAAAAGTATGCAAGTAAAGTTTATTTATCAAGAAAAAAACATAAAAAAGTAAATAGAAGCAAAATAGAAACTCAAAGTATAGATATAAAGGTTAAAACATAGAAAATAAGTGAATTTATTATGAAGCATCAAAGATGTTAGGTTCAGCATAACATCTTAGTGTTAAATCAATGTAAAAGTTTAATTGAAAATTAAAAATATATATGAAATTATATGGAGAGCAGCAGAAAAGTAGTAGATGATAATAGCAAAAAAATAAGAAAATTATTATGTGGAATTTTTTTATTGAGAGTTGAAAATTCAAAACATAGTAAAGTGTCAAGTTTGGCACTGTCAATCAGCCAGGAAAAGCTGAATTCTCACTGTCAAGTATGCCAGAGTAAAGCAGAAAAACCAAATTTACTATGTTTTTTACATATAAAACTTGCTTAAATTTAAACGGGTTTGAAAGTTAACCCAAAAGCAAGGCAGTATCATATGCTCAAAAATTAAAAAAATAAAACATAAGTTAAAAAAGTAAATGAGTAGATAGGTGTTTATTAGTGATTAGGGTATGCTGTGAGGAGCTGGGAGTGAATTATTTACCATAGTTTTGGTTAAAACGTTAAGAAGCTCTCTGTACTAATCCCCAAGTTAAAGTGTCAAGTGGGTGAGTGTCAAGTGGCGCTCATAGTGCATCACTTATTAATTTAGCCTTAATTCTGAGCCTTTGATTAGTTAAATCTGAAACCAATCAGATGTCAAGTGGATAGAGTCAAACAAAGAAAGTGTCAATTTTCTGTTTTTTATGAATTACATATGAAATCTCTTAATAAATTGGGCTTAATTTTTGTGGCACCACTTAATCCAAAAACCTGGGAATGACATAATGTAAAACAAGTGGGGTATTTGATTAATGTCTATACCACTAAATCCAGCATAGTGGTGCTTGGGAGCCTAATCAAGGACTATAGACACTAATAATAAAAATATAATAGTAAATAATAAAATTTATATTAGCACATATGTGTTTTATTAATAAAATTAAAATTTGGCTTAAAAAGTGTTGAACTGGTCACTTTTTGTTTTAGAGTGTTGAACACAGGTTTTTTCATTTCTATTAGTAAATTTACTTATAAATTGCCCCTTAAATTGGTATTTTAGCTAACTGATTTATTAAACAGAGTTGAGTTCAAGTAAACTTAACCTTGGTTTTTGGTTTCAAACCCCTAAATTACTAGTAAAAATTAGCTTAAAATTGGTTAAGCCAAAAATACTAATAGATTCACATATGCGGCACTCAACTCCCTGGTACTCAACAAAGTGTCAAGTACCAGGGAGTCAAACTTACCACAGTTGCCTTCAGTGTAGACCAGCTCATTAAGTGCAGAGCACTTTTGGAGGCGGTGGCAGAGCACCTGCCGGAAGTGGAAGTAGCACCCCTGAGGGGAGCTCTTGAAGACTCTAATAAAAGCATTGGCCTGAGCCTGCTAAAAATCTACTACCAGATATCCATGGTATGGAAAGCTTTCAGGCTTTTTCTTGATTGGGGTGGCTTCCTCTGACTGGGCCTTTTTCTTGCGCCCTCTAGTCTCCTTTGGCTCCTCTTCAATGGTTGGGAGGATCTCATCCAACTTGGCCTTTAATATTATTAGAGCCTGGACATAAGTTTCCTGCTTCTTATTTGGGAAGAAAAAGAAGACCAGGGGAAGACCTAGATTGCCAACCTGCCCATGGATATTCCAAAGCTGACTGAAGAGCTTTGGGCAGGTGGAGAAAGTGCCATCTGCAAGCCAGGTCTTGCATTTTAACAGGTTGCAAAGATCCTGGCTTGTTGCAAAGCAGATTATCTGCTCTGGGCATGTTTCCCATCATTGTGAAGGCGAAATATCTCTTCATGCTGTGAAAGCTTTTGCTCCTCAGTTATAATCAACTGTTCAATTGATGTAGCACTGACGCCTTCAGTGCTCAGAGCATACATCTGATCAGTGAGGTATCTCTGTAATTTTGAGGCGCCACCAACAGTTGCCAGTTGGGTATTGTTTAGATTAATGAGCACATTGTTTACAGCCTCAGTTGCAGTTTGGTCCTTTGTGGTTGGGATCATCTGGCAAAGAAACCAGAGGATCAGTTGATATAGAGGATCAAAAGCCTTGGCACAGTCATACCCAGTAGTCAGGGCTTTAAACCAAGTGAACCCATAGGTGATAAGTCTAGCTGTGCAGCCAACGTTATCACATTTGAAGTGATGTTGACAGATGGGCTTCTTCTTGTTGTTGCAGCTGAAGCTGTAGCCCTTGTGAACAAAGCCAGCACCCCCTTTATTAGTCATAATTGGATAGATAATAGGGTACGTTGTTGGCACAGCAAAGGAGCCATTTCTGTTGCATACATTGTGGATTGAGTTAAGATCTCAGAGCTCAATTGGCTCATCTGCAGGAGTGCCAGGCTCAGGCTCCTGATCCTCTTCATCCTCAGGCTCTGAAGTGGGGTCAGAATGGCAATTGAAGTTGAAAAACTTCTCTTGAGGGTCTGAAGGGGAGTAAACAAAAGGAGAATGGGGAGGGGTTGGGCTTGTTTTCTCAGGCTCTGGTGAGGGTGTAGATGTCTTGAGAGAGGCTTTACCCTTATCAGGCTGCTTTTTATGGGTAGTTTTGACCTTCTTGGCCTTGGGAGGAGTGGTCTTGTCTTTGGAGGCCTTGGACGCAGCTTTGTTGATGGACTTGGGAGGCATCTAAAAGTGAATTGGTATCAAAATATGAGCAATTTGGGGGTTGTTTTCAAAGGTAAAAATGAGAATGTTTTTACTATTAAAACGGTAATTATTTTTACATAAAATTGTAGAGGAAGTCTAAAAATATATACTATCAAAATTTCAATGTTTTTTATTTTGTAAAAATATTTTTTATTAGTAGCACAAGTATGCAAGACTTTGAGTTTTGACTGAAAACTTGCAGTCAAAATGGCGTTTTTGAAGTGACGTACTTGAGGTGCCGTAGCTCAAAAACATAGTGTTTTTGACCATTTTTTATATTAAATTAAGAAGTTTACGGTGGAGCTACCTCAACCAGGCCAAATAGCAAAACTTGAATTTCTCAAAAACTAGCTTATAAAGCTGGGATTAAAAAGTACCCAGTTGTTTAGAGGAAGCCAAAAAATATATATTTGCAAAGTTTCATATGTTTTCTTATATTTTTTACCAATATGGTTTTTGACGTGAACTAGTACTTTTAAAAAGTGGAAAGCATGAATTGCAGTGAGGGAATTGATATAGCGTAGCCTGGCGTCATATGTAATTTCCCCTTATTTTCCCCTATCCATTGTACGCATTGAATTAATTGGGTGATATGAAACTTGGTGGAATTTGAAGTGATGTAAATTGAAATGGCGTAATCACCCCCTTCCATATTAAACTCACTATTAAAATATTTTATTAAGAAAACCCTTATCAATGTATCCATGTATAATAAAGTTATAAATTACATATAACAAAACTTGTTTTTTTACCCAGAAATGACAATCACTAGAAGGACTATCATAGTGACATCTATTTAGGTTGTTCTTATTATAAGTGTCTTATATTAATACTATAGGAACATGTTCTGGCACTATACCACAGGCTTTATTTTAGTTCAGGTATTAGCTTATTTTAGTATAAGATAAATGACATAATTTGAAATGACATAAAGTCAAGATGGCGTAAATACACCCCACACTAAGTGATTGTATATGTAAATAAAGTTAGCAAAATAAGAATTAATTAATCTGACTTGAAGTGACAGAATTGAGATGTCGTAAATTTGAGATGCCGCATTATAAAGCTATACGTAAATTTTAACTATTTTTTTGTTTATTTTATTTTTTGTGATTCAAAATCACTAACACAAAAATGCCATCTTGAATTAAATTTGAGACAGCGTTTTTTGAGATGGCGTTTTTTAAATGGCATGTCCTACCCCAAATTAAAAACAATTTAAAAGATTTTATGCTAACTTATATTATATTGTTTTGATATTAATATAAAATAGATCAACTCAAAGCCAAAAATGTTCAATTTTACTAAAAAGTACATATTTTATTTGATGAAATTAAAGATAATATCAAGAGCTTTTCCCCCTTATTTTAGTTTATTTAAAAAGCCTAATTCTTTAAAATTTTATGATAATTTGAATTTAGGATACTTAATTATGTTACAACATCTTTGATTACTCTCTCTTGGTAAACTAATTCCCCAAGTGACTTACCAAATGATTCCCCAACTAATTATTAAGTTGATGGCACTCTTATCATTTGCCCATCTATTATAGGGATCAAACATTTCAATTCCTAAGAGGAACACTACTTGGAAAAACCTCATGACCTAAGAGAAACAATTACTTTGATAAGCCCCATGACTACCATGACATACATGGACAGTATGTGGTTTCCTACAATACTATATAATACTCTAAACTCATATCCAATAAAGTATCATTTCTCTTATTAATTTTCCCATTTATCTTGCTTATTATACTTCCAATAAGTATATACTCAACAGTGTTAGCACAGGTAGGTTATTCACACCAACACAACTTAAAGGAAAAATTCCTCTAAAGAAAAAAACCAGCAGATGGCACTCCCCACTGGCTGGAGGCAATACAAATAAGATCAGGACGCCCCCACAGGATTCACTGTCTTCAACAATATCATTGTACCAACCAAACAGTACAACTTCCTAGAACTCATGGAGTCCTGAACCCACCTCTAGTTCCTGAAACAACCAAAATACCCAAAATTGTATTCTAACACCTATGCTCAGCAGATATTGGAACGTTCTCAGGATTACACTGAGAAAATGCCAACCTCTGGATTCAAAACACACAAAATAAGCTTACACAACTAGGCTACCCCTGCAAACTCTGGGCCAGTAAAATTGCTCTAAACTTTACCAGGGCCACCTCACACTTTGTAAGTGTGTGTTGCTTGACCAATAACCTGATCACAACAAATACTAGGACATATTCAAAGTTGCCTTCCTGGAGAAATTTGCCATAAAGGACTCTGACGTGGTGATCATGACAGAACTCAGACCCTTTAAAATGACAGGAACTATCAAGAAGTACATTGCAGCTATGAAGAGATAAATGATATAACTCCCAGAACCATCACTTTTGATGAGGCTGGACCATGACTGGACTTCTAAAATGGCCTGCTCACACACATTAGACAACAGTTTGACATGAGTTGCTGCAAGAATCTCTAAGATGTATTCTCAGAAGGAAAGTGAGCTATAAAAATATGACAGCCTATATGCAACCAACAAATAAAAGGAAAGTCCCACAGCAAAGAAGGACCCTTGTCCTAACAAGCAGAACAACTGAGCTAATAATACCTGTTAAGCAACTTTTTTTATTGCTGGTATGTTCAAAGCTACAGATAAATGTTAGCCTTGCCAATGTACTCTACCTAATCCTATGCAAGAGCACTATAGACTACAATAGAATAGAACTTTTAAGATAATTAAGTTTATTGAAACTAGAGTACAATCTAGCCAGCAGCTGCAATCTATCCAGGTGTAACTAAGAACTTTTTATCATCATTTCAGGTGTCTGTATTAGTATATACTGCAACAACCCTTATTTTTGTCTTTCCAGACAGTTTTCAGTGGCTACCTTCAAAATAGGTCTATCTTTGCTGGCTACGCCTATCCTGATTGGCTGTCCTTGGCACATGTGCTAGTACTGACTTTTACAAGGCATATATGGCACTTCAGCTACAGCATACACTTTTATTAAGTTATCCTACTGACATCTATTTATTGGCTGTATCTTATTAGCCTATTATGGCACTAGGGAACTACACCATATTTGGTTGATGCTAAGAAATGGTCCCTGTTCAGTCCTCCTACATTGAAAGGTAGAATTCTGGTATTCCTGTTTCCCTTTTCTGGCTGGCAAGCCTTCTGATTATTAATATGTTGGTTCAAATTGGGTATTATACACTGTATAATAGCAGACTTGAACAATATTGACTTGTGGATTATCCGCTGTGCAATGCTGAGCCAAACCAATTAGGACCCAATTATATGCTGTGTAATACCAATCCAAACTTGATATTTCCTAGCCATTTGCACATCATTTGTTTGATATACTCATATAAGCCCTTCAGGATGGGTGTAGCTGAGTTGATATAACGTCCATTAGGATGGGATGAGAGACATACAATTGATGATCTAGTGATTACACGGCGCTTAATCACTGATAATCACTATAGAGGCTGATGTTTATACACCTATAATAGTCATATCAATTATATTAATCTATTGATTATATGGCATATAATCATGATGATAACTATAGCGCCAGACGTTTATATGTTGAATATTTGCCATATCAATTATACTAAACTGCAGATTATATGTCAAAAAAATCACTGCACTCAATAGAATGATAATCTATTAATAATACGGTGTGTAACTGATAAGATTGCCTGCAATGATTAACCTGATTATTTGTGGTCAATCAGCCTAATCTCACAATACCCATCTGTGATGGTCCACATGTGAGCAGTTTTGCAGGCAAGGGTTGATTTGGTTTCAAATAAAGACACTATGCTGAAGATTGACAGTATGTTGTTGGTTTGTTGCAGGTAGAGGCCTAGTAGAGAATAATGGCTACTAGAGAAGTTAAGGCCTGGCTAGCAGTGTGAGAAAAGACTACTAGAGGAAAAAGTTGTCCCCACCCAGCAGGAGATATTGGCTGCTAGGGGTGAGGAATGAGATAGCTCAGCAGGGAACTTTAGCTGCTTGGGGTGGGAAGTGATTCAGCCTGGTGAGTAGTGTGTGCTACTCAGGCTGGATGTTGTTTAGACCCTGTTGGGTAACACAGGCTTCTAGGGAGGTAATGAGCTTTGAGAGCTCTACATACCCTGATACGCTTACAGGAGAACTGTGGGCAAGCACTCCACCTAACAGACTGGTAGAGTGTCCTTGTTTATATCCCTATGGGAGCTTTGGTTAATCCCAAAGTGAGCATTGGAGGACATAGATATGCTTACGGATGTCATCAAGGCAGTTGCTTGGGGAAGCAGCTGCAGAACTTGGTGTGATTAGGCCTCTGGGAAGTAAAGCTGATTATTTTGCAACTGAAAGCTCAGACTTAATCACCTGGGTGAGTAAAGACAGCTGAATAGATTTTAATGATCTATGGTAGGATGGCCTAAGTAGCTGCCACTTTAAAGGGACCAGTTAAACACCAATTCAATGTAGACTCATGCCTGGGTCTACAGGCTCTGTTAACAGGGACTGAGATTGAGAACCAAGGTGGTTCATAGTGTGGGATCAGCAGTGAAGACTAGTAAGAAGGACTGTATGATTAAAGTGAAAAATATGTTGAGGGACTGTTGAATTATGTGGAAATAAAGAACTAGGAGATCATGATGCAGGATTAGATTAGCTGGAAGATCATGATGTAGAAGTAGCTGATCATGATGCAGGATAAGTCAAAAGATTATGATGCAGGAGTAGCTGATCATGAAGTAGGGCTGTTGATGAATAAGAAAAGACCAGAAGATCCTAGTGATGAGCTAGCTGAAGGGCCAGGAGATAATAATGCAGGACTAGCTGAGGAACTTGAAAATGGCTTATAAGGTTTAGCTGGACTAAATACAGGAGCTAGAGTGCTGGTTTTGGTTTCTTGAGAAAGAGAACATTACAGGAAAGAAACAGTGAAATAATGATTTAATGCTGCCAATAATATGATAGGAAGAAATAATTAATTATAATATTGCTTAAAATAGAGAAGGAAAGAAATGACTTATAGTGTTTAAACTTTATTTTTATTAAGTCTTAATTGAGTGGAAAGAAGTGGAAGAAGGCCAGAAACAGAACAGAGAAACTGTGAAAACAAATAAGCGGATTTTGCCAAGAACAACTAGGAGAGGCAAAAGGCAAGCAGCAGGCAAGTTTGAAGCTGTGAAATGTTGAAGAAAATGCAGGTAAACTTGGACAAACGTTGAATAATCAAGGGTTCAAAAATCCACTATGCAAAACATATACAAAAGCACTCAAGATTTGACAGAGAAATGTGACAGGAATTACAGCAAAACTGTTCAAAACACAGAGCAGCTGTTTACTCAGAGAAAAACAGCTTTGGGCTCAAGCCATAGTAAAGAGCAAGTCATTTGGGTGAACTGTTTGGCAAAACTGTTGAATTGAGGCGTCTGATTAGCTGCAAGACAAAGTTTATTTAATCAGTGTTTTGAGGGCTTTAACTGAAGAGTTAAAGCCTAAAAAATGAGGTTCAAAAGCAGAAATTTCAGGGCTTTCATTGGCTAAAGTAAGTTAAAAGGTTTAATACATTATAGAGAGAGAAACTGGATAGTTTAAGCTTTGAAAAACCAGAGTTCTGAGAGAGATTTTGGACTGAAACCAGGAGCTATAAAAGGGGAAGCTATCTGAGGCTTTTCAGGGACTGCCACAAGTGGATTACAAATGCCACAAGGACTACTGAAGGAGCTGAAGCCCAATATAAAGGTTAAAAGCCCAATATTAAGGAGCTGGAGCTGGGAATAAGAAACTGGAGCTGGAGAAAAGCGCAGGAGCCCAAGACAAAGGGGCAGGAGTCCAAGAGATTGTTGAAGGACTCCAAGTTTGGCAAACCAACATTGTGTCCCACACCCAGGCAAATATATCATAAGGTTTCTAAGGAGATCTTCCTTATGAAAGTGAATAAAAGTTTATTTTGACCCCTGCCCAAATTTCCAAGCAATCAATACAAATCCTATGAGTGAGTTACCCCATATTGTTTACCCTAGTCAAGGGGAGGAGGATACCTATTGTCAAAGTTGTAGAATATTTGCCACCAGTAAGTCTTCCCAGGAGGGGTGGGAGAGACTAACTAGGCATATTGAGATGACAGATAGGGGAAGAGAGTTCATAGGGAATGAGTTTACTAGGTTGTTGAAAGACTGGTAAAGGCCCACAGAGGAGTTGGCGCCAGCTGAAGTACAGGTGTGTTGTGACCTGAGGCGCAGCACAGATACACAACATGGAATCCTAACCTTAGGATTGTATTTGTACTAAGTCTTGGTTAGAATGGCAGGGAAGGCTATGTGATTACCTTGTGGCCCTGATTAGATAATATCTTCTAGACGTGGCTAGAGAGGCGCCAAAGTATGTGAAGACACAAAGATAAAAATGTGAATAGAACTTTAGTTTATTGGGTGGAAAAATTGGGAATACATACTGTGTAGCTTTACCACAAAACAGTACATGTACAGTAGGATCATTTGCCACAATTGTGAGTGGGGCAAGTGAGTTGTGCAGAATTAGGAAACTGAACAGTTGAATTTCCTAATTTGGAGCCAGACTCATTTCAAAAGGCAAAAGCAAAAAAGAGAGATTCATCCTCAAAAAAGCCCATCAAAGGCAAAATTAAAACAAAGTGAATGGCGGCATTCACAATATTGCCTGCCTCTAGATTGGCCTTAGGGAGGTGGTACTTGCAGAAGAACTTGGCATGTACGTGGTCAAATGGACAACCACTAGAGAGGAGTTTCACATTGTACTAAGATCCTTGCTTGAAGGTCACTTCCAGAGGTCTAACCCAAAATGTATCTAACTTGTGAGTGTGTTCTCCTACTCTATGCTGATAGTAGAGAGCGTGGTCCCCAATATTGAACTCAGGCAAGAGAGAGTGTCCAGCATTTTCAGGAGAAAGCTCAATTATTTTGGTCTTTTACGCAGAGGTGTATGCACTAGCTTGTATATCAATGATGAAGTTGACTAAATCTTTGATATGATCATCTGGGTTCACAGCCTTATCAGAGAGGAGGAGGGGAGCCTCTAGGAGCAATGGGGTGGTGGCCTCACACCCATACAGCATAGCAAATGGGGAGTACCTGGTGACACAATGTTTGCTAAGGCAATAGGCAAAGAGAGCAGTGGGTAAGTATAGATCCCAGTTTGCAGTGTCAGAATAAGTGAGTTTCCTCATGATGGAGACCAGAGTCAAGTTTGCACGCTCAACTGCCCCATTAGTAGAAGAATTATAGGGGCAGAGAACAACTGGCAAGGCCCCAAGGCTTCAACAACAGAGGTTACCAACTTGGTGTTGAAGTTAGTCCCATTATCAGATAACAACACTTGAGACAGCCATGGCAAAAGAATAAGGTTTGCAACAGAAAGGCAGTGGTTGTCTTGGCAGGGATGTCCTTGGTAGGGCGAGCTTCTACCCACTTGCTAAAATGATCAACAGTAATTAGGATAAAGCAGCAACCAGAGCAAGAGCAGGAGAGAGGCCCTACAGCGTCAATGCTGACAGTATGAAAGGCGTGTTGAGGGAGACTAGCTTGAACTTGTGTGAGGCAGATTGTGGTTGCTGGAGCTGGCAATCATGGCAACTAGCAATGTCATCTGGAATCAGCAGGCAAAGGTTCTCCCATAAATAGTTTTTCTGGAGCCAGTCATAAGTCTTGGCAATGCCTCCATGTCCCGTCTCCTTATGAGCTTGAAGCACCAACAAAAGGCAAAGACTAGGCTGTACATAAGGTAGGTAGCAGTCTTGTACTTTTTTGAAAAGCTGGTTGTCACAAATGAGTGTGTCTTCAGATAGTTTGGATAGGACAATACAAACTTCTTCTGTCTCGTTCTCCCAAGAGGAAGGATATTCAATTAGTTCATATAGTCAATCAGTCTCATCAGGGTGTAGCACGAGGATGGGCATTATGGACAATCAATCAGTGTTTTGATGTTAAATTCTGGGACAGTGTAGCACAGTAAAGCCGTAGCCTTGCAGGCGGAGAGCCCATCTAGCTAGTTGTCCTTCTGGCTCCTTAAGCTGTTGTAACCACTTAAGCAAGGCATGTTTGGTGACCACTGTGAAATGGGTGCCATATATGTAATGGCAGAACTGCTTGACAGCATGCAACATAGCAATACATTCTTTCTCTGTAACACTGTAATTCTTCTCATACTTGTTGAGGACACAAGAGGTATAAGCTGCATGATGATCTACACCTTCATCATCTATTTGTGCCAAGATAGCCCCAATGACCAGGTCACTAGCATCTGTATATAGGATGAATTACTTATTGTAGTCAGGATATACTAGAATAGGAGCCTCTTTGAGTGTTTGCTTGAGGGTCTTGAAGGCTTGTTGCTGGCTAGCAGTCCATTTGAAAGGGACGTTACACAACAGTTGAACCAAAGGCTCACTAGTGTTGGCAAAGTTGGGGATGAACTTCTGTAGTATCCCATGATACCCATTAAAGTCTTGAACCTCTTGTAGATTGGTGGGAGGAAGCATTTTATCAATGGACTCAACTTTCTTGGTCATTGGGCAAATCCTGGTCTGGGTCACCTCATGGCCCAAGAATTCAAGCCGTTCCTTGAAGAAAGCACACTTAGATGGTTTCAACGTAAGACCAGCCTCTCAAATCTTTATGAACACTTCCTTGAAGCAAGCCAGGTGATCTGTAAAGGTAGCACTGAAGACTTTTATATTGTATAAGTACACTAGGACACATTAGAGCTTCAAGTTGCGGAGGATGGAGTCCATGGCCCTTTGGAAGGTAGCTGGGGCATTGCAGAATCCCTGCGGCATGCAAGTAGGCTCAAACAGTCTTATGGAAGTGATGAGTGCGGCCTTTTGTCTATCCTCAGGAGAGAGACAACTTGCCAGTATCTTGAAGTTAAATCCATAGTGGAGAAAAACTTGGAGCCACCCAGGCGGTGGAGAGCATCATCAATGCATGGTAGGGGATAGGAATCCTTTTTGGTTAAAGTGTTCAAGCATTAGTAATCCATCACAATACAATGAGCTCCATCCTTCTTCTTCAGTATGAGCAGGGGGGAGGCCCATGTACTTTGGGAAGGAGTTAATAGCCCAGCATCTAATAGTTGCTTGAGATCTTTAGACACTTGTGCGTCTTTCACGCAACTGCGGCAATAAGGTTTAGCGCAGAAGGGGGGAGCATCACCAGTATTGATCTGGTGAATGACACCTTTGGCTAGATCATAAGCAGTGCTTTTTTAGCAAAGATATCTGAAAAGTGATCTAGCAAATTCAGCACCTCCTTCTGTTGTACCAGGGATAGTTGCAGGAAATCTTGAGCCATAAACAAGGGCAGGACTTGGGGCTTGTCTTCAGGTAAATTGAATCCTGAAATGTGTCAAAGGAATGTAGCAACAGGACATCAGGAGCATTCAACAACCTTCCATAGCCAACAACCTGCCCTCTAGACACTTTTATGGGGAGAGAGGTTAATTTGGCAACCAGCAATTGAACGGGGTCTTTATGAGAGACATCCAAGATTCCTAGGCATAGGTAGGGCCTGTTGCATCCTAGAGAGGGAGGAGATTATAACTCTAGAAACGTACACTCAGGTAGCTCATAAGATATTTGTGAGTCTAGGATGGCTTGAGACCCAGAGGGAATGGTTACAGCAGAGGTGGCCAAGAGAGGAATCCCTTCAGATGCAGGGCAAGCCATAGGTGGACACTTCATGTTGGATGAATGTGTACAGTATTTTAGGGTGAAAACACCAGTGGGATATTCTAAGGCACACATCTTGAGGTGCTTCCCTGGGACTTTGACAGTCTCTTCAAAGATCAGAGGGACTTTGTACCCTAGGATGGAGAGGTAACCATCCTTCAAGTCAATGATCACATTGTATTTCCTAAGGAATTGAGTACCAACTATGAGGTCATAGCTCTCATTCTCCAAGACAACAGCAGGCGCAGACAAGAGTAGCTTGCCAAACTGCATGAGAAGAGCAGAATAAGCCCCTATAGCGCAATTCATGGATAGTCCAGCTGTGCCATACAACTGGTGGTAGTTAAGGTTGGGGGCAAGTTTGAGCTTCTTGACAAGCTTTGAGGAGACAACATTAACAGGAGATCCTGTGTCTAAGACGGCCTTAATTTTCACTTTTTGGATGGATATTTCCACACAAGTGGTAGTACAAACAAAGGGAGGAAGGAAAACCAGAATGTCTTGGGCTCCTGTAGCTCTTTGTCCCATTTTTTGATCATGCATCTCAAGCCTGGAAACTTTTTATAGACAGTCAGGAGAGGAAGCGCGGCTGAAAAGTTTTTGAATACAGCGTTGGCAACCTCAGCAGCTTCCTTGGATGATTCTACAAGCACAGGGGATCTCTTAGCTTGAGTGAGGTAAGGACAAGAAGCAACTTTCTTGGCTCCTGGCAGCGTCTTGGCAGTTGTTGTAGATTTCCCAGAACACAAATTATAAGGGACTGCAATAGTTTCAGGGACAGCAAGAGCTGAATACCCATATGCATCAGGATCTTTCACATCTTAATCATTCATATCAGAGTTATCAGAGATATTGTGAAATAACAGCAGAATGGGAGGAGCCCCAGTATCAGCAGGCTCAGAGTCATCAATGGAGGGGGGATTGAAGGAGACAGAGAAGAATTGTCAACTGAGAGTGTCTCTGCCTCTAGGTTGGCTGTTTTTTCCAGCCTGTTCCTTGGGATCAGCCCCTTTAACCCAAAGATTGGTGCAGACTCAATAATTTTGACCTATCTGGCCACATTTGTGGCAACCTTGACGTCTAGGAGGATTCTGTGAGTTCATTGTGAGAATGCAAGGGCCACGTGAAGTCAAACCATAATTAGAGGTGGCACAATTCTCCCACACAACTACTCCAGAATGAGTAAGGTGCATATCCTGAAACAGCATCTTTATGCTCTTAATAGAAGAAAGCATGGCCTTATTGGCTTTGAAGTGAAGGCACAGAATCTGGTTCACCTTGAGGGCTTGATTTCAAGCCATGTAAGCTTCATGAGCCGTCAAATGTCTTCTTGTTATCAGTTGCTGTCCTTCCATGTAGAATCTATCTGCAAATTCAGCTAGAGTCTCCTTAGGTTTGAAATCAAAGTGCATGAAGGCATTCTTCTTCACTTTCAGACTAAGGTCACCACCAAATTTTTCAATCAGAAGCTGCTTCATATCTTCCCAGGTCTTGATGGTGGGCAGCTCTGGCACTACTACCTCTTGGCAGGTTGGGTGCAGACAGGTTAGAATGTGTTCCTTCTTAACCTCATCTGATGCTCTTCTCATGGCAGTCTCATAGATAGTTAGGAAAACTGCAATGGTCAAGGTTTTGGGATCAAAGACTTGCTTAAAAGTAGTCTTGAAATGTGTTTCTGGAGTTGGGCCACCATTGCTGTCATCAAGTACATTTATGTGAGGGGAGAATTATGCTTTGAATTTGGAGGGGGGCTGTCTGGCCCACAGCTGGTGAACACTTTCCTCAAGAGTAGTCAGGGTCTCAGCAGTTTGGGTACCCATATTAGTAGCTAGGGTGGTCTGTTGCTCAGTTGCATCTAGGCGTTGGCCTTTTGTTGTTACTACTGAGGAAATATCGGCCAGCCAGGAGGTAAGGGAAGGACCCACTGAGAGCCAATGGGCAAACCTGTCATTTACTGAGTCAATCAATTCACTCATTTATTACACGTCCTTATCAAGTTTGGAGTGGTCTTGTTTCAAATGGTCCACCTCATTAGCTAGAGCAATTAACTATCTAGCACATTGAATTTGAGGGGCTCTTGAAAATCCAGGGCAACAGCCATCTTCATTGATAACTCCAATTGGGCTAGCAACAATTGCCACCATTTTGCGTAGGGCAGCAAGCTCTTGCTGTAGCTCAGTAACTTGGGTTGTCAGAGAAATCACCTGAGGATCAGGCTGAGGCGCTTCAGTAGGGCAACCTTGACTACAGGTAGACACTTGTAGCTCTCAAATGACATCCCATAGACTCTGCTCTCTATCCACCAAATTGTCAGATGGGGGAGAGGGCAGAGAATCTGGCTTGGGCGTAGATAATTCATTCACTTGAGTCTGGAGCTTGGCAATAGTAGCAGCAGTGACACCTCTTTCTTGATTGAATTCTTCACTGAGGTCACAGAGGCTTTTAGCAGCAAGCTCTGCAATTTGTTGCAGTTGCTCAAAGGAGTAAGCACTGAACCCATTAAGCTGCTATAAAAGTTGTTTGAAATCAGTGAGATAGGCGTTCAAGGTGAAATCTACTTGGGTTTGCCAGGGCTGTTCCAACTGGTGAAACTCATGTAGACTCTCCCTGATGTATTCAGGGATGGACTGGCGCATTTTCTCAATGGAATTGACCACGCAGGTTGAAAAGTGACAGACTCACACTGATTGTCTGGCACCAAGAAAACAGTAAATGGATCCATTGTTGATAGGAAGTAAATCAATCCAGTGGTTTGTGACAGCTGCTTGTAGGGACAAAATCTCCTAAACGTGGAGCCCTAACACCATTTGATGGTGGGCTAAGGCAGGCTGCACAAAGGATGACAGTAGGTGCTCAGCAGAGCCATCCACTGAGAGGAGATGCTGTGGAAATTGAGGAACCACAATCAATTTGTAGTATTCAGCCCAACTGAAATGCAACTGGAGGCAAGGGATGGCTCCTTCACGGGCTATCCCAAGGGCTACCGCCATGACTTGTTCTAAGTCAGGGATACCCAAAGGGTAGGCAACTAGGCAGGGACCATTCCCAAGGTTCAGCACAGTAGGGACAATAGGTGGGTCTGCAATGTCTTCCTCAATAGGAGGACTGGTAATTTCAGGTGAAGTTGACTCTTGTATAGGCAGAGGCAAAGGACCTGAAAACGTAGTTGCAAAGGGGGTAACTGAGGGGCTTGCAGCCCCTGTAGTGAGCACCATTTTTGTTGTGACTTGAGGCGCAGCACAGATACACAACATGGAATCCTAACCTTAGGATTGTATTTGTACTAAGTCTTGGTTAGAATGACAGGGAAGGCTATGTGATTACCTTGTGGCCCTGATTGGATAATATCTGCTAGACGTGGCTAGAGAGGCGCCAAAGTATGTGAAGACACAAAGACAAAAATGGGAATAGAGCTTTAGTTTATTGAGTGGAAAGATTGGGAATATATACTGTGTAGCTTTACCACAAAACATTACATGGACGGTAGGATCACTTGCCACAAGCATGAGTGGGGCAAGTGAGTTGCGCAGAATAAGGAAACTGAACAATTGAATTTCCCAATTAGGAGACAGACTCATTTCAAAGGGCAAAAGCAAAAGAGAGAGATTCATCCTTAAAATAACCCATTGAAGGCAAAATTGAAACACATTGAATGGCAGCATTCACAACATTGTGCATGCTGGAGATGATTGCCTAGTGATTGAAAAAGTACTGGAAGAGTTTGCAGTCATTAAGGCTAAGTACAAACTTCTAGCAGGCCACCTCCCACTACTAGAAAATGACAACCCCTCCAAGCTGGTCCCTGGCTATGACTCATGACACAAAGTGGGGACTGGTGACCAGGACCCCCACACCATCCTCAAAACGGGAATCACACTGCTCAAGCTAACCAAGTGAGCACTGAAGACACCAACAAGGAGGGAAAAGCTCAGAGGAGTGATTAGGCAAGCCGCCACCCCACTTTGGAAGAATTTTACAGGGACCAAGATGTGGACTCAATTACCATGATCCAAGTACCCTCCAGCAACCCTATACTGTTTGATGCCCAAACTGGAAATAAACTCCTCATTTATTCTTTTTGCTTTTGCAGATATCAGAGCACAGCACTATTTGATACTGTAGCAGACCAATTTCTTGTTGACAAAAGATTTACCAACCTAATAAAACTACCCACAGTTCAAAGCAATATCAAGAATGTCATCATGACAGATAACAGAAGCACATCAGTCACCCAAGAGGCAAAACATTTCCGCTCCCAAATTGAAGACGTGCAAACCATGCTCAGTGGCCCCATCATATAAATCTCTGAGTACAATGTTGTACTTGGTTTGGGCTGGATGGGAAAAACTAAACCTCATATTGACTGGGATAGCACTACCTCACCATGAAACAAGGTGAGGTGCACCACAATGTCTACCTGACTCATCTTGATATGCTTATGAGAGATCAAGTGTTTGTAAAAAATTGTGGAAACAGAAGAGGAAAATGACCCTAGCAGAAATCAATTGAAAAATCTGTAAGTACAAGGTTATTTATTTCAAAAATACAGATACCAGACGTTAAAACAACTACATCTGAGACCAACTAGTTAGTGAGTTCCCCTCTGTTTTCCAAGAAGCCCTACCAGGTTTACCACCAGACCACAGCATACAAAATGGAATTGACCTCAAATGAAGTGTACCTAAGGTATGCCCATCTATCCACCTAACACCACAAGAAGATAACACCCTAAAAGCTTATCTTAATGAAGCCCTTTAAAAAGGCTTCATACAACCATCAAAGTTGCCTTTAGGTGCTGATGTCTTCTTTGTGGCAAAGAAAGAAAGAGGACTCTGCCTAGTCACAGACTACAGAGCGCTCAACAAGGTCACAATTAAGAACAGGTATCACCTGCCCCTGATTGACAACTTTTTTGACGCCCTTGAAGGTACCAAATCTTTAAAAAGATTGATCTGACAGCAGGCTATCACCAAATTTGACTAAAGCCTGAAGATAACCCAAAGACTGCCTTCAGAACTAAATATGAATCCCTTGAATGTGTTGTTCCCAACTTTGGCATGAAAAATGCCACAAGCATCTTTTTGACCTTTATAAACAAGGTCTTCAAAGAACACATAAAAAACAAACAATTATCTACCTAGACAACATCATCATCTATAGCCCAAACTTGAAGCAACACTGGGAAGACGTCCTCCTGGTCCTCCACACCCTTAAAGAAAACCAACTAATCACAAAACCATCAAAGTCTGAATTCTTTTTGGATGAACTCCCATTACTTGGTCACATTATTAGCAAGGACAGAATCAAACCAGATCCAGACAAGATATGTGCCATAACTGAAATTCCAGCTCCAAGAAATAAGAGTGAACTCCACACCTTCCTTGTAATGGTAGCCTATGTAAGAATATTTATCCTTGACTGGGGTGCCATAATAGCCCTTCTGTCTGTCATTACAGGCAAACAACCAAGTTTTTCTGGACACCACTACAAGATCAGCACTTCTTTCAATTAAAAGAATGTATGGTTACCGCCCCTATACTCCAGTATCCAAATTTCAAGAGATTCTATGAATTAGAGACCAACACATCTGACTACGTCATATAAGGGGTACTCTGTATTCAAAAGGCAGAAAATGACTTTCTCCCTGTGACGTACAATTCAAGGAAGCTATCCAACAGCAAACAAAAATATCCCATACACAATAAAGAGTTGGTGGCCATCATACATTGCCTCATGAAATGGCAATGCTATCTGGAAGGGGACCAAACGTTCAAAGTACTCACCAACTACAAGTTGCTAATATTCTTCAAAACTCAACAACACTTGTCAAGAAGGCAAGATGAGTGGATGAGACTCATGCAGAGGTACCCAATGCAAATTGAATACAAGCCAGGAAAGGAAATGCTTACTGCAGATGCCCTGTCAAGACTATACAGCAAACATGTCCTTTGCGCTGATGGCAACCCTGAATGGCCCATGTTAATCATGGGGAATCTCCAGGAAGGGCTCTCACCTGGCACCCCAATGTACATCTAAGAGAAGGTCCTTAATAACAAACACCTGTTTAAAAACTTATATGGCACCCTGCACCAAATGCTTCCAAATGGTGACACTGTGCCTTACGTCCCGTCAACTCAAAAGATTGACACAATCCTCTGATATCACAGAGACCTGATACACACCTGTAGTAGAAACTTGCACAAATATCTCAAGACACTACTGGTAGCCCAACATGCAAGATGATATCAGAGAGATACTGGAGCAATTTGAAGTCTGTTAGGAGGGCAAAAGCACCCATGTTGACACTAAAAATGTCAACAGTGGCCATGTTGACACTTTTAATGTTGACACTATAGTAAAGTGACAACCCAGTTTTACTTAATGTTGTTTCCTGGATGTTGACACTTTTTTAATTAACAAAACATATTACCCTGAACATTTTCAATATAGAAAAATTATTTTAAAATACATTATTATACTAAAATGACCCCAGAGAGTTCAAAAATGCAATAAAAAACCATAAGTAATAAGAAAAAGGAGATATAATCAACTATTTTTCAATTTACTATATAATTTACACTCTTTATTATAAAATTATTTTTTATTCCCATAAAAATTAAAATTAAAATGAGACAAAAATAAAGATATTTTATATATCATACTAACTACAAAATATAAAAAAATCTACATTTAATTTATTATACTTTTTAAAAGCATAACTGAAAATATCTCATAGCTTAAAGATAAATTAACAAAATATAAGATATTTCTAAAAAACCACATTGAAACTGTATCTAAAACTTACCATTTATACTTAAAAAGATTATTAATATCCAAAAAAATTAAAAAGATTAAAATTTTAAAATTAAAAAAAATATATAAGCAAAGCAAAGTTTATTTGGCTAATTAAAGCCACCAGCAAGAGCAATGGCAACATCTTCAAGGTACTTCTTTATCTCCGCCACCTTGTACTTCTTCTTTACTACCTTCTTCATGTTCTCCTGGTAGTCTTGCTCCTTGGACTTCCTTTCTTGGGGGCCACACAGTTGGCCAGGTTGCAGAACTTGGAGACAGTCTGAGACTGCTCCTCCTGCAGCTTCTGGAAGGACTTGTTGAACTTGGGGTTGGTCCCAAACTTCACCTTCAGGTGCTTATGCCAAGCCTCAAGGCTAGAGGTGGTCTTTGTCTCCCCCTTGAGGCAGACGCCTTGACAGTTCCAAGGGGCAGTGGACCCGCTCTTACCTCTCCGGGCAGTCACCTTCTTGCCCACCCATTGCCGCTCAAAGTACTCCAGGTAGCCTTCAAAGATGGTGGAGTGCTTCTTGATATAAGCATCCTCCAGGAGGGCCTCAAAGCCAAGCCCAGTATGCTCTGGGCGCACAAAAGCCAAGGCAGCAAACTGGGTCAGGGCAAAGCGGCTTTTCCCCTTACCATTGTTAAGATACTTGTCAAAAAGGTATTTCTCACTCTTGAGATTCTTGACAAGGGCCTGCCTAAAATGGAAGAAGTAGCCCTGGACTTCTCCATTGAAGGCGGCCTGGAAGGCTCTGAGCTGAGCCTGCTCAAAGTCCATTATGAAAACCTTTGGCCCAAGTGAGCACGCATGAGCTAGCTGCTCAGCGGCTACGGTTGCCTCATCCTTCTCAGCCGAGGAGAGATTTGCCCTTGTGGTGTGGGTGAGGGGGGAGCTGGTTGGCAGGAAGGAAGCTCAAAGCATCCTGGATGATCTTGAAGGCTCTAGCATAGACCTCTGTCTTGGAACCAGGTAGGAAAAAGAACACAAGGGGGATGACCTGGTCATTAAACTGCCCATGCAGGACCCAAAGCTGCTTGAAGAGAGAGGGGCATGTAGCAAATATGCCGTCACACAGCCAGGTGGTAGCAGTGTTCAGCTGCTCCAGGTTTTGGATTGTGGCGTAGGCTACAATCCTATCCTCTACTTCCTGCCCATTGTCATGGAGCAGGAACGTCTCACCATCCTCTGTTTTCTTGAGGGCATCTGTGAGGATAAGGTCCTTGATGCTGGTGGCACTCTTGGCCAGGGGATTGGAGGATTGACGCCTATCACTCACAAACTTGACCAACTGGGTGTGAGTAGGGACCCTCTTGAGATTATAGGGGACAGGTACTTGCAAGCAAGCACAGCCAGCTGGGTGACAGAAAGGTCTTTGGAGGTGGGCATAATCTGCACCAGATACCACTTCAGGAGGCAGGAGATGGTAGTGTTGGGCATGATGCAGGTATGCTTGCCCTTTATGGTTTGGACCAGGTCTCAGCGCTTAGTGTTGAGCCGCACTGGGCAGGAGCGGTCCTCACAGGTGCAATGCTGGCTCTTAAAGCCCTGGTTGGCATTGTTGCAGCTGAAGATATACCCATTGGCCACCATGGCTGGCCCACCCTTTACACTCATGATTGGGAAGTATTTGGGCAAGGAAGAGGGAACCTTGAACTTGCCATCAATGTTGCAGATGTTGTGGGCCACAAGAGGGTCCCACAGGCCAGCAGGAGCATGGAAGAAGCCAGGGAAGTAATTGGGGCAAGGCTTTGAATCATCCCCTGATGAACTAGAAGGGGGAGAGTTTGGCGGGGGTGGGGAAGCAGAAGGGGGCTTGTTGTGGTGCTCCTCATGTGCAGGAGAGTTTTCTTTGGGAGGGGTCTTTTTGCCTTGCCGCTTCTTCTTGGTTGGCTCCTCAAAAGAAGCCGAGTTGTAGAAACTGTGCTCTGTAAGAGAACCATCAGTTTCCTAACCCCCAGTGGAGTAAGCAGGGCTCTTCTTGGGAGAGGGCTCAGGGGAGGGCTTTGGAGATGGCTTGGGGGATGGTTTGGGGGTGGCCTTCTTTGACAAGACAGGCTTTTTCTTGGTAGATTTGGTTGGTTTAGAGGGATGCTTGGTACCCTTTGGCTGTTTGAAAGTGTTCTTGTCCTAAAATAATAAGTAAAATGGCTTAAAATAAAGCAATGCATGTAAAAAACAAAACAAAACAACTTAAAAAGCATAATATATAAAAAGTAAATCTTAGATGGCTTTTCTTGGCATTAAAAAGTTAAAAAAATACTTGTATAGTTTTTATTTTATTAAAGTTTAAATAACAAGTTAAAAGTTAAGAGAAATATTCAAAAGTATTATATTTAAATACAGATTTTATTTTAAAATTAAAAAACATGAAAGTGCAAAGTCAAAAATACAACATATCAAAAAAATGAGAAGTTTTTATTATATAAAACATAAAGTTTTATATGTGATATTTGAAAAGTGTTGACATTATGAGTGACAATTAGTAAAAAAAAGCTGAATTCTCACTGTCAATTACTGTCAGGATACCAGGAGTACCGTGGGGCTCCAGCAGGCGAGGGAGGAGTTGAGGCGGGTACTGGCATGGCCCACCAGATGATGGGACCTAACTTTACCAGGTAGGGAAGGGCCTTCCCAGCCGCAGCCCAAGGTCCAGCTGCTGGCAAGGCAGAGTCAATCAAGCCTGTGAGCGCAAGGTAAAGCACTCCCAGGAATTGACTACTCTGGCCAGAGGCATCAGAAGTGGGGGGGTTGAGATGGTTGGTTTGGGTGTTGGGGGTGGTTCCATGGGGACCAAGTAGGCGGCAGGATTGTTGTACTTCCTGTTGAAGATCAAAGGGTAGATGGTGATTGCTTTGCCATCTTGGACAATTTGGTAGGGTTCCTTGGGAGCGTTTGGGCGGGTGTGCCACTGCAAGTCTTCCAATGTCCAGGGTTTGTGGTCAGGATTGGCAGGATACTCAGTGAAATGCACAGGGCCAAATGGAGCGTTGGGTGGGCGGTAGTAGTCAAAGTCTTTGGGTTTATCAACTGGAGTCTGACTATCTATCCCAGTAGAGGGATGCTGACGCTTGGGTGTATGCAGGTGGAAGAGTATCAAAAATAGGTATGGAAACAAATTGGCAAACCAAAGGTTCATAACAACTTTATTTGGTAAGGATGACAATACAGAACTTTTTCAAGTGCTTCTTATTTATATACTTACTCACATGCAGGTGCCTCTGGGTATTCTTCTGATGCTATCTGTGTGGCAAGGCTTTGCATTTCAGGTTCTGCTGTTTGGTTGGCTGCTTCATGGTTATTTTTGGGGTTTTCATGAACAGTTTTTGGCTTTTTGATGGTCCATCTTGGCTTGGCTGGTCATTGATTTTGGCAGGTTTGGCTTCTGGGGTTTTGGGGGTTTGCCCAATTAGATCACCATTTTTGTACTGGCTTGACAGGCTCTCTTGAGCCCAAAGAACTTGATTAAAAAAGGGGTCCCCAATTGGGGACCCCAAATTACTTAATGGAGGGTGGGCTTGGTCTGGGTTTACTGGACAGCTAAAAATAGCCTACTTAGGCCCAGTCAAACCCACCAAGGCTTGGGCATAGCTTTTGGGGCCCAAAGCAGGCTCCTCAGCTGCCACCAGGGCAGGAATGGTTCCCACACCTGGATTTGCTTCAAAAAGCAAAAATCCAGGTGCGGGCAAATCTCCCCTGCCCGCTAGTCCCGCCTGGTGGCTAGGAGCGGGTTCAATTCCCGCCCAGGGCTTTTAAGCTGTTACTTTTGTAACATTTACAAAAATTGTGACATTTTTTTGACGACATTGTCACTGTTGACATTTTTTTGAAAAGTTACTATGTTTTTTCATAGTACGCTTAATTAAATTTACACGGGCTAGCAAAAAATTAACTGTTTTCTGTGTGTTTTTGTTTACATATAAAAATTAAAAAAGAAACATATAAAAATAAGTTAAAAAAGTATCATGGTTCTTTATTTCTTTATTAAAAATTATATTTTGGAGGTGGTATTATGATATTTTACCATTGTGCTTATATGAAGTTTGTTAAGAAGTTGTATTCAAGTATTGAAAAAGTTAAAGTGTCAACAATGTCACTTACAACATCCTTTATATGAGGTGGCATATTAATCTAGGCTTAATTGTGCCACTCTAATTTGCTTAACTCCACCCCAGAGGATGATCACAAGCAAATAAATGACATTTACGGGTGTCAACATTATTTATAAAAATAAATTCTATAGTAACTTACATATTAAGTCACGCTTAAATTATTAGATCCCTGTTAGCCACCAATACACTTAATATATCAAAGCCAGAATAAGTGCCAAATATATATTTATAACATGAACCTTTCAATAATCAAATGTATGCACACTGTCTTTTTCAATATAATAATTCAATATAAAAATATTTTTAAATGCGCACTTTTTTTACTGTAGATGTTTCAGTTTTGTTATTAAAAATAAGTTTGGCTTAAAAAGTGTCAACATTGACACTTTTATGTTGTGAAAACAAATGAAAAAATAAACTAATTTTTATTAGTAAAAGTAAAGGAAAAAATCAGGTTAAATTGAGTTTTTATTAAGCTTAATATTAAATTGTGTTGAGATGGCCACAATTTTGTTGTTTTTTCTGGATTTGCACCCCTGAACGCTTTAAAAAAAGAATTAAGCTAGCGTGACTAGCAAAAAACATAGGAGATTTAGAGTTTCAAGTCAACAGTGGCCATGTTGACAAAGTGTCAACATGGCCGCTGTTGACATTTTTAGTGTTGACATGGGCACTGTTGCTGTTAGAAGTACACCCAAACCAAGGCACCACCCAAGTTAGTAGTACCTGTATCCATCAAACAACCCTTCAAAGTATGGTGTTGGATATTGTCAGACCAATGCCTTGTCAAAACAAAGGCAAGAATTATATTATAACAGCTATCAACTATGCAACCAGCTGGCATGTAGCACAAGCCACAAAAGAACACAAAGGCAATGATGTGAGGCAATTTATTGGGAAAGGAATCATAGCCTAGTTTGGGGAGCCTGACCTTCTGATCACAGATGGAGGCACCAAACTTAAGGCCATTGACACCAATATCTACCTTGCCAAGAACAGAATAAAACACATCACATCCAATCTGTATGACCCTCAAGAAAATGGACAAGTAGAACAACTAAACGGCGCACTTGTAGAAGCCCTTATGAACTGTCTATGGACAAAAGCCCGCTCTTTTTAGTAAAAATGCAGGACCATGATTACCTCTGCCCAAAAAGGTGCCAGACAATAGCAACTCCAATGTATAACACGTTAGAAAAGACCAAGAAGACATGAAACGCAAAAGGGTTGAGAGAGAAGCAATCCCACTACAGCAGGAAAGATTCCAAGCCAAGGACAAAATCTGGGTTGTCAACCACAATCAGCATAAGTTGGAACTAGGGTTATGTGGACCAGGCATTATCATGGAAGTCAAGCCCAACAATATCTACCTTATTAAGGGAATTGGAGCCTAAACTGAACTAAAACTTATGCACCATGACCAACTCTGCCTATGTAAGGAAAGAACAGCCCAGCACAACTCCAGAATCCCTGTTCCCAACGCCAAATTGGATTAATATCAATCTCATATCCCCAACATTCTAAAGAAAATTTCCAAGGCTCTGCCTTCCAGCACCTCAGGGGGAGATGTCACAACATCTTTGACTACTCCCTCTTGGGGGGATTAATGCCCCAAGTAGATCACTGAATGAGTTACCAAAGGGCTCACAAACCAACCAGTAAATTGGTGGCACTACTACTGTAAATTTAGAACCTGAGCATAAAAATGCAGGATTGTCAAATCCTTGGTCCAAATTTTGAATCACTTTTGCAGGCAACTCAGCTGAGTGAAAATTTTTTTAATAAAATTAACCATTTAATTTGACTTTTTTTGATTTATTTAAATTGACAAATTTCAAATCTCTTGAGCAGATAACTCAACCAACAAAAGAAAAAACTCAGCAAACAAATGTGGGATACATGAATCAGAAATGCGGGATTCTTATGTAAGATTTGGGATTTCCTGTATGTCAAACAAATTATAGACATCATGTATAATTAACAAATCTGAAATTGTGGGATTGTCAAATCCAAGAACCAAATTTCAAATCATGATTGCAGTGAATTTTATATAAATATAATTTATGGGCATCTCAAAAAGGGTGCTAAAGGATCTAGAGTGGATTTGTGCTAATTATTTTAGGAATCATAGGCATTCTCATAAATCACCCTATTCCAGTTTAGGATGGCTAAAATTTAGATCCTGCTATTCACAAAATTAACATATTTAACAATATAATTGACTAAAATATACATTCCTCTTCTTGAGTTTAATTTTTTAATAAAATTTTATTATGTCTTCTTCCAACACCAACCAAGTCAACAAGCTGTTCCCTGGCCTTGACAAAATCATGCAGGGCTACACTGGGTCTCTTAACAGTGAAGCCTCTGTCTATGGCCACTCCTAACCTGCAAGCCCCTCCGCAAGCCCCACCCAGGAGTTTGTTCTTTCTCCCACGTCCTCAAGCATGACCCTGTTTGCTTATCATACACAGGCAGCCGCCAACTCAAATCCCATATCAACACTAACACCCAGAATCAGGCATTTGAGCCATGGGGTCACCCAGAGAGTCCCAAATCCTGAAACAGCCAATCAGATGGCACTGTCTGTTTCTCAAGGCAGACACACTCTGCCTCCACCTAATCAGCCTGCAAGACGCAGAAGAAGGCTAATTACCCTGGAGATTGTTCTCAAAATTGTTGAAGAATGAGGGATGCTTATGTCCCTTGAGGAAATTGCAGCCGCAATGGGGTTTGCAAATTCCACTGTGGCTGCAACCCTGCAAGCCCACACCAACTGTGGCCCCCTACCAAGAAGACCTAAACTGGTGCCCATTCTTTGAATGAAGGTGAAAAAGCCCACCCCCTCATGATGGCTATTATGGAGCGCAACCCACAGATGCCCCTGGTCCAGGTCTGTCTTCAACTGGGACTCCACAGCATTTTCACCAACAAGAGAACGGTGAATTTGTGGATGCACAGAGTTGTGGTTGCTGCTAAAATCTTGTTCAATCAGGTTCTCAGTGACCCCATTTTGGTGAATACTAACCCATATGATTCTACAATCATCAATTTTATCAAAGGGAGGGCAATCAGGGCCCATAATGTCGTAATCTTCCTGTCATATGGCAAGATTTTGTCAATTATTCAAAACTTTGGAGAAAAGCACATCCAGTCTGATCTATTCAAGCGCAGGCCAATCCTGTATTGATTTTTTGGGGTTTTGTTGGTAGTTTCTCCATTGGGTGTCAATCATTACTCAGCAATATCAAACACCGCAGATGGGTATGCCTACCAGACAGAGCTCAAGGCCATGCTGGAGAAGTGAGCCACACAGCAAAAAGTGTACACAGTTTTACTGAGTGCAGAGATGGAGCAGCGTGAATAAACAAACAAGGAAATAAGGGCTGTGAGGCATACCTGTAAGTCCTATCCCACAGCCACGCTGACATGCATCTTGCAGATGTATGTCTTTAAAATTTTGGTTTGCTCTCAGGTGCTCAAAGCCTGCCACCTACAATGAACTGTGCTCCCAAATTGAGAAAAAGTATGAGCTTTTACCTTCCATATTTGTCCAGGACTTATCAGATCTCATCATCTTCTATGCAAGCAATAGTGATAAGTCCATAAAGGACTCCTGCCTTTCCTACACCCATGCATTTGTTTTTTCAAGCCTGAATGTGTGACAGAAGACAAATTTGAGCAATTGAGGCAATCAGCTCTTGCTGCCCCTTCCCAGTCACCAAACCCTACCTCCCCAACCCCCCCATCAAGCCACCTGCCTTCCAACCCTGACTCCCAAACCACCGCCCACCCCCCACTATCTCTGATGCTGTCCCCTTCACAGGCGCAGATGAAGGCAACATTCATTATGCTCATTCCCTCCCCTTATTGTCCTTTGATGAGTAAAATAAAACTTTTCTTTGTGACAACTTATTAGATTTGATATTATTTATTCAATTTATAATTAATAATATTTTTTTATATTATTGACATTCTCTATAATTAATAAAATGTGTTTTACATTTGATGTGGTAACATATAGTTATATGCATGAATATTTTTCATCATCATTAATAAATTAAGGACCACAAATGTACATGTTATTTTAGAATATTGCAGGTATGCATTAAACCCTGATATTTATATATTAAATGCATAACTCAATGCATTCTGTATAATAAAACTCATTGTAAACAAGGCTTTTTCATTGTAATTTATATAAATGGACTGTGTTTATATTAGAGAGCCTTTAACACTTAGTACAAATATTGATACAAAGTGCATTTTACAGCCTGTATATTTACTATTGGTAATAATTTTGTAAGCTTTTCAGTCAGATTTTGCAAGGTAATAATAATGTAATGGATTAATAAATTAACGTTTATTACCATTAATTGGCTGATTTTCTTTGCTGTGGCAATAGTACACTTTCTGATATTTACACACTGGTTTCCAATTGGTTGGTTTCACATCCAATCACACAGGCAATAGGAAATCAAGTTGCCACCCCAACCTCATCTGGTCTTGGGGTGGCAACTTGATTTCCTATTGCCTCTGTGATTGGATGTGAAACCAACCAATTGGAAACCAGTGTGTAAATATCAGAAAGTGTACTATTGCCACAGCAAAGAAAATCAGCCAATTAATGGTAATAAACGTTAATTTATTAATCCATTACATTATTATTACCTTGCAAAATCTGACTGAAAAGCTTACAAAATTATTACCAATAGTAAATATACAGGCTGTAAAATGCACTTTGTATCAATATTTGTACTAAGTGTTAAAGGCTCTCTAATATAAACACAGTCCATTTATATAAATTACAATGAAAAAGCCTTGTTTACAATGAGTTTTATTAAACAAAATGTCAAATATCTACAGACTAATCAACAAATTAGAGTCAGCCCTCCAAAAGGTGGTTGAGCTTGAACATAACATAAGGGAAATTGTGGTAAATGAACTGGGAAATGAGGGAAGGGCCTTGGTCCAGCAAAATGAAACCGCAAAAAATAGCCTGGGAACAATGGTCAACAAAGAACACAAGGAAACAATTTTACATATTCAAAAGGAAATACTCAAGCGGTTAGATTTCAAAAGTGAAAGTTAAAGCTTGTGGAAATTTGCAAAAACCAATAGAAAGAATACTCAAATAATCAAACTAATTGAAGGAAATGAAATTTCAAAAGAAATCAACACAAATGAAGAGGAAACTGATCAAATGGAAACAGAAGAGAAAAAACACAAGCAAGAAGCAGGAGCGCTTCAAGAAATACTGAAAATTTATCAAATAAAAATCAAGAGGAAGCATAAGTTGCAAGAAAGATAAGGAAAATCAAGCCCAGAAAAATAAATGAAGAGCAGTTGAGGCTCATGAAGTTTGCTGAAGGGGCGCCTGTGGCTGAGGGGGCTGCAGGGGAAACAATTAGTAAGTATTTTCTATGTTTTACTTATATTTACTTTAGTTATAACTAGGAATGGGGACAATGTTGCAGAAGTGGTGGCTTTTACGCCAAGTTGGTTCTACGGGGGTTAACAATCACTGGTAGCCCCTGTAAAACAAATAAATAAAAATCAAATAAATCAAATAAGTCAACTGAATATGAATAATTTTGCAAATATCAAAGCTAGAGCTAAGGAATATTTACCACCCGCGGGGTGCTTGCTGTGGATTAGGGAAGCATACAAAATAGGAGCAAATATCAACTTCAAAGAGATGAATGAATTTTGCAGGAATATAAAATTAAACTTTTATGAATACATATACAAAATCATTCAACAATTCCCCTTCACTAACATCAACAAATACAAAAAGAATTTAATAAAAACTGACTTTCAAATTGGAAATGAATATTTGAAATCAGAAATTTTTAATGAAGTATTTAAGGCACTGTCAAATAAAGTCAGAGATGCAGTCCTTGTGAATAATTTCAAGCTTTTATTTATTTTGTTCACTGAGGCATGGGGGCAGATACAAGTTGGGCGCCCCCAGAACCATCTTCAAGTTCAATCAAACATCCTATATCAACATATTAGTTCAAATATACAAAAGATTATGCATGTTTTCTGAAAAATATACCTTGCAAAAGATTCATGTTGCCATATACCTAGGAATTCTACTACATTGTATATTAAAAACAAACATCAAAAAGTTGGAGGATGTACCTATACAAATTGATATATGCAAATTAGCACTAGAACACCAGAAGACACCACGGGGATATAGGACAGTCAAAAACGTCCTGTATGACTCCTTTGCAATGGCATTATTATATGGGTACTATGTGCCTCCCAAAAAGAATCTAATAATCAATTTGCTTACTTGCCTCCCTTTTATTAAGTGTTTGGCAACCACTGGGGTGCAGGGCGCCACCCCTCTTGCAATTGCATCCATAGTTTTCCACCACATACAGAAGAGTAGTTGGATTCAATTAGATGCATTAGCAGAAAATTTGATTTCAGGGTATAACTCCCCAGAATAATCACATTACCTTTGCAATTTCCATCTCCCTAAAACATGTCTTCCTTGCAATTTAACTTTTTTTAAAATATTAATATTTAAATAGTAAAATTTAAATATTAAAAATTGAATTTTAATACTGTAAACTCAGAACCTGAACGTAAAAGTGCAGGATTGTCAAATCCTTGTCCAAATATCAAATCACTTTTGCGGGCAACTCAGCTGAGTGAAAAATAAAATATTTAATAAAATCAAACATTTAATTTGACTTTTTTTGATTTATTTAAATTGACAAATTCCAAATCTCTTGAGCAGATAACTCACCCAACAAAAGAAAAAACTCAGCAAACAAATGTGGGATACATGAATCAGAAATGCAGGATTCTAATGTATGGTTTGAGATTTCCTGAATTTCAAACAAATCATAGACATCATGTATACTTAACAAATCTGAAATTGCGGGATTGTCAAATCCAAGAACCAAATTTCAAATCAAAAATGAGTTGAATTTGAAATAAATATAATTTATGGGCATCTCAAAAAGGGTGCTAAAGAATCTAGAGTGGATTTGTGCTAATTCTTTTAGGAATCATAGGCATTCTCAAAAATCACCCTATTCCAGTTTAGGACGGCTAAAATTTAGATGCTTGATTACAGTAGACTTTAAAAAATGCTAATAATAAAGTAGAATTATATATTACAATCTACTGCAATCAAGTATCCTTAATAGCAATACATGAATACATAGCTAGTAAACTGATGGTTTATCTTCCCCCCCTCCTTTCTTCCTTGAGATTTTTTAAAAGTTTGTTTGGCCCCTGGCTACGCTGGGGCCAAAAAACTTTTGAAAAATTTCTGTGTCATCAGGAGGGTAGCTCATATATCATTATATGGTTTTGTGGTTGCTATATTAGTGATTTAGAGTGCAGAATATTGCATTATTTCCAGTTTAGACAATTTTGCATTTCACTTAATTTCATGTATAAACATGATTGTTGAGATTGGATTTTTCATTTGATTTTATCCAGAGTGGAGCTTCTTGATTTGGGTTGATTTGTCCTAGTTACTTACTGTACATTCAATTTGGATTCCAGTTCCTGCAATTATTATTTGAGTTTACTAGTGGCATTCAAAAGTGATTTGAAATTTGGTTCTTGGATTTGACAATCCCGCAATTCCAAAAACATAGTAAAATTAATGAAAATGGTTGATGGATTTGAACACTTCAAATCTCATTCCAGTTCATTCATTTTGTTCATTGGAAATATGCAGTTTGACTTGAACTTTGCAAAGTATCTATGAGTTCTTGCTTTTTAAAAATTTAAATAAAAATACAAAGAATTCAATTTAATTAAAAAAGGCCATCCCGCAAAAGTGATTCAAAATTTGGACCAAGGATTTGACAATCCCACATTTTCACGTTCAGGTTCTGAATTTACAGTATCAGTTGACCATCTATTACAGGGATCAAATAGTCCAGATCCTAAAAAGAACACAACTTGAATAAGCCTCATGACTTAAGATGGACATTACTAAAATAAGCCTCATGACCTTCATGACGTACATGGACAGTATGTGACTTTCCATGATACTATATATTATCCTATATTAATATCCAATAAATTATCATTTCACTTTTTTAATTTCCCCCTTTATCTTTTTTATTATACTTCCCATAAGTATATACATGACAGTTGCAAAATTTACCTACCTTTTTATATTCAACCAATATAAATATTCTTGGTTTAAAGGACTTAGTTTACAAAGATTTACCTCAAGCCTTCAGACCTTACATTTTTTGTGTGAAATGTGGCTGGCGCAGAGTTTTGCAGCTGAGTGGTCTAGCCAGTTTATGAGGTTTTCTTTGTTTTTACCAAAGAACTTGTCAATACCAATGTACTTGGTGTTGGTAACTTTGCCTGTGATAGGCAGTTGTGTATTTGTTTGTGGTTGGAGAGAGCAACTGTATTGAATTATATTGGCACATGCTTTGGACATGACCAGTCCTTCAAATACGGTGCATCTACTAGGTATATCCTTGTTGATATCATGGGTTCAGAAGTACGTTTTCCAGGTATCCTGAGATGTAGCCTGGTTCAGTATGTGGGTGAAGGTGGGTAGGTTCTGTTCAGGCATTCTTTCTTTCATAGTTGTGGTAAAAAAACTGCAGCTGCAACCAGTGATGAGGAGCAACTTTTGGGGAAGCTTTGAATATGGATTTAAGAAGAAGAGAAGTATATTTTATTGAATAATACTTTAGACTTTTATAGCTTGTGCTGTGGCAGGGACTTAAGTCAGATCAAAGATAGGGGATTCATGTGTGAGTTGGATTTGAGTTGCTAGATACTTGGATAAATCATGTGATATTGGTTTATTGCCATTTCTGAAATGTTAAACTGGATATTGGATTGGCACCAAACCAGGCTGTGACTGATCCATCTCCAACCAGTCCATCCTGCCATTATTCTGCCCTTGACTCTTATTGCCATTACCTTCCTTTGATGAAGATTTGAGGAGCTTTGTCTCCAGGAAGGCAATTTTATGGGACAACACTTTGTTATCATCCCACCAACGGGCCATGATCTCAACACTCTTTTCCTCTCTTGCCCTTAAAGTCTCAATTTCACAATTTACCTTTGCTTTCACTTGCTGTAAGATTTTGTCCCATCCTACTAACAGGTTCCAGGAATCCCACACATAGATTTAGTTTCCTTGGGTAGAAGTCCCTTCTTTTGCAAAGTAATTGGAGTATAACTCTTTAAACGCAGCCTTTACTTCCACCAAGGACTCCTCAGGCACAGTCTTAGTGACCTCCAAGCTTGCCCAAGCTTCCTCCAACAAACTTGTAGGAACTTCCTTTCTGGCAGCAGTGGTTTCCACGCAAAGTACTCCAAATTTGGCCCTTTCAAAATTAAACAAAGAAGACATAATAATTGAAAAGGTAATTGAGGGGAAAGCATCAAAATTGACAATATATATTTATTTAAGTTTAGCTGTTTTTGCTTATATTGATAAGGAGCGCCTTTTTGGGGAAGCTTTAAATATAAACAGTAGGGGAGAAGAAGTATGTTTTATTGGTTGATACTTTAGGCTTTTATAGGTTTAGCTGTGGTGGAGATATTAGTTGGATCAAACCCAGGGGCTGGTCATGTGCTGGATGGGTTTGAGTTGTTAGATACCTGGACAGTCATGTGATATTTGTTTGTTGCCATTTCTGGTATGTCAAATGGTATATTGAAAAGGCACCAAACCGGGCAATGACTGTATGTTAGGTATGATGGCAACAGCCGGAATACTTGTTTATCCAGACCATTGACACACTCCTCCCTTAAGGGGTTACTCAGGTACATCAGGGGGGCTTTGTTTTAACAGCTGCTGCCTAATGCTCCTGGAGCTGTTTACTAGTTGGAACCAGTCTGGCCGAGTGTTTTCCTTTACTAAGACAGAAACGGGTTCTGTGATATTTCTTGACAATTGGGGTTTTGAAACCTTGTAATTTTACTAGATAGGTGTTGTGATCTGGACTGTGCTTGATGATTATTCCTGGTCCCCTGTGTGCTGAGTCTAGTTTCTTTCTGTTGCCAGCTAGAACCCAGACAGGGGAGTTGATGGGGAGTGGGTCCTCTGTTGAGGTTATCTTTTGGGTTTTGAGTCTCTTTATTTCAGCCAGTTTGGCTTTGAGGTGTATGTGTTGTAGAGCTGGTTTCTATTCTACTGTGGGAGGTTTTCCCAGGAGGATCTTCATGTATGGTTGGTTGTTGCAGGTGACTATTTCTGGCTTGTACCCATATGTTAGTTCAGACAGTGAGTAGCCTGTCCCTTGATTAGTGCAGACCTGGGATACAAGTAATGCATGTTTCACCTAGAGTGGCCATGTGTCTTTGGCTTTGCCATCCATTATTTTCTCCAGTGTTCTGATAAGGCTGCTGTTCAAGTGTACAACTCTGCTGTTGGCCTGTGGCCTGTAGGGCAAGGTTGTGGAATGCTTAAAGTTCTTTGTTTAAGATTGTTGTTTACTACGTGGCCTGTTAGCTCTTTTGCTTCATCTGTTATGATGTAGTCTGGAGTGCCGTAGTTGGCTATGATTGCTTTGTTAATGAAACAGTTGATGGTTTCTGCTTTGTGGTTCTTTATTGCCCAGCAGATGGGCCAGCGTGTGGCAAAGTCAATGGCTACAATTAGGAAAAGCTGATTTTTTTTGGTTTCTGGGAAGGGTCCCACTACGTCCAGTCCCCAAACTTTAAATGGTTCAGGGTCATGTACTGGGTTAACTGTTGGCTGTAGCGCCTTGGTGCTGGTGTATTTTTCACATACTGTACACTTTTTTAGAACATCAATTATGTCTTGCTTCAGGTTGGGCCACCATACTATCTCCTTTAATGTGAGATATAGGTTGTTAGCCTTTGTGTGTCCTAGCAGAAAATGGTGTCTTAGTATAGTGTCAACTCCTTGTGCAAGTGGGATGTATGGAATGTGTTTATCTTTGATGATTTGGTATACTGTGCTATTTGATACATGGAAATGTTTTTCATTGCTTACTAGCGTATCATGGGTTAGTTGATGTGTGGAGGGATCCTTTCCTTTTGTCTTGTACTCAGTGTTGTATAGGTTTGGCCAGTCAGGGTCCAGGTGGTCAGGGTGATCCTCTCTTGGCTGGCATAGCCTAGAGAGAGCATTGGCTGTGACCAGCTCTGCCCCCTTTTTGTATTGGATGTCCAGGTTAAGCTGCTCCAGCAAGGACATCCATTTGGCTTGGTGCCGTGCAAGTGTGTTCTGAGTTTTGAAATAGATTAAGGATTTGTTGTCAGTTAGCACTCAGCTGTTCAAGTGTCCTTTGAGATAACATCTCCATTTCTTGCATGTGTGATATATTGCTAGCAATTCTTTATTATGTATTGGGTATCTCTGCTCAGTGTTTGTCAGTTTTCTGCTTTTGTAACATACTGGCAGGAAATCTTGCTGCCCTGACTGGCAGATGCGTAGGACTGCACCAATGGCGGTGTCACTGGCATCCAACTCAAGCTTGTAGCACCCGTTATTGTTAGGGTATTGCAAGATTGGTGCTTTGATCAAAGCTTGTTTTAATAACTGGAAATTCTTGTCACATTCTGGATTCCAGATGAATTTCTTTTTGGCATTACCTTTGGTTAGGTCATTGATTAGTGCAGTGAGCTTTCCACAGTCTTTGATGTATTTTCTTAGGTAAGCTACCATACCAAGAAAGCATCTAACTTGTTTCATGGAGGTGGGGCATTGCATGTTATTTATGGCTTTTACTTTATCTAGATCTGCTTTGATGCCACTGTCAGAGACAATGTGGCCCAAGAACAGTAGTTCCTTTTCCATAAATTGGCACTTACTAGGCTTAGCGTATAGTTTGTGCTTTGCGAGTTGATTGAGTGTCTTACAAACATACGTGAGGGGTTCCTCTTTTGTTTTTGAAAATATGATGATGTTGTTGAGGTAACATAATGTGTTTGAGAGTCTGTTTAGCGCCTGGTTCATCATGGTGACAAACGTTGCGGGAGCGTTGGTCATCCCAAAGTTCATTACTTTACATTCAAACAACCCAAATTGCGTGCGGAACACAGTCTTTGGTATGTCTTTCTCTTTAACTTCAACTTGGTTGTACCCCAATGTGAGGTCAATTTTTGAGAATTTTTTTGCTCTGGAGAGCCTTGAAAATAGGTCTTCTATGAGGGGAAGTGGGTATTTATTCTTTACTGTACTCACGTTTAGTGTTCTGTAGTCAGTAACTAAGCAAAGAGATCCTTCTTTCTTCTTTATGAAGAAAACTGCTGCCCCACACAGGGATTCAGACAGACAAATGAATCCTTTGGCTAGATTGTCCTCAATGTGGGTTTTAAGTGTTTGGGTCTCCATGGGGGAGAGTCTGTAGAGAGGTGCAGGTTTAGGCATGGCTTTGCACAAGTCAATGCCATGTTTGACCTCTCATTTGGGTGGTAACTCTGTGAGTTCTTCCTTGAATATATGAGTGTATTCATTTAGGAGTGCTGCAAGTTCTGGGCATTGGATTTTTTGTGTTTGTATATTATTAACTTTGGAGTACCTCATTATGTAGATGGTACTGTCTTTGGTTAGATGCTCAGAGTCATCTTGCTTTATGACTTGGACAAATACTGTGTCTCTTAGAATGAGATTGTTGGGTTCTTTGAGAATGTTGAAATTGACTCCATTGTGTTTTATTGTCGTGGTTTTTGTTTTCCAACATATGATGAGGTTAAATTAGATAAACCAATCCATGCCTGCTACAATTTCATAGTTTATGTTGTTCATAAAAAGTCCTTTGATGGACGTTTGTATGCCTTGGAGGTCAATTCTGAAGGGAGTTGTTTTGCCTTTGAGTAGAACTTTTGATTTGTCTGCCATTTTGGCGTATTTGAAGTTGGATTTGACAACTGGTATTTTGTACTTGGTTACAAAAGGTTTGCTAACCATAGTGTGTTGTGCACCAGAGTCAAATAGGATTGTATGTGTATGTGATTTGTAAGTGCATGAGTAGACAAGAAGTTTTGAGCAATCTTTAATTTTTATGTTCATAAAAATGGAGGATTGCGGGACACGGGGGATGCAAGCAGCAAAGTTTGTGCCTTGGTACTTCTTCTTGTCCGGTTGGGGGGAGACAGGGGCACCTAAGCCTGTTCCCTCTCCTCTTTTCCCTGTTCCTCTGTTTTGAGACCTTTGAGGTCAGAGAATGTGGGGTCAGATTTGTAGCAGGTTGCTACTTCAGCATTGTTAACTTTGGCAGTGTCCTCTTTCTTGGGACGGGAGCAGTTTGCGCTTTGGTTACAATTGCCATTGTTACAATTGGAGTTGCTGTTGTTATGGTTGGTATTTTGGAGTTTATTGCCATTGGTGTTTTCTCTGCCATTGCCGTTTGAGGAGTGGTTGCCGTTGCATGCTGCATATTCCATGTTGGCGTGTTTTTCAGCGCATTTGGCTTCAGCAATGAGAGTGGGCATGGAGGTATTTGCTTCTGGGCGGATGAGGGCAGCAACAGAGGGTTTCATTCTGTTGATGAATGATGCTCTGGTATGTACGTTGTCAGCTTGTGCTGGGTTTTGGATTTTGCAACATATTTCCTCAAATTCATTGGCGTAAGCTGCGATAGTGGTCTTTTGAGGAAGATCACTGAGTTGTATTGCAATATCTTGGAGTAATTTGGTGAAGCAGAAATTGTGGGTGATGTCGGCTTTGAACTCTTCCCAGTTGTCAAGCTGGTTGTTGGTTTGTGAGCCAACCCAGGTGGCAAACCAGTTAGCTGCGGCCTCGTATAGGCGCTTGCTGGCTTCCTGGACTCATTTCTCATGGGGAATACAGCTGGCGCGGAGTTTAGTGGCTGTGTGATCTAGCCAGTTAATGACTTTTTCTTTGTTTTTATCAAAGAACTTGTTAATACCAATGTATTTGGTGTTGGGAACTTCACCTGTGGTAGGTGGTTGTGCATTTGTTTGTGGTTGAAGAGAGCGGCTGTATTGAATTATTTTGGCACATGCTTTGGGCATGACCAGACCTTTGAATACAGTGCATCCACTAGGAATATCTTCATCAATGTTGTGGGCACGGAAGCGCGTTTTCCAGGTCTCCTGGGATGTGGCCTGATTGAGTACGTGGGCGAAGGTGGGAGGATTCTGTTCAGTCATTCTTTCTTTCATTGGCGTGGTCAAAAACTGTAGTGCTACCAGTGATAAGAAGCGTCTTTTTGGGAAAGCTTTGAATATAAAAAGTAGGGGAGAAGAAGTATATTTTATTGGCTGATACTTTAGGCTTATATAGGCTTAGCTGTGGCAGGGATATTAGTTGGATCAAACCCAGGGGCTGGTCATGTGCTGAATGAGTTTGAGTTGTTGGATACCTGGACAGTCATGTGATATTGGTTTGTTGCCATTTCCGGTATGTCAAATGGTATATTGGAAAGGCACCAAACCGGGCGATGACTGCATGTTAGGTATGATGGCAACAGCCAAAATACTTGTTCATCCAGACCCTCAACAATATACCATTTGGGGTATATTTGGCTGAAACCCCCTCTGGTTCTTGAATCAACCTATGATTCATCTCACGTGGTCTATGACATTCAATTCATCCAGACCTGGATCTTTACCTAAAAGATCACCAATATTTCTCAACCTATGAGAATCAACCTACAATGAGAATAAGTCACCTGACTCCATTCATCCTAATGTAACGATTCAGCATGGAGCTTCCTCAGCTCCCAGTGCCAAAACCCTGTGGATTAAACATCCCAAAACTCAGCTATCAATGTTCCAACGGGGACCAGCTAATCAAACCTGAATTCCTAGGCATCCTTGCCTTTATTTAGTTATCTTTACATTTAATGGTTTTTCACCTTAAACCCCATTAAAATGCTTCAAAACTTGAACCAGGCGCCACCGTGGTGCCCAGAAATTTCCCCAGGCAGCGCCTCAGTGCTTCACAAATCCATTAGACGGCGCTTCTAACCCAATGAATTTGCTGAAGCGGCGCTTTTAACCCAAAATTTGGGGGTTTACTTATGATTGACTTTAACCAAACTTTCTTGACACAGTCAAGACAATTTAACCAAAATAATTAAATCCTCATTAATTATATTCCCGCATATTTATTAATTAATCTTCCCAATTAATTAAACCATTTTTGAGACATCCTGTCTCCCAGATTGACTCAGCCAATCTTGCCTTCTTTTCTTTTATTGAACCTAGATATCCAGTTTTCAGGAATCTTGACCTTAAGACTCCCAATCCAACCTATCTATATACAATAATCAGAAAAACAGAGATAACTTTATATTTTGGAGCATTTATTTGGCTAAATACTCAATAGTGACTGTCATACGGTCACACAGGCAATGACTGGATGTTATGTATATTGGCAACAGCCAGAATACCAGTGCATCTGGCTCCTCAACGATAGTATTCTTTGCAAATATTTATGGATTTTTTTTTAATTTTTCAGTTGAATAAGCTGCATTTTACTTATGTCTCAGAGATGGGCAGCTATGGCCATTTCGTTATAGAAGACTGACTTGGTTGGAAAATACAAGGTTCATGGTGAAAATAAATACTTTGTATTCGTTCGTTGAGTTATTTAAGATTCAAGCCCACCACCTCACAGAAGGTGGCGCCATACCCATACCGCTTGCACAGGTAGCAAAATTGATAGTAAGAGGTGAGTTGTTCGAGGATGGCTCGCTTGAGGTTGAGGAGCAACTCCAGGCTACGGATGTGCTGGCTCAGAAGGGTCATTCGGAGAAAGGCGCTGGATAGTTTCTCAACAGTTGTCCCAGGGGCGTAGCGGTGCAGGTTAGCAATGTCCTCCTCGGCAAAGTGGCGGACAATGTTTTGGGAGTCGTGGGTCAGGATCAAGCACTCGACAATATCTCCTATCAAACCAACTGTCAGCCCCTCTCCAGATACACCGGCAGCCGCAAGGCTTAGAATAAACCCCCCTTCAAAGAAGCCGTCCAAGTTACGGAACCGCAGGTACTTGTCTTAGCTGGTCTTCATGTTGAGGTACATTTTGATGCGCTCTTGTGGATTGGGAAACTTGTGCCGTTCTTGGGCTTGGATGCAGCCAAGTATGAGTTGCTTTAAACGGAGGATCAGCGAGGGGATCGGCACCCGGTCAAGGATATCAAGGAGAGCTTGTATGGTGTATCCACAACATTTATTTCTTCCAGTGCTCCAAGCTCCTTTATGGACTGGGCGTCTCCCTCCTCTATCTCAGCAATTAAAACGATGACAAGCGTAAAGGCTTCAAACACTTCCCGATCAGCTTCGGCAGGGACCATCAATGTTGTCCACTCGAACGCATGGGGCAGCAGCTTCTCCATCTCTTTGCTCACAATCGAGCCGGTGAAATGTGGCTTGAGAACACGGAAGTCTGCCATGGCAGGGGCAGCAATGGGCTTTCTATCTAAAGCTTCCCACGATATTGAAGCGCCCTTCACCAAACGAGAGATGTATTCTCCAAGCTGAGCGTCGCGGCTGCACGTGTTTTGCTCGTCCAAGCCACCATGGAACGTGTTTAGCCAGGAGTTAGACATATTTCGCAGTTTTACTCAGAGATAGTGCCATGCAATGAATAAATACATAAATAAAGCCAAGTCATGATTATAAATTGATAATATAACTTCTAGGTTCATATGAGTATTTTTCAACATTACACTTTTGTTTGTTTGCACATTCCCTTATTTCCACGAGAAAAGCTAATTCCGAAGAACTATCTCTTAAAGCATTTATTTTCACTTCAAATTATTATGAACGTTTTATTGGAAATTATATAGAACCTTCCAATATTGTGAATTATGTCCTGTAAGAGTTTACTAGAAAGCAAACATCACAACACTTTTAGTCAAGCGTGAAAATCAAATCCTGATGCTGTGACAAAACAAGGAAATCCATCATTTATTTTTTACTTCAAATATTATACATGTTTCATTGGAAATCATAGATAGCTCTCTAATGTTTTGTGTATTATGTCCTTTAAAGGGGTTCTACAAAACAAATATCATAATACTTTTAATGACGCTGAAAATCAAACCCTGATACAGTGATAAAACAAGGAATGGCTCGGAATAAATCAAACAAAATCAGGGGATTTAAATATCCACCCAACAAATCAAAGGTGTCAATAGCATTGATAATAACTCCGTATTTAAAATTTTATATTTCTTTTTCAATGCTAATCCTTGCGCAACCAATCAGCATCAATCTAGTTTCAAAATCTATCTCGCTCACATGAAGGTTGCTATTTAAAGAGATGCATGGATCAAACTAAAACATGTCTGACCTTTGGTTAAATTATTTCCATAGCTACTCTTCCAGCATCGACGACCAGCCACAATGTGACCGAAATACACTGATCAATGGCAAACCTACAGGTGGGTTGAAAGATAGCTCCATGAGCTGGGATACCTTTGGCAACCCCATTAAAGCAGCATTGCCCCAGTTCCACGTCTTGAAGCCAAACTTCGATGACTCTTCAATCACTGAGTTGCTTCACGTACACGAGTGGCTGGGGCTGATGGTCCATGCTGAGCCAGACCGGGAAGTGTACGAGGCAGCATTCCTAGCCTTGTATGCAATGAGAACGAGCCGCTCTACAAACATTGATGAACTAGAAGTATGTGGATACTCTATTCAGCATCTACTTGATATCATTGGCCGCGTGCTTCTTCCTTGTCTAATTGTACGCTTAAAGCAGTTGATGATGGTTCACATGCAACCATCAAGCCCTGAAGAAGAACCCATGACCGATTTAAGCTACCATGCACATCTCCGCTTGCAAAACATCCTTGGCTTCTTTGAGGGCGGATTGCTGATTTGCTTGGCTGCCAATGGGGAAACTGGAGAAGGGTTAACTGTTGGCGTTACAGAGGATACCATTGAGGGATGTATATTGACCCATTACTCCCTCGGTATACTTGGACTTTCAAAAGAAACCAATTTTCTCCATAGCGCTCCTTGGGACCTTCAAAGCACGCTCTCTCGTACCTTTTTAAGAGTGGTATCCTTGACTCGTCAAACCCGCAATTCCGAGATTCACATTGACCTTAAGCGGGCAATCTTGGCCTACTCAGCTGGGCACTACCAGTTACCATTTTCCTGTCTGCAGTACAGGTATGGCCGCTCTTTCAGCCAAGCTATCCACTTTAGCTTGCAGGAGAAGCGCACTTTGAAATCCCTCAAAAAACTCCACTACAACGACGCCAGTAAGAACTTTTCTTTTGAAGAGATGCTTGGCCTGGCAGAAACCTTGTCCCTTTCCTAAACCAAGCAGAAAACGATGTAACCGTTAAAACCCATTTCGATACAAGTTAACCACGACTTTCAAATCTTGCAATCAGTTTGATTGCGATTTATACACCTTACAAAGGTATTCTTTGGGATTCGTTTTACACTAAATTGATTTTAACCTAGTATCAAGGCAAGCAGTGTGATTGTTTTAGATTTTTCATTTTCAATCTGTAAACTTACCATTTCGAATCCAAGTTGGGTTTGAGCTTAATTTCAGAGCCATTTAAATCACGTGATAAAGTTTATTACAGCATTTATCAAATTTAATTATAATCCTAAATTGTTTCCAATAAAACAACATCATGAAGAAATTTATAATATTCATTTATTAAATCCCTTTGAATTAGTCTACCCTCAAATCAAACCCATCTGATAGATATTGACTAATCAAATCCACTTAAATATATACCATCTTTACCCCACCACTATAATGTAAACTACTTGAAGATACCATTGTAAAATATCAAACATCCCATGATCAAATTTCCCTACTCTAAAGAAAAATCAATTTCCTCCTCTACTTGCATCAATTTCTGATGCTTCTGAAGCCACCCTACCAGAGCCCAGCCCTGATATATACTAGACTGCAATGGCATTAGAGTATTTTCAACCTTAATTTATTAAAGCTTGATTCTATACAGACAAAAACAATGGGTCAAAGGTCTTCTGATACTGCCCCAGATGCTGATTGGTTGATGGAAAGTATGTTAAATTCAATTCAGACTCAAAATTTTATTCAAATCCAACAAAATATATTTTAATTCTATTTAAACCTTAGAAACTGTTGATATTACTCAAATTATTAATAAGTTAGGCTTTAATAGCAAAAAAATCATAATCTGTTTGTCGCAATTCAGAACAGATCAGCCAAAATAAGTCCACTTGTATTAATGACAATAAAATGATCACACAACCACCCTCTTATTTTGTTGTTTTCATTTTTATGCCTTTAAACTTGACTATTTGTGCCTAAAAGGCAGTAGTCAAGTTAATATTGAATTGCACATAAAACTTGACATTCAGTTCTGTAGCTTAAAACAGATCTGTAGCTTGGCAAAGCCATCTTCCTACAATTGGCAAGGTGTGTGAAACTGGTTATTTTTGCACCCGGGCATTTATTATATCACTTTTACTCTGCCTCCAAATAACATTTCCTTCTGTTGGTGCCTCTTCATCCTGGTAATAATCCTGTACCCCACTATATAATCTTCAACATATTAAATAAAAGAGTAACTTTGTTTCAACACCTTATTTTCTTCTGTCCTTATCAAGGCTTTAACTATACCACTCACAGGTATAGTCAATAATCAAAGGGTTTAAGATAACTAAGTTGTAGAAATACTGCACCCACACAGCAAAATACAGCATTTGGCGCTCATGTCCTACCAAACCACCAACCCCAGTCTTTTTAGGAGGGAGTTCAGTCCCTCTGTGGCGCTCCTGCACCTAGAAAGTCACCATGGTGTGTCCTGGGTCAAAGCCAGGGACCAAATAGGTTAGAGTGACATTCTCAGGGATACTTGTTCTATAGAAAAATCAGAAGTGAATTATTTTAACACTCTATAAGAGACTCACCATGCCCCCAATCATCATTAGCAATTAATAACTTGGAAGACATATTTCACAGCAATATATTGACTATAAAGGCAGCTTCATCATCTAGGGGATGTTTTCCTGATGATTTTCAGTACAACAATATCCCAGATCTCAATACTATTTGCACTTTTTTACTCATTTCTCAATTATAATTTTTCTATCTGTGAAAAGACTAAAGTTCTGCTTCTTCTGATCCTCTTGACCAGCTCCAAAATTATTATCACTAGGGAAGTTCTCTGTTGAAAAAAGAAGAGTATGGGTTGAGATAGTCTTTTTTAATAGAAGTAAGATCTCATTAGAAAATTTGTGATTTGTCACTATTTTGGAGTTTTTTTTGACCAGTTACTCCTTTAGAAAGAACTTTTTAACACTTTAGAAGACATCTGGTTACTTGTGTCAGAAACCCTTTGAATAATATTCCTGATAACACTCAGATAAAGAATTTGATACTAGATAGTTTCTACTCTTTTGAGGTAGTTAAGTCACCTAGAAAGAAAGAGTTAAAGGTTAGTATATTTTCAATATTACCTTTTAATTATGAACTGGTTAATTTTAATAATTCAACAAATCCAGGTACAGAAACCAAACCTGAGGCTTCCTTGCACTTAATCAGTCACTTAGAAAGTGATGATAGTGTAGTTTCTAATCTTGACTAATCATTACCTTTCAATTTAAGCTGTAGCCAATCAGATAATTCCAAAAAAAACTTCAAACTGCTGTTTAAACACTCATGGTGGCATTCCAAGTTTTCAAACTGTGTTTCTTTGATTTCTGGTCAATTTTGCTCTGGCTCCGTTGTCTATCCTTCTCCTGGTCTCCAGCTTCTCTGTGGAGAGAATAAGAGATTTACCTGTCCTTGGCCTGTTTGGTAGGCATCTAAACTGGTTCTAATAATGATATTATGTTATTGAAATCATAATCATGTTGATTTTAATTTAAAAACTCTTGTTTTAAGCTCCAGTTGCCCCTGAATTCCCCAGATTCATCTCCAAATTTCCTGATTATTGTGAATAACGGCATTCACCATGTTTTGATTTTGCCTTTGTTGGGCCATTTTGAAGACAAATCTCTTGCTTTTGCTTTTGACTCTCAAAATGAACTGGCTTCTGCTTCAGAAAATATGATTGTTTGGTTTCCTGACTCTGCGCAACTCACTTGCCCCACTCATGTGTGTGGCAAGTGATCCTACTGTCCTGGTAGTGTTTTATGGTATTCTCAACCACTGTATATTCCATTTCCATATTCAACAATAAAATTAAGTTCTATTCACATTTTTGTCTTTGTGTCTTCTGTACTTCCGCGCCTCTCTCTAGCCACGCCTAGCAGAGATTATTCTTCCAGGGCTGCAAGGTAAACGCTATTGCCTTCCCTGTCATTTAACCAAGACTTAGTACAAATCCAATCCTAAGGTTAGGATTCCCTGTTGTGTGTCTGTGCCAAGCCTCAGAACACGTCAAAAATGGTGCTCACTACAGGGGCTGTAAGCCTCTTGGTTATCCCTTTTGCATCTACGTTTTCAGGTCCCTTGCCTCCGCCTATTCAGGAGTTGACCTTGCCTGAAATTACCAGCCCTCCTATTGAGGAAGACATCACCAACCCACCTATTGTCCCTACTGTACTGAACATTGGGAATGGTCCCTGCCTAGTTGCTTACCCCATGGGTACCCCTGACTTAGAACAAGTCATGTTGATAGCCCTTGGGATAGCCCGTGAAGGAGCCATCCCTTGCCTTCAGTTACAGTTTAGCCGTGCCAAATACTATGAGTTAATTGTGGCCCCTCAGTTTCCATAACACCTCCTCTCAGCGGCTGGCTCCGCTGATCACCTGCTGTCATCCTTTGTGCAGCCCGCCTTGGCCCACCACCAGATGGTATTGGGACTCCACGTTCAAGAGATCTTGTCTCTACAAGCAGCTGTTACCCATCATTGGGACCAGTTTGCCACCTACCAACAATGGATTAATTCCTGTTTTCCCTGATATCTGACAATCAGCGTGATTTGGTCACCTCTCAGACACGTTTAGTCAATTCCATCAAGCAAATGTGCCAGTCTATCCCTGAGTACGTTAGGGAGCAACTACATGAGTTTCACCAGTTAGAACAACCCTGGCAAACTCAAGTAGACTCCAGCCTAAACGCTTATCTCTCCAATTTGAGCGCCTAGTGCAACAGCTCAACGCGTCCAGTGTCTATTCCTTTGAGCAATTGCAACAGGTAGCTGACCTTGCAGCCCAAGGTCTAAATGAGCTCAGTGCAGAATTTGATCAAGAGAGAGCTATCACTGCCACAGCTATTGCCAAACTTCAGAGTCAGGTGAATGAGCTGTCCACTCCCAAACCTGATGTTCCACCTTCTCCCCCTGCTGATAATCTGGTGGACAGAGAGCAGAAAATCTGGGAAGCCATCCAGGAATTACGTGCTTCCACTTGTAGCCAAGGACGTCCTACTGAAATGCCTCAACCTGACCCCCAGGTTCTTGCGCTGACTGCTCAGGTAGCTGAACTACAGCAAGAGGTTGCTGCTTTATGTGAGGTAGTGACGGCCGCCGCTAGCCCACTTGGAGTCAATGAGGAGGATGGCTGTTGTCCTGGTTTGGCGGGGGCTCCTCAAATCCACTGTGCCAGAGAGTTGATTGCCCTAGCTAATGAGGTGGATCATTTGAAACGAGACCAGACTGAGTTGGACAGGGACTTACAGGAGATGAGTGAGTTGATTGATTTGGTAAACGACAGATTTGCCCCTTGCCTATCAGTGGGGCCATCCCTTACTTTGCGGCTGGCTGAGCTCTCCACTGTTGTCACTACCCAAGGACAACAACTAGATGTTAATGAAAGACAGACCACTCTAGCCAACACTACGGGTGCCAGAACCACTGAGACCCTGACAACCCATGAAGAAAGTGTTTGACAACTGTGGGCTAGACAGCCCCCTCCAAATTTGAAGCTGAGTTTTCCCTGCGCATAAATGTACTCAATAGCAACAATGGTGGTCCAACTCTCAAGGCACACTTCAAGACTACTTTTAAACAAGTCTTTGATCCTAAAACCTCGACTATTGCAGCCTTCTTAACTATTTACAAGACAGCTATGAGACAAGCATCAGATGAAGTCAAGAAAGAACATATTCTGACTTGCCTACACCTGACCTGTCAAGAGGTAGTTGTACCAGAGCTGCCCTCCATCAAGACCTGGGAGGACATGAAACAGCTCCTGATTAACAAGTTTGGTGGTGATCTTGGCCTGGAGGTGAAAAAGGATGCTTTCATGCACATATCCTTCAAGCCCAAGGAGACATTAGCTGAATTTGCCGACAGATTTTACATGAAAGGACAACAGTTAATATTAAGCAGACAATTTACGGCGCATAAAGCATTTATGGCCTGCGCCCAGGCCCTCAAGGTGAATCAACTCTCATGCCTTCATTTCAAGGCCCACAAGGCTATGCTATCCTCCATGAAAAGTATAAAGACACTGCTCCAAGATATGCATCTTACCCATTCTGGGGCAGTTATTTGGGAAAGTTGTGCCGCTTCCAACTCTGGCTCCTCTTCTCAGGCCCTTGTATCCTTACTATGAACTCCCAAAATCCTCCTTGACGCCAAGGCTGTCACAACTGCGGTCAGATAGGCCATCACTCTTGCGTCTGCACCAATCTGCGGGTTGAAGGAGCTGATCCCAAGGATCAGTCGGGTAAAGAACAGTCAACCTAGAGGCGGAGACGCTCTTGATTGACAATTCTTCCCAGTCTCCTCCTACACCCCTGCCTGCTACTGACTCTGAGCCTGTTGATGATGAAGCTCCTCCTATCCTCCTCCTGTTCCATGACATTTCTGACGATTTGGATGTGGATGAATCTGATGTTGAAGACCATGATGCATACGGGTATTCTGTTCTTGCTGTCCCTGAGACTATTGCAGTTCCCTACAAGCTACAGTTGGGGAAGACTACAACTATCACCAAGCCCTCATCTGAGGCCAAAGCAGTTGTCTCCTGTCCCTATCTTACTCAGGCAAAACGGTCTCCTGTATTAGTAGATCATCAGAGGAAGCCGCTGAAGTTGAAGACGCTGTTTTTAAGAATGTATCTGTCTCACTCCCCCTTCAAACTGTATATAAGGAGTTTCTGGGACTACAATGCATGATTGAGAAATGGGACAAGGAACTAGCTGAGGCACAGGATATCTTGGCTGTTCTGCCACCCTTTGGACGCACCACCACCCGAGTAGAGATATCTATCCAAAAGGTCAAGATCAAAGCCGTCCTGGACACTGGTTCTCCTGTCAATGTTGTTTCTTCTAAATTGGTGAAGAAACTCAAACTGGCCCTGGATCTCAACTACCATCAATCCTATGGCACCGCTGGTCTCTCCATGACTTGCACCATTGGTGCGTACTCTGCCTTATCAATGCAATTTGGTAAACTCCTGTTGGCTGCGCCAGCGGTTGTTCTAGAAAATGAGAGCTATGACCTTTTGGTTGGTACCCAGTTCCTTTGGGAATATAATGGGATCATCAACCTAAAAGATGGTTATCTTTCTATCCTAGGGTACAAAGCCCCTCTGATCTTTGAAGAGCCAATCAAAGTTCCCGGTAAACGGTTGAAGACATGTACTCTGGAGTACCCCACTGGAGTCTTCACCCTAAAATACCAAACCCATTCCACCAACATGAAGTGTCCTCCCATGGCTTGTCCTGCAACTGAGGGAATCCCTCTCATGGCCACGTCTGCTATCATCATCCCCCCAGGCTCTCAGGCTATCATAGACTCCCAGATATCATACAAACTACCTGAACAGACTTTCTTAGAGCTATACTCCCCTTCTTTGCTGGGGCGTAACAAGCCTTACCTTTGTCCTGGAATTCTAGACGTTTCCCACAAGGATCCCGTTCAATTACTAGTTGCCAACCTTACTGCGCTTCCTATGACTGTATCCAGAGGACAGGTTGTTGGTTATGGAAAGTTGTTAAATGCTCCTGACGTCTTGTCTCTTCACCCCTTTGGAACGTTTCAAGACTTTAATCTACCCAAAGACAAGCCTCAAGTCCTATCTCTGTTCACTGCCCAAGACTTCCCTCAGTTGTTCCCAGTCCAACAGAAAGAGGTGCTTGATTTACTAGACCAGTTCTCAGACATCTTTGCTAAAGATAGTACTGATTATGGACTAGCCAAAAGTGTGATTCATCAGATTGACACAGGAGATGCTCCCCCCTTTTGTGCCAAGCCATACTGCTGCAGCCAAGTGAAAGATGTGCAGGTTTCTAAGGAGCTCAAACAACTACTGGATGCTGGACTGCTAGCTCCCTCTCAAAGTCCCTGGGCTTCCCCCCTGCTCATATCAAAGAAAAAGGATGGTGGACACAGGATTGTGATGGACTATCAAAGGTTGAATTCTCTAACCAAGAAAGATTCCTATCCCTTACCGCGCATTGATGACGCCCTTTGACACCTTGGAGGTTCTAAGTTTTTCTCTGCCATGGATTTGGCGTCTGGCTACTGGCAAGTTGACCTCTTTCTGGAAGACCGTCAGAAGGCTGCTCTCATCACATCAGAAGGATTGTTTGAACCTACCTGCATGCTGCAAGGGCTCTGTAATGCCCCAGCAACTTTCTAGAGGGCCATGGATTCCATTCTGCGTGATTTGAAGCTGTTGTGTGTCTTAGTCTACCTTGATGATACAACAGTCTTCAGCGCAACTTTCACTGATCACCTAGCTCATCTTAAAGAGGTGTTCATAAAGATCTGAGAGGCTGGCCTCAAGTTAAAGCCCTCTAAGTGTGCTTTATTCAAAGAGCGCCTTGAGTTCCTGGGCCATGAAGTAACCCAAACAGGGATTTGTCCAATGACCAAGAAGGTTGAAGCCATCAAAAAATGCTTCCGCCCACCAACCTCCGAGAAGTACAAGTCTTTCTGGGCATGATGGGTTACTATAGAAAATTCATTCCTGATTTTGCTGATACCAGCAAACCCCTGGTCCAACTGTTGCATAATTTTCCTTTTGAATGGACTGCCAGCCAACAGCAAGCCTTTGAGACTCTAAAGCAGAAACTCAAAGAAGCACCCATCTTAGTGTACCCCAATTACAATAAGGAATTCATCTTGTACACTGATGCTAGTGACCTTGCTATTGGGGCTATCTTGGCTCAGCTCAATGATGAAGGTGTGGACCACCCTGTAGCCTATACTTCTTGTGTGCTAAATAAGCATGAAAAGAATTATAGCGTTACAGAGAAGGAATGCCTTGCTGTGCTGCATGCAGTCAAACAATTCTGCCACTACGTATATGGTACCCATTTCACTGTTGTCACTGACCACGCTTTGCTCAAATGGTTATAACTCCTTAAGGAGCCTGAAGGATGCTTAGCCAGATGGGCCCTCCGCCTGCAAGGTTATGATTTCACTGTGCTCCATTGCCCCGGGATTCAGCATCAGAACGCTGATGGGTTGTCCCGAATGCCCATTCTTGCCCTACATCCTGCTGAGGCAGACCGCCTGTAAGAGCTAATTGGCTACCCTTCTTCCTGGAAAAGTGAGACAGAAGAAGTACAACTTACCTTGTCCAAATTGTCTGAAGATACCCTCATACGCAACAACCAACTCTTCAAGAAGGTGCAGGGTCAATACCTGCCATACGTGCGCCCCAGTCTTTGCCTCTCCTTGGTATCCCAAGCTCATAAAGAAACTGGCCATGGAGGCATTACCAAGACCTTTGACTGGCTTCAGAAGAATTACTTCTAGGAGAATCTTCACCTGTTGATCCCAAATGTCATAGCTAGTTGCCATGACTGCCAACTTCAGAGGCCCCAAGCTGCTTCCCACGAGTTCAAACTGGTCCCCCCTCAACATGCCTTTCACACTGTCAGTATTGATGCTGTAGGTCCTCTCCCCCGCTCACGCTCCGGATGCCGCTTTATCCTGATTGCTGTTGACCACTTCAGCAAGTGGGTAGAAGCTTGTCCTACTAAAGACATCACTGCTAAGACTACCGCTGCCTTCCTGCTGCAGGATGTTTTTTACTGCCATGGCTGTCCTCAAGTGCTGTTATCAGACAATGGGACCAACTTCAATGCCAAACTTGTAACCTCTGTTGTTGAAGCACTAGGATCTCACCAGTCTTTCTCTGCCCCCTATAATCTGTCCACTAATAGAGCAGTTGAGTGTGCCAACTTGACACTGGTTTCTATCATGAGGAAACTCACCTACTCTGACGCTGCCAATTGGGATCTATACTTACCTGCTGCACTCTTTGCCTATTGTCTGAGCAAGTATTGGGTCACATGGTACTTCCCCTTTGCCATGTTGTATGGGCGTGAAGCCACCACTCCGTTGCTCTTGGGAGTTCCCCTACTCTCCTCTGATAAGGCCATGAACCCTGACGACCACATCAAAGACTTAGTTAACCGCATCATTGATATACAAGCCACTGCCTACACTTCTGCCTATAAGACTATGATGCTTGAGCTCTCTCCTGAAAACGCAGGGCGCTCCCCCTTGCCTGAGTTTGCTGTTGGTGACCATGTCCTATACTATCAACATTGTGTGGGTGGACGCGCACATAAACTAGACTCCCTGTGGATTGGTCCTTTAGAGGTGACTTTAAAGCAAGGATCTGAGTACACTGTAAAGCTTCTCTCCAGTGGTCGCCCTTTTGCTCGTGTACATGCCAAATTCCTCTGCAAGTATCACCCCCCAAAGGCCAATCTAGAGGGGGGCAATGTCGTGAATAATAGCATTCACCATGTTTCAATTTCGCCTTTGTTGGGCCATTTCAAAGACAAATCTCTCGCTTTCGCTTTTGACTCTCAAAATGAACTGGCTTCCGCTTCAGGAAATATGATTGTTTGGTTTCCTGACTCTGCGCAACTCACTTGCCCCACTCATGTGTGTGGCAAATGATCCTACTGTCCTGGTAGTGTTTTGTGGTATTCTCAACCACTATATATTCCATTTCCATATTCAACAATAAAATTAAATTCTATTCATATTTTTGTCTTTGTGTCTTCTGTACTTCTGCGCCTCTCTCTAGCTACGCCTAGCAGAGATTATTCTTCCAGGGCCGCAAGGTAAACACTATTGCCTTCCCTGTCATCTAACCAAGAATTAGTACAAATCCAATCCTAAGGTTAGGATTCCCCGTTGTGTGTCTGTGCCAAGCCTCAGAACACAACCCTGATCCCCTTTAAATTTTCTCCAAAATATTTTCTTGCTACCATGCTATATAAGGCTGGTAAGCTATATTGTATGAATTTTTCAATCAATAAATTATTCACTCACTTAATGATAATTATCCTTTCTGACTCATCAACTTTTACAACCATGAGATACCCAATACTTCCTTCTGGAAGTCACTTGGGTATAAATGGGGTTTGTGGGTTATTTTTATTACAGGCTCTCAGAGCAGTGTTTTGCTGGGGACCAGAGCTGACTCTGGTTTCTCCTCCTCACCCCAGTATCTAGAGAAGTCCTGGTGATGTGTGGTCCCAGGAGTTTGGTATACAGCTACTTCTTTTTTTGCAAACTTACCTATTAAGGAAAAGCCTTGGATGTTTCAATTCTTGGCAAAGCCTGTCAACCCCAAGGTGTTTCATCCTTTGGCTTCTAAATTTCTCCTGAGCTATCTGGGAGTGTATTTCTTCTTGGGTTGGTTCAACCCTCTCCTGGGCTGTTATTGTTTGGTTGAAGAGCTGTTTCAGATTGAAATGGTATCTTTTCCTGTGGGTTTCTTGGTGAATGGTCTAAATTCTTCTGCTATCATTCATCATTTTTGAAGTGTACTACCAAGTGGGTGGGTGCCTGATAACTCCAAACTGACGAAACATGTAATCATCAATATGAAGATCAAGCGCCCAACAAAGATTCTGCTTACAACCAAAAAATTAAGCCCTCCTTGACTTTCCAGTCAGTCTCCTACTTATATCACCTTGTTCTCAATGTTTAAACATTCATAATGGTTTTTTAAAAGCTTAAACTATAGTGTTCACTTTTTCTATAATAAAATAAGCTTAAATACTTACTTTCACAAAAGCTTAAGGTACAGTAGATTTCAAACCTGCTGAGATAAAGAAACTCTGTCTAAAAAAGAAATTGAAAAATCAAGGAATTTACATTAAACTACAAAAGATTTGGATCCACTTTGATTTCTTTCAGGATTTCTGGATATTGACTAATTAACAGTTTCAACAAAATAACCCGGGCCAGCAGTTAATTGCTTTTAGGAAGGGTTTCAACAAAATAATATGGGCCGCGGGTTTGTGGGATCAGTAATCAAATCATATCCTGGCATCAACATATTCATGCATTACAATTAATCAATGGTATATGTAATTACTTCTCATTAATCAATCCACCTCAATCACCACCTCAAACATGCTTCCCATAATAATTTCTATTCTAAAAACTTTAAATGAATCCTAGAACAAGAGGGCTGTCATATGAACCGTAATCTGCATTACATCTAGAAGAGTCCAAAATGGACTGGGCCATCAGGCCAACCACTCTAAGATAAAAGGCTTTGAGTCTATTGTATTAGAGTGGCTCTGATTTAGTGAAACAATCATCTCTGTGAACTAGTAGCCAAATGCTGGCTAGCTAGCCCTGGAAGTGGCCCAGGAAGACAGAAAGAATACAGTAGTTTTAGAAGCTATGGCAACAAGCAAAAATACTTTGAATTTAAACAAAAATAACTCAGATGTAAACAAAATTAAAACTAATAAATTTATATTAATTTACAATAGATTTATTTAATTTTTAATTTTGTTTACATCTGAGTTTTCTCATTTATGTCCAAAGTATTTTTGCTTGTTGCCATAGCTTTTAAAACTACTGTACTGATCTGTGGAAGATGTCAAGTTTGCCTTCCATTAAAACTACCCCAAAAAGGATGGGCCTCCTGCTGTGAAGACCTTATGTTTCTTCAGTCTCCTTTAGCGCCGTGAGCTAAATTGGATAAAAACGGGCAGGCAGGCAGGCAGCCTTAAAGCCAGTCCATTAGAATAAAAGACTGATGATTCCTTAACAACTTGATGATTGATCCAAGTCTTAATTCATTAATGCAATCCTCTCTTAGGCTTTATAAGTGGAGAACAAAAGATAGTCCTGTTGCCATACAGTATAATTATATATAGTAAAATATAGAGATAACTAGTTATTAACATATATCCAGAAGTAGGAAGAACCGTCCCAAATCCTTTGGGCCTTGGGCCCTGTCAGACTTGCTACTTCTGATGGCAACAAATATTCTGGGCCAAAGGTTACGCCAAAGTGTCAGGTTCTTTGTACTTTCTTAATGTTAGAAGACTTAGGATATCAGCTAGCAGATGATAAAATACCATGGTCTATGATTTTCTGGCAGATAAAATAGTTCAACACAGAAAAGAATTGCTCACGTGCCAAGCAAGACTATTAAAAAAACCAAAATACATTGATTCATAAAAAATGGTGTGAGTTGACCTTTGGTGTACATATGTTTACTATGTGAATTGGTGACAAAATACACCCAAGAAAGGTGAGTCAAAACTCAAACCAAAAACAAAACACAATAGCAACTCACTACGTAAACAAAATCACTCACACAATGTGTGTAATGAATTGTAATCATGAATGATACCAAGGTATCTAAAATAAGACACAAGATCTGAAACATAAATTTTAAAAATATTGTGTTGGGTGTTTAAATATGGCGTAAAATCTGGGAAAATGGGTGGAAATTATTTCAGGTATTCTAAAATGGGCGTTGTAAAACCAAAAATAACTAATTAAGAAATAAAAATCTATAATTGGGATATTGGGTGGGAAAAACTCTAATTAAATATACATATTCAGATAAAAGCAAAAAATAAAATTAGGGAGTAACTTAATTGAAATTTGTTTAATATTTTATTATATTTTTTAAAATGGAAGGAACACAACAACAAAGTACCAATGCACCTGTTGTGTGCTGTAGGTGCGGCAGCCCCTGCAGGTCAAAAATTGAGTTGGTGTAACACAAGTGCCTAATCAGGAAGGAGACAGAAGAAGATAGAATAATAGTGAGGTTGTACTGACATAACCAGTTTAAAGTGCACAGGGTGCAAGAGTACAGAGCATCAACCCTTGGGTCCCCAAGCTGGCCCAAAAGCCTAACAAGATCACCATTACCAAGAAAGTTAGAAACAAATAAATAGAACTTACTTCTTTTGTGTTTGACCCTTTTTACTGTCAGAAATTAGTCCTAGCAGTCATGATGATTAAGGTTAAGCCTGTGCTTGACACTAGCTGCAAGTCCTACATCAGTGGCAGCAACTATGAAGATAACAACAAGCCTGAGTTCTATAGAACTACAGAGGGGCAGCTTGTGCTCAAGAAGGTTGCAGCCTTCTACAACAGGGTGCCTATGCCTTGTGTGCCAGTCACCAATCAGGATCCAGGCTCATCTGCAACAAAAAAGGCCACCCAGAAGTGCATTTCTGACATTGAGTGCATCATCCTGCTCAGTCTTATTCAGGAATCTGATGACTACAAGGCAGCTGTGGCTCTTGTTGGAGTGGATCCCAAGTACACTTCCAAGACCTTCAACAAATTAATCAATACTGGCCATGTCCTTGCTGCAGAGAAATCCCTGCACGTTTCAACCATGCTCACCAAGGAGCACAAATGGGCAATCCGCCAGTGGATAACCCAAGATTGACATCTTGAACTAGAAAATATACTGGTCATGGTCAAATCTACTTTGGGGTTGAGGCCTCAATTTTCTTTTACTACCATTTGGTTAAGGGTCTGAAATTTTTGTGGAAGAAAATTGGGGTATCTCCCTATAATAGAAACAGTCCAACCAACATCAAGACTTGGAAAAAAATACACAGATGTGTACACTGCCCTCAAAGCCATTGGAATGATCAGATTCTATTATATCAGCAAATCAGCATTTGCATTGTCCATGCACAATGCCTATGGGTATGCCCTTAAAGGATCCCATGACAGGGTGGCTCAGCGTGCTGCAGTCTGCACCACAGCATATTCCATGGGGGCTCTCCTTGGCCCAAAAGGGATTGACAGTACCAAATAATATTGGGATCTCACAATAGCCAGATCTTCCTATCATCTCTCCAATTGATCCAGGAGCACCTGAGGTGCACAAGCTCAGGCTTCATCAACATAATTGTGTTGGCAATGTTTTATCCATAAGGTGGCTGATATTATTGAGGAATTCTCAATGATTGATAATTGCATTGCAGTGGGCCCTCAGCAAATGGTCACATCAAATTTGCGCCTTCTCTTCCTCCCTGCCTATTTCCCATTTATAAATCCCATTGAGGAGTTCTTTGGGTGGCTCAAGCAAGTTGTCAAGTGAGGGACCCCAACTGGGACCAAGGATCTTTTTAATTTGCTGCAGGCTGGGATCCACACCCTTCCAGCTGAGACCGTGGCCAAATTCTATGGCCACATTAGTTTGTTCATCCCTGTGTGCCTTTCCTAACAGCCAAGCAATTAAAGTCTTAGTGTGTCCAACTTTTTTATATTCTCTAATTTACTATTTTAGATTTATGGATTATCTATTATAGATAGAAGCTTCCAAGCCAGCAAACATATATAACAGCACCACTGATGCAGATGCTTACTTTTTTATTGTAAACTAATTATATCTATTATATTCTGTTGTGACTATTTCAAATATTTAATATCACAATATCATAATTATACAGAAATCTCACTTCTTTAAAATACATACAAAAAGCAAATTAAAAAATTAAAGGTAAAGCTCTTAAGATATTTGTGATTTTTATTAGCAGATATTACTATACATGTATAAAGACCTTCTATAAGATTTTTTCTACTTAATAGTTCACTAAAATAAAAGTAATTTAAAAATCAATTATAATAAAATAATCTTAAGTGTAAATAAATCTATTGGGATAGAGAATATATTAGGAGCGCCTGTAGTGAGTTCTTTGGTATGTACCCATCCAGTGATGGAGGTGGCACACAACCTCCACTGCCACACTGTAGATGGTGAATACACCCTGATTGAAATATTCATAGCAACTTGTAAAAGACAGGATTTCTAGATGGGAGTGTAGTAGCAGCTTCTCTGGTGGGGCTGACAACCTGTAAATCCCAGCCAAGACCAGGGCGTCCTGAATCATGTGGTCAACCAAGTTGTATCCTGGGGGACCTTCTTCCCATCCAAGGAGATCCTGGCCTTGTTGATCCCAAAAAGGACCCCAATCAGGTCCTCTACGCTAGCACTTGTCCCAAAGAAGAAAAGATATCCCAGGTAAACCACAAGATGAAGCCTTTGCCCAGCAAAGGCTTCAGTAAACTCACACAGTTTGTTGTATACTGTGCTGATCTTCTTCTCATGTTTTGTCTTGGCAAAGGTAAGATCCATTGCCAAAGGGAGCCCCATCTTATCTGCACACCAGGCCATCCTGAAGTCCGCCAGGAGGATTTTGTCTTATTTGCAACTGTTGCGTCTGCTACAGCCAATTTCCCCACTGCACGCCCAAAGCTCTCAAGGAGGTAAGAGAGTGTATGCTCTAATGGGAAGCATAAGCAAGCAGCAGCATGGGTCTGGCCCATCTCTGGTATGTTCTTTAATGATAGTGTCTCCAGGAAGTCCCAAACAAGCTCAATGAAGTTTACACAGTAAACTCCACTTAGGGATACTGGGTACAGGCAGACCAACTGGGCATCCTTGTAGGCAGTAACTGCCCACTCAGATGCCCCTTCCCCATGTGTCAGCTCAGCTAAAGCCTCCTGCAACATCTGAAAGGTACCGCAAATTCTTTCTTCAAGCTCCTGCAAGACAGGGGGGACAGAAACAGCTGCTTGGCTATGTGATTGGTATAATTGGCGTAAAAGGTGGCAGGGACAAAGGGGACCAGGACCTGGCATATTTTGCCGTTGATATTTTCTAAAAAAAACAGGTAAGTATTTCCAAATTTTTATTAATTTTTATTAGGTTATCTTCTTCTGTGATTTGCTTGCCCACAGCCTCTGCCAGTTTGGCCATCTTTATTGCAACCAGCTGCACAGGCATATCAATGTTCTCCTTGCAGGCCCTCTTGGTTTGTTTATGATGTTCATACATCTCAGGGTCATTGGTCTAGACAGACAGTGCAGAAAGGGTATAGTATTTGAATTGTAAGCCCTCCAAAACTGTCTTCTGGATGTTAAGAAGACGCTTGATGGTCTTCTCATGGGTGTGGTCAAAAAACCGTAGCTGCTACCAGTGATGCAGAGCGCCTTTTGGGGAAGCTTCAAATATGGAAATGAGAAAGAAAAGAAGTATATTTTATTGAATAATACTTTAGGCTTATATAGCTTTAGCTGTGATGGAGATTTAGTTGGATTGAACCTAGGAGTTGGTCATGTGCAGGATGGGTTCAAGTCACTGGATACTTTGACAGTCATGTGTATTGCTTGGTTGCCATTTTTGGTATGTTGAACTGTATATTAGGAGGGCACCAATTGGGTAATGAATGGAAGTTGAGTGGGTTGGTGGTAGCCAGAATACTTGTACATCCATATCCTTGACATCCCCCCTTAAGGGATTACTATGATACATCAGGAGGTGGCTTTGTCTTGAAAGCTGCTGCCTGATGTTCCTGGAGTTGTTTGCTAGTTGGCATCAGTTGATTTGAGTGTTCTCCTTTGCTAAGACGGAGGCAATTTGTTGCAACTGAACCAATGAGGATTCAGTATTTGAAATTGGGGAAGACAACAGTCCAATAGAAAGGACAGAATAATAAGAATAAGGTATCATTTATTGTAGAATATTGTGATTAATATACCATATGGGGAAAGACACAAGGCCACAAGGGGGTGACATAGTGGGAAGTTCCATGTAAGGTTTGAAGCTGAGTAATAACTCATGCAGGAATCAGCAAGTTGAATTGGTAACACTTCTAATTAGGATGAAGTACCTGCCATTTGATATTGCCATCAGATTAATCCATGTCATTAGATACGTCAAGGGGCAACTCATCAAGCCCCCCATGTATTGTAAGATACATTAGAAGGCAAGTCTGGAAACTTGGTTGCAACACCCCCCTTGCCCCCTGCTTGTTGTCAGACACCAAGACTGGAGTCTGCAGAAGGTCTGGGAAGGTCCGCACAAACAGCCTTTGTGTGGGGATGGTGTGGCAGGGGCACAAGCAATCATGGTGAAGTTTCTTGGTATTCCCTTGGGAGTCTTCAAGTTGATAGGTGTGATTGTCATAGACAGAAGCTATCTTGAAGGGCCCTAGGTGGTTGGGTTTCAACTTGGCAGAATTGGGATTTAGGGTGTAGACAGGGTCACTTACGGCATATCTAGCTTTGAGGTGCTTTGTCCCTCCTTCAATTTGCTTGTGTTCAATTTCTTGGGCTTTGGCACACCATTGATCTAGGGATGGGGTTGTTACTAAGGGAGCTTGTTGAGAACTCTGGACTGTAGCTTTCCCTGTTTGACTCCTGTTAGACTGTCAGGCGTCCCAAAGACCAGGGTGCTGGGGCTGAACCTTGTGCCCCTGTTGATTCTTGCTTTCAGGATGAGATAAGCGGTGAGCAGGTGTTCAGTCCATGCAGTGTTGGAGTGCTTTTGTGAGAGCTTGGCAATCAGTTAAACTAGTGAGCCATTTAACCGTTCCACGCGTCCATTGGCTTGAGGATGGTAGTGCAATATTGTGTCACCTTGTTGCGTGGTGGGAATGTAAGGCGTCCTCTCACCTGTCTCTGCCCAACAGCAGACGTTACCAGCATTGGTGGTGAACTGACTCTTGTTGTCCTTCAACTTGGAGATGGTTACCAAGTTAAGGCCCTCATTGCAAGCTGCCTCAGGGCGGAGGTATAGCATGGGTCAATATGGATCCAAACCATTATCCCCAGTGATAGATACAATGTAGAGTTGTGAAAGGGCGTCAGCTGTGACAAGTTCCTTCCCAGGCATGTACTCAATGCGCAACTTGTAGGGGGATAGACGCTCAACCCATCCTGCTTGGCAGTGTGTCAAGTGGGACTGTGTGTTGATGTACTGAAGTGACTTGTGGTCTGTCAGAACGCGGGGTGGGAAGGTAGCACCTTCCAGGTAACAGCGCCACTTCTCAACGCAGTGCACAATTGCTGCCAGTTCTTTATCATGAATAGGATAGTGTTGTTCCAAGTTGGTAAGTTTCCTGGATTCATATGCCATGGGGAGGAAAACGCCATTGTCAGTTTCTACCCTTAGTACACCCCCTATGGCCCTGTCAGAGGCATCAGTCTTGAGTTTGTACTGACTGTTTTGATTGGGGAACTGAAGTACTAGTGCTGTTGTGAGTCTTTGTTTCAATATTTTGGAGGCTTGATCTCTGACGGGGGTCCAATGAAAGCGCTTTTTGGTGTAGAGGAGCTCAGTGAGAGGTGCAATTAGTTCCCTGCAATTGGTAATGAACTTGCGCACATAGGCAACCATGCCTAGGAATGTCTGTACCTGGCCCACATCAGTAGGGGGTGGCATGCTGGTGATTGCCTTGATTTTGGCAGGGTCGGGCCTTATCCCTTGGGCAGAGATGGTGTGCCCAAGGAATAATAGCTCCAACTTGAGGAACTCACATTTGGAGGGTTTGGCTTTTGCTGGTTTTTCCAAAGGGTGTCAAGGACAGCATGGAGGTGTTGGAGGTGCGTGGTCTGATCTTGACTGAAGACAATAATGTTGTCAAAGTACACAACCAAAAATTTTCCAATCAGGTCCTCAAAGCTTTTTTCATCAATATGACAAAGGTGAAAGGAGTGTTGGTCATTCCAAAGTTCATGACACAACACTCAAACAACCCGTAGAGCGTGCGGAAGGCAGTTTTTTGCCTCATCCCCTGGTGCAATGCGGACCTGGTTGTACCTTGCAGTGAGATCAATCTTGCTAAAGACCTTCACACCTGCAAGTGTATCAAACAGGTCGTCAATCAGCGGCAGAGGATACTTATTCTTGACTATCACATCATTTAGGGCGCAGTAGTCTGCAACCAGGCAAAGAGACCTGTTCTTCTTGGCTACAAACAAGACTGTAGCCCTGTAGGGTGGAAGGGAAGGGAAGGGCATATGAAGCCCTTGTCAAGTGCGTCCACAAGGTGTCAATGGAGAGTTTTGTCTTCCTTTGGTGTAAGATGGTATAATGGTTGTGCTTTAGGTAACAATCCTTGAAGTTGTACAGCGTGCTGGATCTCCAAGGGAGGAGGTAGTTGTTCAAGTGTCTTACTGAATACATCCTTGTACTCCTCATGGAGTGCAGCAAGCGCTGATGGTAATGAGGAGGTCAAGGGGGTGACTGCAGATGGTTCAGCGTGGATAAATTTGACTGAGCATTGGTTAAAGTCTAGTTCCCCCCTTGAAATTGTACAAGCCTGTCTCTGTTATCCTAACAAACACAGTATCATGCATTAAGTTGCTTGTTTCCACAGGGTATATCTGGAATCCCACCCCATTCCTATTAAGGGTGATGACAGAGGTATCCCAGTCAATGAAGGGATGGTTGTGCCAAAGCCAGTCAGGGCCAGCAATTACGTTGTGGCTGAGCCCTGCCATGATTGGCCCAGAGAGCTTAACCTGGACGTTTCCCATTCTCACAGAGAAGGGTACCGTCTTGTGGTTTATTGCAACTCTGCAGGAGTCAGCTACTTGTACTGCCTTGAACCTGCTTGGCACTTGGTCCAATTGTTGAGAGTTGGCAAACACCTGGTCCACCATAGCGTGGTTGGCCCTGGTATCTACCAGTAATTTGTAGGTGTTCCCATGGAAACAGAAGGAATAGGATAAGTGGGTTACTTTATTTGAGGCGTGACTCACTTGTAGTACAGAGTTGTCACTGTGGACTTGGAAGACGTCCAGGGTTTTGACTTCATGGATGTTGTAGTCACAGGGGTTCTTTGCAAGCAAGGATTGAGAGGATGGGTCAGGTGGGGTTGCAGGGCCTCTTGTTGCTACAACCCCCAGGATTTTCCCTGTTCCTCAATCTGCGCTAGCTAGAGCTCCCCCCTTGCAGGGCGTTTAGTCCTGTTATCCTGCTGACGGGGATGGTGGCAGCCCACTTGATTGTGGCACTTGCCAGATGTTGTACAAGGTTGGGATGGAGCGTCACTGGTATGGTAGAAGCCCATTGAGGCCTGGTTGTTAGCCTCCATAATGGTCTTGTAGCAGTCATCCATGGAGGTGCAGCATTCTATGGGGACCCACTTGCAGATATGGGGTTTAACCCATTGATGATGAGAGTGAGTAGCATTGCATTTCTGTTGGTCACGGCTTTGGGGGTGGCAGCAAGAGCTTGTTGCCAGGCAGCAAGGTACTCAGGAACGGACCCAGTTTGTTTTATTGCTAGAAGAGGGGTCCCCACAACAATGGGGGAGAAGGTTTTGCTGTAGCAGGACTTGGCGGCGTGTCATGAATGACATTTCAATACTTGTATTGAAAACCCAAGAGTTAAACCCCGGTTCCCAGAAGGCAGATCCAACCCTCCAGACCAGTCCAGGACCCGCCAATCTGTTAAGAGATGGGCTCAAATTGGTGAATTACTCCGCGTTCTGCCAGCCTACTACAAAGGACCCTCCAAAGACAACTCAAGTCACACAAAGTGGACGGGGGACCGCCAACTTGCTAAATTGCGTACTCAAGTTGACGAGTTACTCCAAGACCCGCCTATCTCCCAAGGATAATTCCCCAAATGGTCATCAGATTGATGCTAGCCTGGAGCCACCAAAGATCCAAACCTACACAGCGGTTACAGCTTGCTTTAAAGAGGTTAAAACAAACCCTATTCTCAACTCTGCCAACAACCTGCCGGCATGCCGCCCAGAAGGGGTAGTACAATTGGATTACTCAGGTGACATAGTGAACAGTGGCGTCAAAACAAAGCATCACCTTTCTGATTTGCCAGAACAGGCACAACCTGGATCTGCCGCCCTTGGGGCCCAAGCCAAGACCCACGTCCCGCCAGCACCTTGTCTGCAAACCTGAATCCTGCAAAAATCAAAGGAGCAAAACCCCATGGTAAAAAACCCGGCAGTATGGTGAAGACCACATTGTCATTTTTGATAATAAAGTTTTATGAACTTTTGGCTCAAACAAATCTTACCCTATCTAGTCTTATTGATCTTTCATCTTAATTCCAGTCAAGTAGACCGCCAGGCTGCCGCCCTTCCCCAAGACCAACCTGCAAAATTGTCCCAGGCATTATACCATCCCCTGGGAGCCCCCTTTGGACCTGTACATTTTACTGAATACCCCCCCCCCCAACCTGGCCTATTCAGAGTACGACTTGGAAACCATCCTCATTGCTGACCCTTTGGCAAGAACTAGAAGTACCAAGTACATAGGACACCAAGGAAAGAGGGTTGAGATTCCGCCCTTACGGTTCAAAGACAAGTACAATTACCTGCCTGCCTACTTTGTTCCTATGACTCCTCCTTTAACACCACAACCAGACCGCCTGTTGGAACCCACCGCCGCAGCCGAGACCACCTCTACCCAACTGTTTGGAGTACTCTACATTACTTTGACAGGATTGGTAGATTCCATGGTCCCCAACTCCGGAACTTGGTCCTTACTTGGGCAATCTGTATCTTATATTATCAAGTTAGCACCCATTCTGTGGTGGGCCCTACCCGCTGGCTCGGCTGTACCTCATCCTGAGCCGCCCAAGGCCCCTATTTACAACTGGCTTCCTGACACAGCGTCTCAGAATTCCGCCCAGGTAACGTCAAGTTCTTGACTGGCCCAGTTGGTGAACCACACAGCGGCGGGCCCCGTGAGAAAACCAGACACAGTGGTGCCGTAACTGTGCTGTTTTAGCAGAGTTACACGGGGAAAAATATTTAGAAACTAGATAGTAATCTTTATTGAGAGATAGTGATTATATAGTTCCTGTGAGTCAAGGATAGTAGGAACAAGATTGGTGATTACACGGCTGGATCGAAGAAGGGGGTGTCTTGATCCTGATAATGAGTCAAGCGCCAAATTGAGGTATCCACTGTGAAGGATCATCATCTGTTCATGTTGTTGGATTTGGTAATTTGAGTTGACTTCCTAGTCTGGCTTTGGGTGACCAGATAATCAGGTTGCAGGTCACAAACCCGCTTGGTTGGAACCTTGTTGGCGGGTCAAGCCTGCGGTTTTGACACCCCCCCCCAGCTGAAGGTCGGCCTCCTCTGGGGGTAGGTTGTCAGGGAGGTTCTCAGGAGCCCAGGCGCCATATTGAATCAGTTGTTGTTTGATGGCAGGCAGGGCGGTTTCTTGTTGTTTCTGTCTTGCTTTGCAGGGTTGTAGGCAGTTGTGGTGTAAGGTCTTGTCTTGTTTGCATTTCCTAAGCCCTTGCACGAGGTAAGTGTTATTGTTGTTTACCTTTAAAATGATTGCTGGCCCTACTTTCTTGGGTTGTAGTTTGCTCTTGTCAACATTCATGACACAAAATTTGTCCCTGAATTTATGTCTATTGCAGATGGGGACAAATGTCCTTTGTAAGCGTTCCTTTTCTTTAGCTGCTTGCTCACTGTTGGCCTCTACTACTTGAGGGTCCAAGCAAGGGGGACTTGATTTGGAATTTCAATTTTGGTCCTGTCAATGCTTGAATGATATTTGGCTGTGTGCTGTATACCAGTTCAAACGGGCTTTTCCGGTGGATCTGTTCACTTGAGTTTGGCACACAAGTAATGCAGTCAGTAGCTGCTTATACCAGTCTTCAGGTCTACTGGCAGTGAGTTTGGCTAGGGCTTGTACGAGGCTACCGTTAAGCCGCTCTACGCGTCCATTGGCCTGAGATGGTATGGTGTTGTGACGGTGTGTTTGACCCCATTCTTGGTGAGGTACACATTGGTGTATTTGGAGGTCAATTCTTTGCCTCCATTGGTTATCAGGAGTTCTGGCTTTCCAAACCTGCTGATTATTTCTTTGCCAATAAATCATTGTACCTTGTTGCTGGTGTGTGCCTTCACCGTTTGGGCTACTGGCCACTTTGTTGCAAAGTCAATGGCTGTGATGATGTATTTTTTGTTGTTGTGCTTTCCTGGCATGGGGCCCACAATGTCAAGAGCCCATACTTTGAACGGTAGTTGGGTCCAAATGGGGAGTACAGACTTTGGTGGGGTTTCACTTTTAGCAAACTTTTTGCATACCTTGCACTGTTCTAACACTTCCTGGACATTGCGGTATAAAGTTGGCCACCAGGCTTTATGCTTTAGGAACTCATATAGATTTTGGCTCTTAGTATGTCCAAGATCTCTGTGGTAGCAAAGAATGGTGTTGACTTGCTGATGTGTGGGAATGTAGGGAATGGTTGTGCCATCCGTCATTTTTCTGTGAATAGTCCCGTATATGTCAGCAAAGAGATGTTCATTCTTGATGACCGTTTCTTTGATGATGTTGGTTGTGCCTGAAGGGAATCCTTTGTCTTTTATACGTAGCACTAAGAGAGGCCAGTCTGGGTTGAGCCCATTCTCTCCTCTTGAAGCACGGACATACAGGCGGGACAGGGCGTCTGCAATGGCAAGCTTGGCCCCGGGCTTATATTGGATGAGCATGTTAAACCTTTCTAAGATTTCCATCCACTGTGCTTGGCGACGTGACAGGTTTGCTTGTGTCTTGAAATAGATGAGCAACTTATGATCAGTTAGTGATGTGAATTCTTCCTGCTGTTCTAGGTAACAGTGCCATTTGACTAGGCAGTGTACAATGGCCAGCAGTTCCTTGTTGTGGATAGGGTATTGGCACTTGCCATCTGTCAGTTTGCGCAATTTGTAGGCTACGGGCAGAAAGTCACCATCACTATTCTTAATTTGTAGTACTCTCCCAATAGATGCATCTGAGGCGTTGGTTTCAATCTGGTACTCTCTGTCTTGTTTGGGGTATTGTAAGATGGGAGCTGCCATGAGCTTTTCTTTGATGCGTCTAAAATAGAGGTCATGTTGGGGGGTCCATACAAACTTAGACTTGGCGCCTGTTATGGTGGACAAGGGGGCGGTCAAGACGCCACAGTTGGGTATGAAGCGCTGTACATAGGCCAACATTTCCAAGAAGGTGTGTAGTTCTGACTTGTCCTTGGGAGGTGGCATTTTGCAGATGGCTTGTATCTTTTGACTTTTGGGTTTGATGCCATCTTTTGAGACTATGTGTCCCAAGAAGGGTAGTTGCTCCCGGAAGAACTGGCATTTGGAGGGTTTGGCCAACAGTCTGTCTTGTGCCAAGGTTGCAAAGACTTCCTCCAAGTCTTTGTGATGCTGTTCCACCAAGGGGCTGTAGACAATAATATTGTCCAGGTACACTAGGGCATGTTTGCCTGTGTGTGGCGCAAACACTTTGTTCATGAAGGTTACAAAAGTGGACGGGGAATTGGTCATGCCAAAGTTGAGTACCACACACTTGTAGGAACTGTACTTAGTGTGGAAGGCTGTCTTGGGAATGTCTTCCTCCTTGATACAAATCTGATTGTAGCCTGCAGTTAGATCAATCTTGGAGAAGACAGTGGCTCCTCCAAAGGCTTCAAAAAGGTTGTCAATTAGTGGCAGTGGATAACAATTCTTAATGGTGACTTCGTTTAAGGTGCAGTAGTCTGTGACCAGGCGTAAGGTACCGTCCTTTTTAGCCATAAAGAATATGACGGCCCCAAAGGGAAACTGTGAGGGGCAGATAAGTCCTTTTTCTAGTGCCTCCTTGAGATAGGCGCGCAGGGTGTTGTCCTTGTTTGGGGTCAGCCTGTAAATGGGGTGTGCCTTGGGTACAGCCCCCTTGAGTTGGATAGAGTATTGAATGTGTTTCTCAGGGGGTAGCCCAGGTAACACTTCCTTAAAGATTTCTGGATTGCAGGTCCACAATGCTGTGGTCTTGAGGCATGGAGGTATCCTGGTGGTCCTTGAAGTGTATGATTTCATACTGACAGGAGTCCCAGTCAATTGCCTTCAGGTTTCCCTTTTTGTCCAAAGTCTCAGTGATGCGTACAAAGACATGGTCACGTAGGAGTTGGTCCACAGAGTCAGGGTAGATCTGGTGGTTGACGCCTTCATGCTTGATGGTCAACACAGAGGTTGCCCAGGCCATGTGGGGGTTGTTTTTCCGTAACCAGTCTAGTCCCAGTACAATGTCAAACTTAGGGAAGTCAATGACAGGACCTTGGATGGTGGAGTGGAGGTTCTCAAGCATGACAGAGAAGGGGGCAGTTTCCTTTGTCACGGCAATGTGGTGTTCATCAGCCAGGACCATGTTTTAATTTGTGAAGGATTAGTAACCAGCTTGAATTTATCCACAAAGCTACTGTTGACTAAGGTTCAATCTGCGCCCATGTCCAGGAGTGCTGAGCCTATGTAACTGCAAAAGCAGAAAGGGTTAGACATCAATTTATTGGGATGTCTGGCAATGGTGTATAGTACTGGGTCTTCAAAGGGCACTTGAATCATTGGGCATTGGTCCACCTCCTTGGGTTGGTATTCATTGTTGGGCAAGTCAGGAGTTGCGTGGGGAGAGCTTGGCTTGCTTGGTGCTCTCCCCAGGCTTTTCCCTCATCTTGGTTACCTTGCGTGGTGGTGACATGGAAATGGGTCCGGTTTGACTGGCCATTGTTTCCATTTCCCTGTCCATTTGAACCTGTGGGCTTGTGGTTGTTGTTTCCATTGCCTCCAGGAGGTGGTTAAGCAGAACACCCACTTAGATGGGAGTCCTTGGGCCTTTCTCATTTCCCAGTCTGTGCCTTGTGTAGAGTGTTGGATGTTTGTTTTGCTTTTTCCGCTTCATGGTACAGGCTTTGCAGGTTGGTTACCTGGTCCAGGTTCACATGCCTCATCACGTGCAACTTGAGGGCGTCATAGTACATGAGGTGTGTAGCTGGGGTGTCAAAGGCCATGTTGGATGGGGCACAGAGACAGAGTTTCTTGTAGGCGCAGGTGAGTTTTTTAATGGTGCCTGTCTGGGTCAGGTTCTTTACTTGGGGTATGATCATGAGCGCTGTATCCTTAAGCACAAACCTTGCCAGGAAGTCCTGCTTAAAGGTATCCCAGTTCTTGTCAGTGTGCTTGTTGTGCCACTTGTCACACCAGGTGCCAGCGTCATGAGTCAGGCAAATGGAAATCTCTGCAATCCATAATTGCTGTGGGCATTCCATTTGAGCCAGCTTGCTCTTGGCGGACTGGATCCATGCGGCAGCGTTGTCGTCGTTGGCCCCAGCAAAGGACTCCAAGGCAGCACTGCAAAGCCTTTGTGCTACATAGGTGGGCATGGTGGTTTTGTCAGCTGGTCGCGGCATCAAGGAGGGTGCCTGAAAGAACCCTTGCACAGACATGGTGTTGAAGGCAGGTAGCAGGATCATCCTGTTTTGGTAGAGGACAAAACCATCGGGTATCTTGGTACCAGGAGTATACAGAGTCCAGTTGGGCGGGAGGCCAGACATGATTCTGTTGAGGATTTGTTGGCCGCGGTGTGTGCAGGCAACAGGCGGAATTTTTCAAGATAAGTTAGGATGAAGAACCTACCTGTGCTACCAATTGTTGTTACTGTGCTGTTTTAGCAGAGTTACAAGGGGAAAAATATTTAGAAGCTAGATAATAATCTTTATTAGGAGATAGTGATTATATAGTTCATGTGAATCAAGGATAGTAGGAACAAGATTGGTGATCACACGGCTGGATGGAAGAAGGGGGTGGCTTGATCCTGATAATGAGTCAAGTGCCAAATTGAGGTATCCACTGTGAAGGATCATCATCTGTTCATATTGTTGGATTTGGTAATTCAAGTTGACTTCTAAGTCTGGATTTGGGTGACTGGATAATTGGATTGCAGGTCACAAACCCTCTTGGTTGGAACCTTGCTGACGTGTTGAGCCTGCAGTTTTGATAATAGATTGGGCTGTGGTGGAGATTTAGTTGGATCAAACCTAGGGGTTGGTCATGTGCGGGATAGGTTCAAGCCACTGAATACTTGGATTGTCATGTGATATTATTTGGTTACCATTCTTGGTATGTTAAACAGTATATTAGAGGGGCACCAAATTGGGCAATAGCTGAATGTTGAGTAGGTTGGCGGTAGCCAGAATGCTTGTACATCCAGACCCTCAACACTATGTAGACCTATAGACCCTGTGCTCTAACCTTATTGCTATTTTTAAATAAAGTTTATGTTGTATTGGCTTCCACAACTATTGACATTTTTTTATTTTCCTTCTATCAATTCAGCACAAGATCATCTGGTCCTCCTGCCTTCCTGCCTGAAGATTCCCTTTCTCCCTGTGTTCCCTTTGGCCCTGTTCATTTCACAGAGTACCCATTAAAGCCTGAGTATAAGGAATATACCCTGTAAAATTTTCTTGAACTAAATCCATTGGCCATATAAAATCCTCAACTAGATACAATTGTCAAGGTCCCTGGATCCTATCAGAACCCAAGCTTTTTAAAGGCAATTTCAACTTCTTGCCCGCCTATCACCTTGATATGGAACCCCCTGTGACCCCCAAGCCAATGTCTGCCTCCTCTCCTGACCTACCAACTGACTACACAAGTAAGTTTCTTGGGATTTTGTATATTACTATCACTGGGGTAATTGACACAATAATCCTGGCTGCTGGCCTGTGATCCTGGGTGGGAAAGTCTATTTCCTACCTTATAAAATTAGATCCAATCTTGTGTTGGGTCATGCCTGCTAAACCTGCGGCATGTGTGTTCCCTGAAAACAACAGACCAGCTGCCCAAGGTTGGATCCCTTAATTTTTGGCAATCTACTCTAAATCTGGTAACCTGAGCCCCAAGATGCTGATTATTCTTGGGGAATCTTGTATGTTTTTTTGCTATGATAATATCTTATTACACCCTTAAGTTGACCAAGAATGATTTTTCCTTTATGTGAAAGGAAGTGGCCCCAGAGACAAAGATAAGCCCAGCACCAAGAACCAGCCCAAAGTACCTCTCTCCCAAGTACAAAGCATTGTTGTCAACCAGTGATCACTAAGGTTAATATGCCTCAGATGAGCAAGCTCACCCTCAAAGAAGCTTGTCAAGCCATGCCTGTGCTACGCCTACACTTCCAAGAAAACACCCCTGCCTACACCAACAATACTGAGAAGGTTTTGGGAGTGGCTGTTATGCTCTCTGAAAGCACCCTTGACTTTTTTGGTAACGCCACTCAGGAAGACATGGAGTTTTGCCTTGACTATGCCAAGTTTGAAACCCAGATTATGGCCACAGGGGAAGACTGCAACACCAGATACTACACACTGATCTCCATATTAGAGATATGAGAGGGGAACTGCCCCATCCATACATACATCAACAAATTCCTAAATCTTAAAACCCAAACCCATCTTAAAGACAAACTGGCTGCAATCATCTTCCACAAAGGTTTCAACCTGGTAATGAAGGTCCTACTAAAGCACCACTCTTCCTCTCTTCCTAGGCTTGGATGAATTGATTCCCTTATTCAAAGAACTCAGTATGAACCAGGAAGGTACCAGAAGTACCACATTATGCCCAAGTTGAACCCTCATATTAAACAGAACAGGGATGACCCCTGAAAAACTCCAGAGACACTACATAGAAGGAATCTGTTTCCACTGTCACAAGGCAGGCCATCTGACCAGAGGCTGCCCCAAAAGGAATGCTTCTCTCATCTCACTAGCACAAATAAACGCTTTTTCTCAGTCCTATAAATTCATACTTGTATCAGTCAACATCAATGGAATCCTTTGGAAATTAAAGGCTTTCATTGACACTGGGGCAGTCAAGAGCTTTATTGATGCAGACCTGGCATAAGAGTTAGGCCTCTATGCCTCAATAAACTTCCTACAGATCATCATGGGAAACAGCACTAGGGACCAAGAATATGAGTGTGAACAAGAACTACCCCTATTCATTGGGAGTAACACTTATCCCACACCCCCTCATCCTGTTAAAAGGGTTGTCCCATCTCCTTATACTGGGAGATTCCTGATCTGAAAGGCATGAAATTATCCTCAATTACCAAGAACAGACTGTCACCATGGGAAGCCTGAGGAAGTAATGATACCATACCTTTCTGCACAAACCCCAAAGAGTATCCTGCTCCCAAATTCATTACCATTCAGATGAAGCCCAGCGTGGGAGTCCTCCCTGCACCTTTAGTAAAATGGATCCATGTATTTGACAAAGCAGCCGCAACCTGAATCCCTAAACACTCCATCTACAACCATGCCATTGACCTCTTACCAAACACGCAACCCAGCCATGGGCCTATCTATAGCTGCAACCACAAAAAACAGGTAGTCCATAAGAAATTCCTTGAGGAAATGACCACCAAAGAGTTTCATCAGAGTACCCAAGGCGCCCTGCTCCTCATCAATGCTCTTTGTAGGAAAAAAAGATGAGGCATGTGCCCTTGCGTGAACTACCAAAATCTGAACAACATCACTGTGAAAAACAGTTACCCAATACCACACACCAACAACATGTGCAATGTATTCACAGGAGCCCAAATATATTTAAAAATTGATCTCGGCAACACCTTCAACCAGATACACGTCAAGGAAGGCAATGAGTACAAAACAGTATTCAAGACCAGGTATGGCCTGTATGAATACCTAGTGATGCCTTTTAGCCTCTGTAATGCCCCAAGCACATTCCAATGTGTTTTTAACACAGTCCTAGAAGAATGCCTCAATCAATTATGCTTGGCCTACCTTGACAATATCCTCATCTACAGTAAGACCCATGAAGAGCACATGCATCACCTGGAACTGATCCTAAGCAAACTCTTGCAAGCCAATCTACATGCCAAGCTCAAAAAGTGTGAATTATTCCTGTTAGAAGTGAAGTTCTTGAACTATGTAGTAAATACTGAAGGATTTTCAATGGCCCAGGACAAGATGGACACTGTAACCTTCTGGCCCATTTCCAAGTCCCACAAAGAGGTTAGGAGCTTCCTAGGGCTGGCCAACTACTGCAGAGATTTCATCCAAAAATTTCTCTCATTATGTTGCCACTGACTAAAATATGCTCTGATAAGGTCACCTTCACTTGGTCCAACAAATGCACGGCCTCCTTTGATTCTTTGAAAGCAGCCTTCATAACAGCTCCTGTCATTGCCATTCCTGACCCGTCTAACCCCTTTGTACTGGAAACCAACACATCCGGCTTTTGCGGTGGATAGGGTCCTTCTTCAGGAAGGAGGGGATAGTATGCTACATCCTGTAGCATATTACTCCAATAATATGCTGCCTTCCAAAGGAAACTACCTGATCTACAACAATGAGATGCTTGCAATAATGAAGACCCTGACACATTGGCGCCAGTACCTATGTGGCACTGAATTCCCAGCAAAGGTCCTAACCAACCACAATAACCTGGTTTGCTTCTTTAAAACAAGACATTTGAACCAGAGACAGTCCAGATGAGCTCTAGAACTGGCCGAATACCCCCTGAAAATTGACTATAAACCTTGGAAAGTTAACATAGTAACTGATGCACTGAGCAGAAGAGCAGATATGATTCCCACCACAGCTAAGACCAAGGTTCACAACACTCATGTAATCCTAGACCTCCCAGCCTAGGCATCCAACTGATGTACATGAAGATCATGGCCTGCAAACCCAATATGATTAAGGTGCAGAAACTAGACAAGTACTCAGCAGAACTTATTGCTAATTTGACCTCAGACCCAGAGAGCCGCCACCACAAGAAAGGATTCTCATTGAAAGAATCTACCCTGCTACTACATAACCAGATCTACGTACCAGAAGGCAAGACAAGAACCAAAACACTCATAGACTATCACAACTTGATGATGGCCAGCCACCCTGGCAGACTCAAGACACTCCAAGGAATCAAAAAGAATTACGCTTGGCCCCAAATGGACAAAGACGTGGCTGCCTATATCAATGGTTGTGAGACATGTGGAAGAACCAAAACCCGTAGATCCAAACCTGAAGGCCTGCTAAGACCACTAGATATACCAGCAGGACCCTGGCAGTCCGTTTCAATGAATTATATTGTAGAACTGCCCCTCTCTGATTTGTTCAATGCCATCCTGATCATGGTAGATAGGTTTACTAAGATGTCTTATTTCATACCTAACATCACTCACTGCACTGCTGCAGAGACAGCTAGACATTTCCACAACCACATCCTAACTCAACATGGTACTCCAGGGGAAATCATCACTGATAGAGGACCCCAATTCACCTTAAAATACTGGACTGAGGTGATAAAGGACTTGGAGGTAAAACACTGTGTATTAACCTCCTATCACCCACAGACCAATGGCCAGACTGAACGAGTGAACCAAATACTTGAACAATACCTACAATGATATGCCAACACCAACCAAGATAACTGGGCAGAGATGCTACCCATGGCACAGTATGCTTACAACAGCAAAGACCACGCATCTACCAGAATGTCCCCCTTCAAAGCCAATTATGGCTTTGATCCATCCTGGGACCCCAGTATTGGTAGTAAGGAAATAAACCCGTCAGGACAAACCTGGATTGAACAGATACACGACACCCAGCAAACCTTTTTAAGAATCTGACCCATGCTGTCCAGACTTATAAGGCGTTTGTGGACAAAAAGAGGACCCCTGGGAAACCGCTGAAAGTAGGAGACAAAGTCTATCTGGACTCTCAAAACGTGCCTCTGACTGTTCCCTGTCTGAAGTTAGCCCACAGAAGAAGTGGCCCCTACAAGATCAACAAGCTAGTAGGTGAAGTAGCATTTGAACTAGTATTACCCCCTTGTGGAAAATACATAACGTCTTCCACTGCGCGCTTCTATTCAAGAAAGAAGGAAACTCCCTCCCTCACCAGAAACTCAAGACTGACCCCCCTCCCATCCAAGTAGGACGCTCTGAAGAATACAAAGTCAAATATGTTCATGGGGACCATACCTACTACAAGACCCTCTAGTACTACGTCAAGTGGAAGGGATACCCACCTGAGGAAAGCACCTGGGAACCATTAAGCAACCTACCCAACACCCAACTAGTAATCCAACAATACCTTGAGAAGAAGGCCAGGAAGAAAGGGATCCCTGAGAAGGAAGGGGATGATGTCATGAATGACATTTCAATACTTGTATTAAAAATCTAATAGTTAAGCCCCAGCTCCCAGAAGGCGGATCAAACCCTCCAGAACAGTCCAGGACCCGCCAATCCGTTGAGTCACAGGCTCAAATTGGTAAATTACCCCTCAACCCGCCGGCCTACTATGGAGGATTCCCTTAATATTTGCCAGTCTGCTGCCAAACTGGTGCCAATGAAGACCCATACCAACAAAGGAAATGTAACCTGGCTAACAGAGATTGGGGAAGGACCTACTGCCAACCTGCCAAGAGCCAATACTGGAGCTTCAGAATCAACTCTGGAAGCCCTGAAATCAAACCCTGATCCTTCAAAGACTACTTGAGTCACGCAGAGTGGACAGGAACCCGCCCACTTGCTGAACTGCATACCCGAGTTAACAAGTCACTCCAAGACCCGCCAGTCTCCCAAGGACAATTCCCCAAATGGTCATCAGATTGATGCCAACCTTGAGCCACCAAAGACCCAAACCTATGCAGAGGTTGCAGCTTGCCTTAAGGAGGTTAAAACAAAACCTATTGTTAACTCTGCCAATGACCACCAGCAACTGCCAGCCTTCCATCCAGAATGAGTAGTACAAATGAACTACTCAGGTGACATAGTGAACAGTGGCGGCGGAACAAAGCATTGCCACTTCTATTCACCAGAGCAGGCACAACCTGGATCTGCCTCCCTCAAGACTCTAAGCCAAGATCCATGCTCCACCAGTGCCTTGTCTGTGAACCTGGACCCTGCAAAAAGTGAAGAAGCAAAAACCCATGCTATAAAAACCCCAGCGCTATGATGAAGACCACATTGTCATTTTTGATAATAAAGTTTTATGAACCTTTGGTTCAAACAAATATTACCCTATCTAGTCTTAGTGATCTTCCATCTTAATTCCATTAAAGTAGACCATCAGGCAACTGCCTCCTCTGGAGACCAACCTTCCAATCTTTCCCAGGCACTATACCGTCCCCCAGGAGCCCCCTTTGGACCTGTGCATTTTACCAAATACCTGCCCAACCCTGCCTACGCAGAGCACAACTTGGAGACTATTCTCATTGCTGACCCCTTGACAAGGATTAGAGAAACTGAATACATAAGACATGAAGGAAAGTGGTACAAAAGGCTGCCAAGATTGTTCAAAGACAAGTACAATAATCTGCCTGCCTACTTTGTTCCCATGACTCTGCCCTTAACCCCTCAACCTGACCGCCCAATTGAGACTCCTGCTGCTGCAGAGACTACGTCCACCCAACTTTTTGGAGTACTCTATATCATTTTGACAGGAATGGTGGATTCCATGGTCCCTACCTCTGGACCCTGGTCCTTACTCGGGCAATCCATGTCTTACATTATTAAGTTAGCACCCATCCTATGGTGGGCTTTACCCGCCGGCTCAGCCCAACCCCATCCCAAGCCGCCCAATGCCTCTACCTATGCCTGGATTCCTGACAATCAGGCCCCTGCAAGCTGAAGCCCCAGCTAAGTCCCAAAGTCATAATACCAGCATAGGATTGAGAGTGGTGGCGCACAAAGAAGGACTTCTCAACTTGCCTAATGGAGGCAAGGAGAGTCCCACTATGAACTTCATGAACTTGAAGTCTTCACAGGTAACCAATCAAGTTCAGTTACCAGAGGAAAACACAGTCTTTGGGCCCAACCCCATGACCAAAATCCAGGAACAAGAGAATCAGGTAACTAATTTGGGGATTCTGATCAATGGGAGAACACCCAGCCAAGGTGTCATTTTGCTGCTTCTGTATCTGGGCGTCCTGGCCACCTGGCCCCACATTTCCAGATATTTTTGATGAAGTTTTGCAACTAAACCAATGAGGATCCAGTAAAATTAATTGGGGAAGACAACAGTCCAATAGAAAGGACAGAATAATAAGAATAAGATATTGTTTATTGTAGAATATTGTGATTAATATACTATATGAGGAAAGCCACAAGGCCACAAGGGGGTGGCATAGTGGGAAGTTCCATGTAAGGTTTGGAGCCAAGGAATAACTTGTGAGGGAATCAGCAATTCAAATTGGCAGCACTCCTAACTAGGATGAAGTACCTGCCATTTGATATTGCCATCAGATTAAACCATAACATTAGATATGTCAAGGGGCGGCTCCTCAAGCGCCCCCTGTGTATTGTAAGATACGTTAGCAGGAAAGTCTGGAAACTTGGTTGCAACACCCCCCTTGCCCCCTGCTTGTTGTCAGACACCAGGACTGGAGTCTGCGGAAGGTCTGGGAAGGTCTGCACAAACAACCTTTGTGTGGGGATGGCGCGGCAGGGGCGCAAGCAATCATGGTGAAGTTTCTTGGTATTTCCTTGGGTGTCTTCAAGTTGATAGGTATGATTGTCATAGACTGCAGCTATCTTGAAGGGCCCTAGGTGGTTGGGTTTCAACTTGGCAGAATTGGGATTTAGGGTGTAGACAGGGTCACTTACGGCATATCTAGCTTTAAGGTGCTTTGTCCCTCCTGCAATCCGCTTGTGTTTGATTTCCCAGGCTTTGGCACGCCATTGATCTAGGGATGGAGTTGTTACTAGGGGAGGCTTGTCGAGAACCTTGGACTGTAGCTTTCCCTGTTCAACTCCTTTCAGACTGTCAGGCGTCCCAAAGACCAGGGTGCTGGGGCTGAACCCTGTGCCCCTGTTGATTCTTGCTTGCAGGATAAGTATAGCGGTGGGCAGGTGTTCAGTCCATGCAGTGTTAGGGTGATCCTGTGAGAGCTTGGCAATCAATTAAACCAGTGAGCCATTTAAACGTTCCACTTGTCCATTGGATTGAGGATGGTAGGGGGTCATAACTATACATTGGAGCACGTTCTTGGCACAGTATGCCTTCATGACATGCTCAACAAGTTTGGGGCTGCCATCTGTGATGAGACGTTTGGGTTGCCCAAAGCGGGCCACAATTTCCTTGCCAATAAAGCAGGTAATGGTGGTGGCGGTGTGATTAGTTGTCGCCCAGGCCACTGGCCAGCAAGTGAAGTAGTTGATGGCAGTGATAATGTACTTCTTTCCCAGTCTGTCTTTGGGGAGTGGCCCCACAATGTCAAGGGCCCACTGCTCAAAGCATTCCATGGCCTTTATGGGCAGGAAAGACTTGGGGGTGAAGGTTTGGGCGTGTTCTTTTCGCACAACACACACGTCTTGAGGAGGTCCAAGATGTCTTGACGCATGCGCGGCCACCAAACCTTCTGTTTCATGATCTCAAAGAGGTTACACCCTCTGATGTGACCCAGGGTTTGGTGGTAGTGCAATATTATGTCACCTTGTTGAGTGGTGGGAATGTAAGGTGTCTTTTCACCTGTCTTTGCCCAATAGCAGACATTACCAGCATCAGTGGTGAACTGACTCTTGTTGTCCTTCAACTTGGAGATGGTTACCAAGTTAAGACCTTCATAGTGAGTTGCCTCAGGGCAGAGGTAAAGCTTGGGTCAATATGGATCCAAACCATTATCCCCAGTGATGGACGCTACATAGAGTTGTGAAAGGGCGTCAGCTGTGACAAGTTCCTTCCCAGGCTTGTACTCAATGCGTAACTGGTAAGGGGATAGACGCTCAACCCATACTGCTTGGCGGTGTATCAAGTGGGACTGTGTGTTGAAGTACTGAAGTGACTTGTGGTCCATCAGAACGCGGGGTGGGAGAGTAGCACCTTCCAGGTTACAGCGCCACTTCTCAACGCAATGCACAATTGCCGCTAACTCTTTGTCATGGATGGGATAATGTTGTTCCAAGTCAGTAAGTTTCCTGGATTTGTATCCCACAGGGAGAAAGACGCCATTGTCAGTTTCTACCCTTAGCACACCCCCTATGGCCCTGTCAGAGGCATTGGTCTTGAGTTTGTACTGACGGTTTTGATTAGGAAACTGCAGCACTGGCGCTGTTGTGAGTCTTTGCTTCAACATTTTGAATACTCAATCTCTGGCAGGGGCCCAGTGGAAGCGCTGCTTGGTGTTGAGGAGCATAGTGAGAGGCGCAATTAGTTCCCCACAATTGGGAATAAACTTGCGCACGTAGGCAACCATGCCTAAGAATGTCTGCACCTGACCCACATCAGTGGGGGGCGGTATTCTGGTGATTGCCTTGATTTTGGCAGGGTTGGGCTTTATCTCTTGGGCAGAGATGGTGTGCCCAAGGGATAACAGCTCCGACTTGAGAAACTCACATTTGGAGGGTTTAGCTTTTAGCTGGTTTTTCCAAAGGGTGTCAAGGACAGCACGGAGGTGTGTGTTTTGATCTTGACTGAAGACAATAATGTTGTCAAAGTACACAACCAAACATTTTCCAATCAGGTCCTCAAATTCTTTGTTCATCAACATGGCAAAGATGAAAGGAGTGTTGGTCATTCCAAAGTTCATGACACAACACTCAAACAACCCGTAGAGCGTGCGGAAGGCAGTTTTTTGCCTCATCTCCTGGTGCAATGCAGACCTGGTTGTACCTTGTAGTGAGATCAATCTTGCTAAAGACCTTCACACCTGCAAGTGTATCAAACAGGTCATCAATCAGCGGCAGTGGGTATTTATTCTTGACCGTCACCTCATTTAGGGCGCAGTAGTCTGCGACCAGGCAAAGAGACCTGTTCTTCTTGGCTACAAACAAGACTGCAGCCCTGTAGGGTGGAAGGGAAGGGAAGGGCATATGAAGCCCTTGTCAAGTGCGTCCACAAGGTGTCAATGGAGAGTTTTGTCTTCCTTTGGTGTAAGATGGTATAATGGTTGTGCTTTAGGTAACAATCCTTGAAGTTGTACAGCGTGCTGGATCTCCAAGGGAGGAGGTAGTTGTTCAAGTGTCTCACTGAATACATCCTTGTACTCCTCAAGGAGTGCAGCAAGCGCTGATGGTGATGAGGAGGTCAAGGGGGGACTGCAGATGGTTCAGCGTGGATAAATTTGACTGAGCATTGGTTAAAGTCTAGTTTTCCCCCCTTGAAATTGTACGAGCCTGTCTCTGTTATTCTGACAAACACAGTATCATGCAGTAACTTGCTCATTTCCACAGGGTATATCTGGAATCCCACCCCATTTTTATTGAGGATGATGACAGAGGAATCCCAGTCAATGTAGGGATGGTTGTGACAAAGCCAGTTGAGACCAGCAATTATGTTGTGGCTGAGCCCTGCCATGATTGGCCCAGAGAGCTTAACCTGGACGTTCTCCATTCTCACAGAGAAGGGTACCATCTCGTGAGTGATGGCAACTCTGCAGGAGTCAGTTACTTGTACTTCTTTGAACCTGCTGGGCACTTGGTCCAATTGTTGCAAGTCAGCAAACGCCTGAGCCACCATAGTGTGGTTAGCCCTGGTATCTACCAGTAATTTGTGTGTGTTTCCACGGAAACGGAAGGGGTAGGACAAGTGTGATACTCTATTTGTGGAGTGGCTTGCTTGCAATACAGAGTTGTCACTGTGGACTTAAAAGACGTCCAGGGTTTTGACTTCATGAATTTGTAGTCATATGGATTCTTTGCGAGCAGGGATTGAGAGGTTGGGTCAAGTGGGGTTGTAGGGCCTCTTGTTGCTACAACCCCCAGGCTTTTCCCGGAATAAAATTTGCGCAAGCTGGAGCTCCCCCCTTGCGGGGGCGTTTAGTCCCATTATCCTGCTGACGGGGCTGGCGGCGGCCCACTTGATTGTGGCCATTGCCAGGTGTTGTACTGGTTGGTATGGAGTGTCACTGGTACAGCAGAAGCCCATTGAGGCCTGGTTGTTAGCCTCCACAATGGCCTTATAGCAGTCATCAATGGGGGTGCAGCAACCTACAGGGACCCACTTGCAGATATGGGGTCTTAACCCATTGACAATGAGGGTGAGTAGCATTGCATTTCCATTGGTCACGGCTTTGGGGGAGGCGCAAGGGCTTGTTGCCAGGCTGCAAGATACTCAGGAACAGAACCAGTTTGTTTGATTGCTAGAATAGGGGTTCCCACAACAATGGGGGAGAAGATTTTGCTGTAGCAGGACTTGGCGGCGTCTCAGAATGCCGCCCAGGTAACATCAAGCTCTTAACTGGCCCAGTTGGTGAACCACACAGCGGCAGGCCCTGTGAGGCAACCAGACGCAGTGGCAACCCACATGGGCTCAGGAACCTGACAGATACAGAGGCGGGTTTCAGTAGATTGGAGCCAACTGACAATTTTGGCCCCTTCAAAGCCACCAGCAAAGGATTCTAGATGAAGGTTGAGCATGCGTTGGGACAGGTCTGACTGGGGCAGGGTGACACTGGCGTCACGCTGCCTGAGGCGGAGCCAATTGTACACGCTGGTGAGAACTAGCTGGTCTTTTAGATGACGTATTTGTTGGGGATGTCCCCCTTGAGGATTGGCAGGAAGGTCTCTTGTTGGGGAGTAGCCATACGGCCCATACTTTGTCCTTTCTTGGGGGGAACTTTGTTTTAGGTAAGTTGTAAACCTACTGCTGCTACCACTGTTGCAACTGAACTAATGAGGATTTTTTATTTGGAATTGGGGAAGACAACAGTCCAATAGAAAGGACAGAATAATAAAAACAATGTATCATTTATTGTAGAATATTGTGATTAATATACCATATGGGGAAAGCCACAAGGCCACACGGGGGTGGCATGGTGGGAAGTTTCATGTAAGGGCTAAAGCTGAGGAATAACTTGTGCGGGGATCAGCAAGTCAAATTGGCAGCGCTCCTAATTAGGATGAAGTACCTGCCATTTGATATTGCCACCATATTAGTTCATGTTGTTAGATATTTCAAGGGGTGGCTCATTGATTTCCCCCTGTGCATTGTAAGATACATTAGCAGGCAAGTCTGGAAGCTCAGTTGCAACAGAAGCCCCCTTAGAAAACCTAAGTTTGGAGGCGGAGTGCTATGTAAACTTATAGATCCCGTGCTACAACCTTGTTTCCATTTCAAAATAAAGGTTATTTCATATTGGCTTCCACAACTATTGCCATATTTTGTATTTGCCTTCTATCAATTCAGCTAAGATCATCTGGCCCTCCTGCCTTTCTGCCTGAAAATTTCCTTCCTCCCTGCATTCCCTTTGGCCCTGTTTACTTCACAGAGTACCCATTAAAGCCTGAGTATAAGGACTATACCAAGTAAAAGTTTCTTGAACTAAATCCCTTGGCCCATATAGATCCTCAACTAGATACAAATGTCAAGGTCCCTGGATCCTATCAGAACCCAAGCTTTTTAAAGTCAATTTCAACTTCTTGCCCGCCTTTCACCTTGATATGGAACCCCCTGTGACCCCCAAGCCAATGCCTGCCTCCTCTTCTGACCTACCAACTGATCACACAAGCAAGTTGCTTGGGATTGTGTATATTACCATCACTGGGGTAATTGACACAATAATCCCGTCTGTTGGCCTGTGATCCTGGGTGGGAAAGTCTTTTTCCTACCTTATAAAATTAGATCCAATCTTGTGTTGGGCCATCCCTGCTAAACCTGCAGCATGTGTGTTCCCTGAAAACAACAGGCCGGCTGCCCAAGGTTGGATCCCTGCATCAATAATGACTGTCTGTTCCTGATGCCATCCTGCCTGAGTTTTCATAATCCAATCTAAGAATATAGCCTGTAAATGGCATTTATACCTTGCCAGGTTAGAGCCAAACCCATTGTCATCTTGATTAATAAATTAGTGTTAAAACTTTAGCTCAAACAGATCTTATTATATATTACCTTGTTTTGTATCACATCTAAACTAAATCTGTAGGCCCCAATGCTTCTGACATCATGCCCACAGATACTGAAGAAGCCACACCTAAACTATTATGTCCTGCTTATGCTCCCTTTGGCCCAATTCATTTACCAAATATCCTGAGAACCTGGCTTTCTCTGGGTTTACTTTAGAAAAAATCCACCTTGCCAACCCTTTAGAAAGATTCCGCCAACCTGAGACCTTTGGTTGAAAATACTACAGTACACTGTGAAGCCCTGTCTCTATAAAGAAAATTATACTACTTGCCTGAGTATTTAGTCCCTATGACTCCTCCCTTCTCCCATGGCCTGATCTCTCACAGGATCTTGGGTTCACAAATGAGACCACATCTACCCAGCTCTTTGTTGTAATTTATATTTAATCAGAAAGGGTTGGTGAACCATAGATCCATATACCAGTCCCCAGTTCTTGTTGGGTATGTACATCTGTTATATTATTAATTTAGCATTAATACCGTGATCAGTGTTACCCACTGGCACAGTGATCCCTCCACCTGTGTTTGTCTCTGCCCCACCTCACACTTGGTATCCTGACATTAGGTGTGATTTTAATACACTTATGTGGCCTTAAATAGACTAAAATTATTAGGGCAAGTTTAGTATTGTGTTTCATTTTATTTCCTTTAATGCCGGACATTAATTGTCCCAGTTGGAGAGCTCAAAAGATTGAGAAGAACAGTCAGAAATTTACGGGCTTAACAATTTAAATCAGACCATGGAAAGAAACTTGGGTTATAGAAGCTCCTGTAAAGAAACAAGATCTAAGAATCCAAGCCAATTTAACCTTGATAAGCCAACATAGTCTTAAAGTCACTTGATATTCCCTCATTAATCCAAAGTTGAGCATTCAAGGGATCTTCTCTTACAGGTCCAGTTATACATTATAATGATAAATTATGAAACAGCCAAGGGGTCAAAAATTCAGGTGAAACTTTTGGGGTTGATAGTTTTGATACATAACAATACTTTTCTTACTGTTCAACTCTTAAGATTTGACCCTCCCAAACTTCCCAATAAATAAAACCAATCATTTTCAATTTTTAACATTTTCTCAATGACTTTGGCTGTAGGACTTTTACAGTATATTAAGTACAATTTTATTTTAAATTGTACTGTTACAGAAAGATGGGTCATGTTTCCAGTCTACTCTCTTCAGGGTGCCTAAATGTTCTCCAATGCTACCTAATAATATAGTTTTTACTGCCAAAAATGAAGAAGAAACCTCTTCCAGCTCTCAAAGTCCTGAGTTGAATTCCAAAGAATATTTAGTTTTGTCCCAATTGGCATTTATTGTTATTCTCTGGTTTTTGTTAATCTTCTTTTTAAATCCCAGTGTCTCTTTTAGAAATTTCACCAAGAGATATCTAGCCCTGTTAATGACTCATCATCCGCTCTATGTGGATTTGGGTTTTTACTCTCATTGCTTGGAGGCCGCTTCTTATTATCTCTTGATTTCTGTCACATTAGTACCCTAATGGCTTACTACACTGGTATAGAAATTCCCCACACTTTTAATAAAGGTGATCTAATTCCAGATCCCTTTTTCTGTCTCTTTTCTGGACAGTTTTTTCTCCTAAACCAAATATTGAACCATAACTAGTTCAGTGGAAATCCTCACGCAGCAGGATGTAACCAGGAAGTGTAAGCTTTTGGTAAAAAAACTTCGCTGCTCTGGGCTTTAGTAAATCTGAGTGTGTTGAGCAAAGGGCTGAGCTTTTTTTATAGGAACTGCTATGCTATATGTTATAAATCTGGGGTTCAGCCCTTCAATAACTGCTATAAGATACAGCAAGCAGGGAGCAAGGTGGTCAGCTCCCAGGGCAAGCCTATAGCAAAGGCCATCTGGAATTAATATCACATTGTACTTAAATATAAAATGAAGAATATATACAACTTAAAAGTATTGCATAAGCATCTTGAGTTCTTATATCATGTGAATTCCAGAAATAATACTGTCCTGATCACCTTAGTACTGAATATGAAAAGGCTGTGTCCTCTCTCTGAGATATAGAAGTATGGGTTCTAAACAAGAAAAGACAGTGCAGGGCCATGATTTTCAAAAGAAGATCAATAAAGCTGCTAAACTAATTACAGGGTATCTGTAATTGGGTATAAGATAAGCAAGATTGCTGCTGTACTCTCTAGAAGCAAGTCTTCTGCTTTGTAGCTTTTAATGCAGTAGCTTTCAAAGCTATGGCGCTAAGTGAAATCAACCCATGTGTTGCCAAAATTAACTCAGATGTAAATAAGATTTGAAACCAATGAATTTGTATTGATTGGCCTTAGAGCTAGGTTCATATTATTTTGTTTGCATCAGAGTTGATTTTGGTTGCAGATGAATTGATTTTTTATACAGATGGGTTGATTCTGCTTACAGATGATCTGAGTTTGTTTAGTGTTATAGCCTTGAAAACTAATTTAAACATTATTATTCTACTTGAATTTCATTAAAGTATTTTAATGATACAATAGATCAAGATTTTTATACATAGTATATATAGTAGTTTTCAAATCAGTGAGGATAGTTTAAAAACTTCAAACAAAACAATATTTCTCTACCAAAAATGAAAATGCGATGGATCCAAATCTATTGCCAATCAATATAAATTCAACCCCTTATATTTTTGGTTTGACTGAGTTACTGCTGTTCTATCCAAAAGTTTTTTTGCTTATCCTTGCAGGTTTGAAAGAATATGTAGGGTTTTATGAGGCTTAAATGTGAAACATGTATTATTTAGCTTAAATAGTTAATTTGGTACTAAAGTTTATGTATTTTTTAGATGTTATTATATTAACTAGTTTTAAAAATAAGGGTTTGATTTTAATTTTTTGCAGGAATATTCTAAATGCTGAGCAGATTTTTTGAAAAAAACTTTTTATATGATAAAAACGGTGTAATCAAGGATGTTGCAACATTAAAGTATATTTTTATGAAAGATTTCAACTATTGTGGATTGTTCTTTAATTTGCTTTTGAATAATACATGATCGAATCTCCCTAAACTCCTTTGAGGCTTAATCTTTAAAATGCAAGCTGTTCAGCATTTTATTTTTTACTCGGTTTAAAAGCGTTGACATCCAGTAGGGGTACATGGAACTAAGCTAGATTTATACTTTTCCGATGTGCTGCCATGGTATAAAATTAATTTTTACAGTCGACATAAAGACAGCTTAGATTTTGAAGGTTTATGCAAGTTAGGGGTGATAAGAAGTGGTAGAGCTTTGAGTAAATTATTTGTTCTGTCGGATCGGAAAATACTCGCCAAAAAAGAATTTTCCCCTTGCGAGATCCAACCGTGCTGAGTTTCCTACTGGGTTTGCTATTTCCGTATGCTTCAAAATAAATAGCCGAAGCCGGATGTGAACGTGGTCACCTTGGATGCTATTACTTGGGATGAGTTAAGATTTACTAAATTTTCGGGATTTCTTCGACAAGCGGGAAATATGCACTTCTGTTTAAATGGAATTTATTCGATTTTGTTGGGGTTTAAGCTGCTGGGGTTGAGTACAGGATGCTCGTGGCTGAGCATGTCGATGACATACATGGCGAACCTATTTCATAAGGTTGGGTGAAGCTAGGGATGCTTCCGGCTAGCTTCCGGCTCTGGGTCGCTACAGCCAAAACGGGATGATTCATATTTCAAAAATACTAGTGGTCTAGAGCCAGAAATTGGACGAAGCAGCTCTAGCCAAGGGTAAGGTTCTCATCAGGAAACATATGGGGTGGAGATAAGTTTTGGGATCGTCAGGGGTTTGATGGATTTAGGGGGGTTGAAGCCCAAGCCTTTGTTATGGTTGTATTTGGCATGCTGGTAAATGTTTGTGCTGGTAGTATCGGCTTTGGATTAAACGATGCCTGGTACTTGGCTCGGGAAAGCCACTTGCTACTAAATAATCTTTATAAATTGTATATATTAAATATTTATTTAAAGTGTTTGATTCTTCTAACTTAGGCGACGTAAGTGTCATGTATGTGGAAAAGTAGGGATAACTCGGAATTAATGCTACGTCACAGTAATTGGTTCCAAGTTAGACTAATTGTCTAGCTAAGGAAATGAATGATTGGTTTAGAAAGGATTAGTGAAGCTTGTATTAGTTATAATATAATATTTATAATTAGAAGTGATATAATATCTGAAGCTATACAGTATAAACATCAATTTAAAAAGTTTAAACCTAATCAGTATGCAATCCAAGCTTTTCCGAGGGGTAACGATAATTGGTTGGTTTGCGACAATTGATGGTTTACAGCCTATTTATTGAGCTGGGATTTAATGTTTTGAAAAGGGAATAGAAATGTCTGAAGTGTGGTTGAATGTTTTCCATGGCGAGCTTTGCGACATCAACGAGCAGCCGCAGTGCAGCTACGATACACAGCTGGGAGAGGATGGCTGTGATGGAGAACAGGAGAACTCCATGACTTGGGATACGTTTGGGAAGCCTATCCACATTGATCCTGTCCTTTCGCTCTTCCGTGTGCTGAAGCCGCGCATAACAGGCTTTGTAGTCAGCAAGGAGATCGAGTTGGACGTGCTGCTTCAGGGCTACGAGTGGATGTCGTTGATGGTGTACGCCGAAGCCGATCGGGAGGTGTACGAGGCGGCCATCCTTCTCCTCTGCTCCATGACGGTGGTTGAAGAAGAGACGGGGAAATCAATTGAAGAGATGGGTGTCCTGGAAAAGATGGATGCGAATGGATACACGGTTGAATACCTTCTAGGCATCATTGGGCGTGTTCTTATCCCGAGCCTTGTTGAGCGGCTCAAACAGTTGATGGTGGCGTGCATCCAGGAGCAGGAGCGGCATAAGTTTCCTGATCCGCAAACAAAAGTCAGTATGTACCTCAACATGAAGACTAGCTATGATAAGTACCTGCGCTTCCGCAACTTGGATGGCTTCTTTGAAGGCGGCTTGCTTCTATGCCTTGCTTCTGCGGGGATTTCTGGCGAGGGCTTGACGGTGGGTGCCATGGGGGATGTGATTGAGAGCGCCATCCACTCCCACGACTCGCATGGCATCATCCGTCACTTCACCGAGGAGGACATTGCGAACATGCATCGGTATGCCTCTGGGGGCATGTGTGCTACGCTTGAACGTTCCTTCCTTCACAATGCCCAGGTTAGTCGGCAGGTTCGTGAAGCTGATATTCCTGGCGAGCTCAAGCATGCCATCCTCAACTACTCCTCCTGCTACCATCTGTTCAGCTACTCCAACACCCGCTACGGGTATGGCGGTCCCTATGCCGAAGCAGTTGCTTTCAACTTGAACGAAAAGAAGGTCATCAACCCCTTTAATTGATTTTCTTAATAAACCAAAGCTCATCATTACATTTATACTTGACAATTAATAACTGCAATTTAAATATTCTTTATTGTGTGCTCAAGAAAGAGGTTCGGGGAAAGCCAACTTGACAGTCTCGGCAAAAGAGATCATCTTGTCGTTCTTCATGTGGTGGACAGTCTCGAGTGACTTCAGAGTCCGCTTCTCTTTGAGGTTAAAGGAGATGGTTTGACTGTAGTCTTTGCTGTAGCCGTATCGCTCGCAGGAGAAGGTGAACAAGTAGTAGCTTGAAGCAACGTTGAGGAGGAGCTGCTTGAGTCTTCTGGGAATTTGGGAGTCGCGCAGGCGGCGGTTCAAAAGCGAGGTGCGGCTGAAGGCACGGGCAATCGAGCCATTGACGTCGCCATCTGCATACCGGTGGACATTGATGATGTCTTGGCTAGAGTAGTGGCGAGTGACGCTATACGTGTCATGGGTAAGGATACATATCTCTACAATGTTTCCTGCTACCCCTACAGAAAGGCCCTCCCCTGAATGGCCAGCCGCTGCAAGGCTAAGCAGCATGCTGCCTTCAAAGAAGCCATCCAAGTTGCGGAAGCGCAAGTATTTATCATAGCTAGTCTTCATGTTGAGGTACATGTTGACCTTCTCCTCTGGGATTGGAGATTTGAGGCGGTCTTTTTGGAAAATACATGTCTTCATAAGAATTCTAGCACGCTTCACTAAGCTGGGCAATAAAACTCGCTCAATGATGATGAAGAGATCCTTGACTGTGTACCCATAAACCTCTACCTTGTCTAAATCACCAAACTGCCCACTCAGCAGGGGTGTCTCTTTCACAATGGCTACTGCAGCCATCAAAAGGATGGCTGCTTCATAAATCTCGCGGTCTGCTTCTACGTGGACCATCATCGACATGAGTTCATATGCCTGGCGAAGAAGTTCCTCCTCCTTCGCCTTGCCAAGATACGTCCCCTGGGTGCGTGGCTTCAGGACTTGGAATAAAGTCAAGACTGGTTCAAAGTGCTTGGGCTTTCCAAAAGTCTCCCATGCCATGGAATTGTCCTGCTTGGTTCCATTGTCATCTTCGCCTAGCTGCGTGTCGCGAGTGCACTGCGGCTGATCATTGATGCTGTAATGGTAGCCGTGAAAGATATTCAACCATAGATCCATTTGATACCCTTCCTTGTTCCCTAGCCCTCTTTTAAGCTTCTCATAAGTCGCTACTATCACTGGGTCTATCCAATGATCACATTCGAAGTAAAAGCTTCATTTATTACATCACTTGTAATTTAAATAGCACATTGTTAATAATGCAAGCTTCACCAATGTTTTCTAAACCAATCATTAATTTCCTTAGCTAGACTAATTAGTCTAACTTGGAACCAATTACTGTGACGCAGCATTAATTCCGAGTTATCCCTATTTTCCCACATGCATGACACTTACGTCACCTAAGTTAGAAGAATCAAATACTTTAAATAAATATTTAACATCAACAATTTATATAGATTGTCTAGTATCACGATGCTTTCCCAAGCCAAGTGTCAGAATTTTTTATTCCAAAGCTAATACTGCAGATCAATATTTACCAACATGACAGATAAACCTTGGAACTGATCTGGTAGCTAATTTCCCACCGCAACCCTTTTCCGCTGCCACCGCGATCCAAATTCGGCCAAATAGGGATGGATCGATCAAACTTTCATACCACAGTTCATCCCATTTCCTCCGCGAATAAGTATCCTTATCCAACCATGGACACTATGCAAGCGTTTCAAAAATCCAAAATTATATATTTTGCAGGTCAGTATAGCATAGATACAACCGGTTCAATAAAATACAGGGCTAACGGGAATGGTTTCTAATCTGAACCACAGTTTGGCCTCTATATCCTCGTAAATCAATCGGTGGCCATTCTATTTAGATAAAAAATTGTCATGACTGCTGTATTAGCAAGTTACAAGGGGAAAAACTTTGGGGACCAGATAAGTATCCTTGTTGAGATGTATCGCTTATATAGTCTGGGGAAATCATTTTAAGAGGAGCAAGGTTGGGACAATCAACCATTTGGATTGGGCAGGGGGGCTTGATCCTTATAACGAGTCAAATGCCAAATTGAGCTGTCCACCGAGCAGAGATTGTCACTGGTTCTTATTGCCTTGTTTGGGAACTCAAATTGGCTTTTGCATTAGATTTCAAGGAGTGGGAAGTTGGTTTGAATGGCACGGGGTCTCTTGTGCAGAACTTTTTCTGGGGGATCAACCCCATTGTTTTGACCTCCCAGCTTAAGGTTGGCTTCCTCTGCTGGAAGGTATCAGGAAGGTTGTCAGGGGTGTGGGCTCCCTATTTCACCTGCTTCTGCCTGGTTGCTGGTATGATGGTCTCACACTGCTTCTGACAAGCCTTGTATGGACAAAGCCTGTTGTGGTGTAGGACCTTGTCCTAATTTCTATTGCCCAATCCTTGCACCAGGCAAGTATTGTTGTCATTTACCTTAAGAACAATAGTGGGGCCTACTTTTTTGGATTGTAATTTGCTCCTGTCTGTGTTCATCACCCAACTTTGTCTGCAACTTTATGCATGTCCTTCAGAGGAACAAATGTATCTTGTAAGTGTTTCTCTCTCCTAGTTGATTGGTCAACATTGGCACAGAGGACTTGGGGGTTGGAGCTGAGTGAAAGTTGATTGGGCATAATTAAATTTGGCCCTTTTAAGGCTTGATTTACATTTGGCTGTGTACTGTAAACTAGTTCAAAGGAGCTCTTCCCAGCAGATCTGTTCACGTGAGTGCAGCACACAAGGAGGATGGTTGGTAATTGTGTAGGGCAATCTTCAGAGGTCCCAACAGTGATCTTGGTTGTCATGAACTGCCATGACACTATTATTTCCAAAGGTTGCGTTTTAACTACCTGGCCTGATAGAGCAGATTCTTGCTGTCAAAACAAGCCCTTGATGGTCTCTCTAGGTGAACTAGTTCATAAGTTAATCTGAGTTGAATATTCAGCCTGGGAGAACTTATTGATACATCCCAAAAAGAAAATGTGATTAGGTACTGTAAATTCAGAACCTGAACGTAAAAATGCAGGATTGTCAAATCCTTGGTCCAAATTTTGAATCACTTTTGCGGGCAACTCAGCTGAGTGATAATTAAAATATTTAATAAAAGTAACCATTTAATTTGACTTTTTTTGGTTTATTTAAATTGGCAAATTTCAAATCTCTTGAGCAAATAACTCAACTAACAAAAGACAAAACCCAACAAACAAATGCGGGATACATGAATCAGAAATGTGGGATTCTTATGTACAATTTGAGATTTCCTGTATATCAAACAAATAATAGACATAATGTGAAAATTAACAAATCTGAAATTGCGGGATTGTCAAATCCAAGAACCAAGTTTCAAATCATAATTGCGATGAATTTGAAATAAATATAATTTATGGGTGTCTCAAAAAGGATATTAAAGGATCTGGAGTGAATTTGTGCAAATTCTTTTAGGAATTATAGGCAATCTCAAAAATCACCCTATTCCATTTTAGGTCAGCTAAAATTTAGATTGTAATATTCACAAAATTGACATATATAACAATAAAATTGACTAAAATATACATTCCTCTTCTCAAGTTTAAAATTATAATAAAATTTTTATTATGTCTTCTTTCAACAACAACCAAGTCAATGAGCTGTTCTCTGGCCTTGACAAAATTATGCAGGGCTACACTGGGTCTCTTAACGGTGAAGCCTCTGTCTGTGGCCACTCCCAACCCGCAGGCCCCTCTGCAAGCACCACACAGGAGTTTGTTCTTTCCCCTGCAACTTCCAGCATGGCCCTGTTTGCCCACCATGCACAGGCAGCTGCCAACCCAAATCCCTTATCAGCAATGGCATCTGGAACCAGCCGTTTTAGCCATGGGGTCACCCAGAGAGCCCAGAAACCAAAACAGCCATTCATATGACATCCACCAGTTCCCAAGATGGACATGTCCCTCCCTCAGCCAATCAGCCTGCAAGATGCAGAAGAAAATTGATCACTCCGGACATTGTTCTCAAAATGGTTGAAAAGCGAGGAAAGCTTATGTCCCTCGGGGAAATTGCGGCCGCAATGGGTTTTGCAAAGTCCACTGTGGCTGCAACCCTGCGAGCCCCTGCCAACTGTGCCCCCCCACCAAGAAGACCCCAACTGGTGCCCGTACCTCAACCAAAGGTGAAAAAGCCTACCCTCTCATGATGGCCATTATGGAACGTGACCCATGAATGCCCCTGGTCCAGGTAAGTCTCCAGTTGGGACTCCACAGCATTTTCACCAACAAAAGAACAGTGAATTCATGGATGCACAGAGTTGTGGTTGCCGCCAGAATCCTATCCAATCAGGTTCTTGGTGGCCCCATTTTGGTGGATACCAACCCATACAATACAACCATTAATAATTTTATTAAAGGGAGGGCAATGAGGGCCTGTAATGACGTCATCTTCCTATCATACGCCAAGATCTTGGCCAGTACCCAAGACTTTGGAGAGAAGCATATCCAGTCTGACGTGTACAAGCGCGGCCCAATCTTGTATTGTTTTGTCGGGGTTTTATTGGCAGTTTCCCCATTGGGTGTCAGTTATTACTCAGCACTATCAAACACCGCAGATGGGTATGCCTACCAGAAGGAGCTCAAGGCCATGCTGGAGGAGTGGGCCACACAAAACACCGTGCATACAGTTGTACTGAGTGCAGAGATGGAGCAGCAAGAATGGGCTACCCAAGAAATCAGGGCTGCAGGGCATACCTGCTGGTCCTACCCCATCAACTATACCAACATGCATCTTGCAGATGTATGTCTTTACAATTTTGGATTCCCTCAGGCGCTTGAAGCCTGCCACCTACAACAAACTATGCACCCAGATTGATAAAGGGTATGAGCTTTTCCCTTCCATGTCTGTCCAGGACTTATTTGATCTCATCATCTTCTATGCAACTGATAGTGATAAGTCCAGAAAGGGCCCCTGTCTCCCCTCACGCCAGTCCATCCGTTTTGTCAAGCCAGTATATGTGATGGAAGAAAAATTTGAGCAATTGAAGCAAACTGCTCTTGCTGCCCCTTCCCAGTCAGCAAACTCTGCCTCCCCAACCCCCCATCAAGCCACCTGCCTTCCAACCCTGACTCCCAAGCCACTACCAATTCCCTCCCCACTATCTCTGATGCCGCCCCTTTCACAGGCGCAGATTAAGGTGACGTCCATTCCGCCCATTCCCTTCCCTTCCTGTCCTTTGATTAGTAAATAAATCTTTTCTTTGTGACAACTTATTAAAATTGATATCTCTCTTTCAATTCATAATTAATAATATTTTCTTTTTACATTAGCAACATTTCCCATAATTAATACAATGTTGTAAATTTTACAAATAGCTTAAAATTATGAGCATACATATTTTATCATCATTAATAAATTGAAGACAATAAACGTAAATATTGCATTAAAATATTGCAATTAGACGTCAACTCTTGATATTTTGATATTATGTCCATAATTCAATGCATTTTGTTTAATAAAATCTACTGTAAACTTGGCCTTTTCCATTATAATTTAATGAAATGGATTGTGTTTATATTAGGGCCATTAATGCTTAGTACAGATATTGAAAATTAGTGCATTCTACAGCCTGTATATTTACTTATTGGTAATAATTCTATAAACTTTTCAGTTGGATTTTACAAGGTAATAATAAAGTAATGTGTTAATAGATTACTGTTTATTGTCATTGATTGGCAGGTTTTCTTTGCTGTGGCAATTATGCATTTTCTGATATTTCTGCACTAGTATCCAATTGGTTGGCTTCACATCCAATTGCACAGGCAATAGGAAAACAAGCCATCACCCTGACCACATCCAGTCTTGGGGTGGCAGCTTGTTTTCCTATCGCCTGTGCAATTGGATGTGAAGCCAACCAATTGGATACTAGTGCAGAAATATCAGGAAATGCACAATTGCTACAACAAAGAAAATCAGCCAATTAATGACAATAAACAGTAATCTATTAACACATTACTTTATTATTACCTTGTAAAATCCAACTGAAAAGTTTATAGAATTATTACCAATAAGTAAATATACAGGCTGTAAAATGCACTAATTTTCAATATCTGTACTAAGCATTAATGGCCCTAATATAAACACAATCCATTTCATTAAATTATAATGGAAAAGGCCAAGTTTACAGTAGATTTTATTAAACAAAATGCATTGAATTATGGACATAATATCAAAATATCAAGAGTTGATGTCTAATTGCAATATTTTAATGCAATATTTACGTTTATTGTCTTCAATTTATTAATGATGAAAAATATGTATGCGCTGAATATAGTACTATAAAAACCAGTTTTTTGATGGAATTCAAACAATATGTCAACAATCTATAACTTAATCAACAAATTAGAAGCACACCTTCAAAAGGTTGTTGAGATAGAAAGAAATATCAGGGAAATAGTGACAGGGAAGCTGGGTAACAAGGGCCAGCCACTGATACAGTCAAAAGAAAATGCCCTGGATAAGTTGGGAAATATTATTGATGAAAATAATAAAGAAAAATTACTTAATCTAAAGGGAACTATTTTATCAAGTCTTTAATTCAACAACACGGCCTACAATTTGTGGGAGTTCTGGCAGGGGGCCAAAGAAAACAATAAGAAGATAAAGCTAATTGAAGGAACAGAAATTCAAAAGGAAATTAACATCAATGAAGAGGAAACCAACCAAATGGAAACAGATGAAAATGAAACACAAGCAAGAAGCAGAAGCGCATCAAGAAATACAGAAGCTTTATCAAATAAAAATCAAGGGGAAGCACAAGTTGCAAGAAGAATAAGAAAAATTAATTCTAAGAAAATTAATGAAGAGCATCCAACACTCATGAAGTTTGCCGATATGGCGCCTGTGGCTGAGGGGGCCACAGGGGAAGTGATCAGTAAGTTTTTTTATGTTTTACTTATATTTATTTTAGTCATCACTAGGGATGAGGATGAGGTCGCGAAAGTGCTGGCTTTTACGCCGAGTTGGTTTTATGGGGGCTACCAGTCACTGGTGGCCCCTATAAAACAAACAAATAAAAATCAAATAAATAAAATAGTTCAACAGAATATAAATACTTTTTTAATAGTGAAGCTCAAGATAGGGATTATCAACCACCCGCGGGGTGCTCGCCATGGATAAGGGAAGCCTATGAACTAGGATCAAGAATTAAAATCAAAGAAATGAATGAAATTTGTGGGGATATAAAACTGAACTTCAATGAATACATATATGAAAGCGTTCAAAGGTTCCCCTTCACAAATATCAATGAATACAAAAAAAATTAATAAAAACTGACTTTCAAATTGGAAATGAATATTTAAAATCTGCAATTTTTAATGAAATTTTTAAAGCTCTATCAAACAAAGTTGGGGATGCAGTCCTCGTGAATAATTTTAAGCCTTTATTGATATTGTTTGCTGAGGCCTGGGGGCTGATACAAGTCATGTGCCCCCCTGAACCCTCTTCAAGTTCAACCAAACGTCCTATATCAATAGGTTAGTACAAAAGTTCAAAAAATGTGCATGTTCTCAGAAAAATATAACTCACAAAGGAACCACGTCGCAGTGTACCTGGGAATCCTGCTCCATTGCATACTGAAAGCTAATGTGAAAAAATTAGAAGATGTACCTATACAGATTGGCATATGCCGTGTAGCCCTAGACTGCCAGAAAACACCACGGGGATACAGGACAGTTGAGCATGTCCTCTATGATTCATTTGCATTGGCAACTCTATACAGGTACTACGTGCCCCCCCAAAAAACCTGCTAGTGGATTCCCTCACCTGTTTGCCTTTTATAAGACAGTTGGCCACCACCGGGGTGTTGAGCGCCACCCCTCTAGCAATTGCCGCCAGAGTCATCCACCACATACAGAAGAGTATGTGGTCCCAATTAGATGCATTAGCTGAAAATTTAATTTCAGGGTATAATTCCCCGGAATAAACACATTTCCCTTGCAATTTGCATTCCCCTAATAAATCATTTTCCCTTGCAACTTAAAATTTTTATTTTATTTTTTTATTTTCTTTTATTTTAAATATTAAAATTTTAATACTAAATACTTCACTATTAAAATTTTACTGGTAAAATTTTAATTGTGAAATATTAAAATATTCACTGTATAAATCTTTAATATTGACATATTTAATATCAAATATTTTGATATTGAATAAATCACAATTTAATAAAATTGTTATATTTTGATTATTTAAACTTAAATATTTTTACTTTTAAGATTTATAATTAATGTTTTAATTTTAATATTTTTATTTTAAATTTTAGTATTTAAGTTGTAATATTAATATATCTAAGTATATTGAAAGACTTTAGTTATAGTTGCCAATACATCAAATAAAAAAAGAATTAAAAATGTTTTTATTTGCTACTCGTCAAGTACGGGTCCATTTATCACAAAGATAAACACGGAGAATTGAATTTATCTGCATCATGCAGCCTGCTCCACTATTGTTCTAAACAAATGATTGTTTACAACTCAAATACCTTTTCCCTTGTAATATGATTTGATACACATATTCAATATACTTGAACTGCGTCCTAAGTACAAATTAATAAGGAATATATGAAAATCATTGGTTGACGTGTTGTGTGGCTATAGTGGCACTGAAATAACAAGGATCATATGATGACACGCAAGGTCTGATTTGTGGCGTAAAAAAGCCAAGGCACCATCAACAATTAACAATTATTTAAATAAAAAATACTATTTCTATCTTTTTTAATTTATTTGTTTGTTAGCGCAACAGTCAATACAATATTTAGTGCATTATAATAAAAATATATTCTTCATACCTAGTATAGTTAATTTTACTTATCTTTTCTATGTATTCTTATATGTCTATAATACAATCACATGTCAAATTATTATATATAAATAATAATTTTTGAGACCTAATAAAAAAATAAAGTAAACCGGAGAGCCCATTTATCTGATTGGCTTGGAGGCCAGGGCTTTAGGGAGGAAGGATTCTGAGTGCTTGTAAAAAGCCGCCACCACATTGGGTGGCATTGCAAATTGGCTGAACTCAAGAATATTGAATAGGTCCTCAGTGTCCTGAGGAAGGCCTTGTTTCACCTTATTCTTGATCCAATCAAACACCTCCTTGATTGGATTCAGGAATGGGAAATATGGCAGGAGGAAGAGAAGTCTCATTGGACAATCAGCAAGGTGGTGGCTGGAGGAGTGGCTATTCTTGTTGATGGGGGGGGGAACTCAGACACAACCAGATCCACTTTGTGGAGCCCAACATTATCAAGCACAACAACGTTGGTTGTGCCGCTATAATTTATCCAAAGGTACTCCTTGACAACTTGGAGAAAATCAAGAAAGGTCCCACTGTTATGGGAGCCTTTAATCATCTGGTATTGATCCAACCTTCAAGGACCAAGAAGCGCAACCATTGAATAGGTCTGGGAACAGACAGCTGCACAATGGGCTACGCCGTCCTTGGACCCCTCCTCAACCCACCCATGCCTGGACCTGAGTGAGGAGGAAAACAACAATTTGTTGATATAGAAGAACTGGACATTCCCAGTCTCCTTTAAGTCCCAGATATGTCTCGGCATAAATGTGTATATCCTCAATGGTCTTTTCACTGTTTCTATTGTACAGAAAAACTCCGAGCACCTTCCAAGAGAAGCCCAAATCAACCATTGTTTTGTAAACAAGGGTTTTAGAAACAGAAAGCCTGAACTCTGTGGCAAGCATTGATTGGACAGCAAGCGTGTCCAGGTGGCAATCCCTGGATACCCACTTCTTGATTGTGTCAATGTGCACAGGCTGCAAGAGTTTTGGCTGCTGCTTAGCCTTGGTGGATTTTTCAATTTGCCTGGTATTGCCATACTTGGTGTTGATGTTGGCAATGTACCTGGCTGTGACACCAAATTGGGATTCAATATCCCAAACTGCTATTCCCCCATTCAAGCAGTTGATGAGAGCTTCACGCTCACTATCTGTCAACCAACGCCGGCCCTTGGCAGGTACCACGGCATCCTGGCTACCAGGCTCAACACAGGGAACGGGGACCTTCATGTAGAAGGTGGGATCACGCTTGGTTGCGCTGGCGCCGTCAATGGTGGAATAGATCACAGGCACAGATGGCTCAACAGTGGCTGCCAATGGCTTGTAGGTGGTGTCAAAGACGCAGGGGCAGGAAGTAGCAACTCTTGTGTCAAGAGTGCGGGGCCGGGTGATGACTGGGTACACAGTGGAGGTGTAAGTAACCTCAGTGTTCCTGGTGACCTTTGTGTATGAGACTTTTGAGGCAGGCCTTGAGAGCGGCTTTTGTCTTGGATTGAGGCTCTGTTCCTGGCTTGAGATGCGGGAGGTGGTTGGCTGTCAATGACACCTTGGGAGGCCTGTGTATTGGCATGAATCCCCTTGAGTTGGGTTCTGGGTCTGTTCTTGGACCCTCTGGGATGCCCTTGTGGACAGGCTTCCCCGCAGGCTGGTGCAGGAGCGGGTTGGGAATGTGATTGATGGTCCATAAAAATAAAATAAAAAATAAATTTTAGATTAAATATGTATTTATTTGGAGTTATTGGTTTAGTTGTGGGAAGTTGTTTTCTCTTGATATAGCCTTGAATAATAGCAGAGTTTCTATATCCATGATTTGAAGTGAATAATATTGTATACTTTCTGGGTTTGGATGATTTTAAAGTTTAATAACTTTTTATGTCTAATTATGGTTATCAAGATTGAATTTTTCATTTGATTTTAGTTGTGGTGGAGCTTCTTGATTTGGGTTGGTGTTTCCTAGTGTGCTTACTGTACATTAAATTTGGATTCCAGTTCCCGCAATTAATATCTGAGTTTACTAGTGGCATTCAAAAGTGATTTGAAATTTGGTTCTTGAATTTGACAATCCTGCAATTTCAAAAAATATAGTAAACTTAATGAAAATGGTTGATGGATTTGAACGCTTCAAATCTGATTCCAGTTAATTCATTTTGTCCATTGGAAATATGCAGCTTGACTTGAACTTTGCAAAGTGTCCATGAGTTCCCACATTTTTAAAAATTCAAATAAATACTCAAATAATTCAATTTAATTAAAAAAAGGCTATCCTGAAAAAGTGATTCAAAATTTGAACCAAGGATTTGACAATCCCGCATTTTTACGTTCAGGTTCTGAATTTACAGTATCAGGCCTATGAAGACAACAATCAACGCTGTGCAGACAAATACTAGTGTATCTCAGCTGATGCTGATTGGATTTGGACGTTCTTAAGCTCAAATTGAAGCCACAAAGCAGGAGCCAATTTGAGCTATTTTTGGACAATAAACAGATGCAAAGCGTGAAGTTTGAAGATTCTCAAAGGAATATGATACCATACAATCAGCATATGTCTCAGACTCACAGAATGAGCCCCAAGATGAAGACCCAAGAACCTCTGAGAATGATCTGAAAGAATCAAATCAAATGGTATAAAAGAGCCTGATTCTCCTCCCCTTCATTTGTGGTCATTTTTGGTCCTTGAAATAAACAAATCAAATACATACAATTCTCAATTTAATGGTTCAGAGTCAGAAGCCCCTGGGCCCTGACAAAGTCCAATTTTTAGGATTAACTTGAGGTTTGAAGAAATCCAAGCTTTGTCCATGAAATTTCATTTAACACTGTAATGCTGAATTACAGATATTTGATATCTAACAATAAAAGAATGGTGCTTTATTTGAACTAATCATGTCTTATATAATGCATTATTGCAATTGCTTGATATCATATATGTGTTGCCCAATCATGTTTGACATCACAACCCCCGCTAAACTATTCATTGTACTGTTTCAGATGGGCGCCATTGATTGGCTGTGCAAACCTGACGCCCTTTTTGATTCTCAAGGTAATAATTATTATTACTGCTTATTCAATAGATGGTAAAGGTTCTGACCACTTGGTGATAAACTTCCTGGAGCAAGTGTTAGCTAAGCTGTTTTGAAATTTAAAAACGTGTAGGCCTATTTCAAATATAGGTAAGTTAAACTGGGTTTCCTCTTGTGTTTCTCTTATTTTTATAGCTTTTAATTTGATTGCTTCTTTGGTCTTGGCTCTGACCACCTGGTGGTAAGTATTTGTGTTGTTTTTTGTAAGTAAGATTGCATTTTTTACTGTTGGTGGATTCACACCATACATTATTTCAAATGCTTTAAGTTGTGTTGTTGCGTGTACTTTTGTTTGGTAATGCCACAACACAGCAGTTAAATTGTCCTCACAAGTGCTTGGTTGGTACTTGATGCTCTTCTCCAAGATCTGTATCAACGTCTTGTTGAATCTCTTTGTAAGTCCATTGCAGCGTGGGTTGTATACTGTTGCAAATATATTTTTAATACTAACCATTTTAGTTAGGTCTGAAATCATCTGGTTCCAGAAGTGGGATCCCTGGTCTGTTATTATGGCTGCAGGAGGTCCAAATTGCAACACAATTTCCTAGTATAGAAATTTTGCCATGGTAAGTGTCTTTTTGTCTGGGTAAGCAACAGCTACTGGCCATTCAAATAGTATTATGTTTCTACTAACATGTATTTGTTCCCATGTTGTGAAGTTGGTGTCAGGATTCACCTTTTTTAGCTGCTATTCTGTTTTTATATTATCTGCCTTCATTGATTTGTAAGTTATTTATCAGGATTGTATCTTTTACTTTTCATGATTACCTTCTCTTTCCCTTCATTTTCCATATTTGGGGTTAAATTTAGGCTTTGATAAAGCCTAATTATAATCAAAAAGCTGCTTAATATTATTTTTGAACATCCCTGTCAGGGCCCAGAGTGTCATGGACAGTCAGCTGGCCTCTCTAGAGGTGACTGAACATACAGCATGGAAACCCCCACAAAGCACTTCCCAGGGCAAAATACCCCCATTTCAACTAACAAATGGCCCAGGATTTGAGAGGCACACAATCCTCAAATCCCTGGCATCAAGCCTGTTAACAAATCTGGGCCATCTACCTATCGGGAAATGGCACATTGGGAACGCAACCGTTTGATCGCGCAATTGGGCAATCAATCCATTGCGGGAGCTAAAAATAACTGTAGCAACTTGCCATGCTGCAAAATTCAAAAGGTTCATGTTATAACAGCCAATGAGAGCTCACCCTCTTGACCAAGCGCGCAAATTCCAGGTAAAATTGCAAATCCACCTCCAAATGATGCCATCAGTTCTCTGGTGGCACAAAAGGCCATAGAATCATCAGTAAGTATAATTAGTGAGGGGGAAAGCCCTCCTCACTGTTGACATCTTAATAAAGCGAGTTTATGCCTAGAAATTATTATCTTAAAGCAGGAATTGTCTATTTTTGTTCAAATTTAATTATTTTCTTTGCATCTATTTGTGAATCCACCACAATATACAAACTAGCCTATCCACATCCACCTGGTTATACTCCTGCTGCCCTTGTTGAACCACCCTGCGCCCTTGATCTGGAATATTTCCATCCACACCATTTGGATTTGCCGCCAACCATGAAGGAGATTCCAACTGCACCTCCTCTCCCAAATGCGCCGCACACTCAGGACTTCAGCAAGCTAGGTTTTGTCTATATCACTGTATTGGGGCTGGTCAACCAAGCCGTGCCCCATACTGGGAGTTGGCGCCCCCTGGCCACTGCCCTCAACTACCTGGTACGGATTGCGCTTATTGTGTACATGGCCTTTCAGGCCCAGCCTGCCTCCCCTGTGGGAGCCCAACCAGACTCTGATATGGGCTGTGACAATCCCTTACCTTCCGCCACCGGGGTTTGAGCCCTGGACCTACACACTGAAGATTAAGAAGTTGGCTCCAAAATGCTTATCCTTTACTATACGCCTGCTTACGTCCTTCTTAAGCTTTGGACTTAGTTTTTCCTCTGCTTTTTGCTTGCTTTACGTCCCCAAGCATTGCCATAACCGCTTTTTCTCCCTCTGAAGTCTCCTTTATGCCTACCTAACTTTTTAAAGTTAGCTCAACAGATGGACACAAATTATGTTTCCCTTTCTTCACATGGTCAGTTAACCTCTATTAGGTTAAACTTTTACTCCAAATCTGCACCTCAATTTATGAAAGCTCAATAAAAATGCTTGGTTTACCAGTCTCAACAATAAGTTGAGATTGTTTGACTTGCACCCCAAAAAGGTACTTGTTAGGTTTTGTGGCTTGTGTTTCTTTTTTAATTTTAGTTTTAGTTTTAACCTTTAATCCCATGATTCCTTTTTACCTTCTTCTTCACCAGTTAGGTAGTTTTTATAGTAGTACACACAATCTAATTTTCAATAGCTTAAACCCACCTACTAGTGCAGAAAAATACCCAGACTTAGAAATTGACTTTTTGACCAAATTATCTGTCATTAAGACTGGGCTCTATTTTATCTTCTTAGGGTTAATAAACCGCCTTAGTCCTTATTTCACCTCGTATAAGCTTTTAGGAGCCTTAGTACAGTTGCTATTGCAGACCTTGCCCACTGTCAGGGAACCAATCCTGATTGGCTGGCTTGCTAGCGTCTGGGAACTGGCAGGTCGCAGACTGGATGGGCAGGGCCCACCAAAGAATTAGTGCTAACTTAATGAGCTAGGACATTGACTTGCCCAGCCACAACCACAGACCGGCAGCAGGGACAATAGTATCTATTAATCCTGTGAGTGTTATATATAAAATTCCAAAAAGCTTGTTGGTATGGTCCAAAGGAAGCTCGGCTACAGAGGTGGGCATTGGTTTGGGGGTGACAGGTGGCTCCATGTCTATTTGGTAGGCAGGAAGGAAGTTGTATTTATCTCTGAACAGGCGGGGTTTGGTAATGTACCAAGGGCCTTCTCAGTTGTATCTGGTTCTCTCAGTAGTTCTGGCCAAGGGGTCCCAGGCTCGTATGTTGTCGGCAGTGTAGCCCCTGTACTCAGGCTTTAAGGGGTATTCCATGAAGTGGACGGGACCAAAGGGAGCACCTGGCAGGTGGTACGTAGCTGGCGGGTTGGCAGGGGGGTCAGATGATCTTTGAGTTAACTGGAAGATGACAAGGATAAAATACAGCAATAATTGGGGAAGCCAATATCTCATAACCTTTATTTAAAAATGGCAATGGGGGGTTAGACTTGGCCTGGCAGGTATTTATCCCACACTGCCAGGCTTCACTTTCTGGTCAGGTTTTCTGGGCTTGGGCAGGTTGGCATTGGGTGTCTCAGATGGCAGTGTGGCACTTGGCACTGGCGGTTTGCCACTGGCTGCTTTGGGGTGAAAAGACTTCAAATCCTTCTGTTTATTGGTTCAAGTATTGGGTGCCTCTTTGGGTTCAGTGCCTTCCCTGGGACTTTGGGAGAGTTTGGAATAATTCTCAGGGAGAAATTTTTCTATTTTACTGGGCAACCTGCCAGTGTCAGGCGTTGGCACCTCAGGAAAATTCCCGGCATCTTGCACTGGAAGTTTGCTTGCAGAATCCTGCGGGACAGCTAAGGGTTTGGGTCCTGGCAGGCTGGCAGCAACTTCTTTAATTAATGGTGGTTTATTGTGTTCCCAGCCTATGAGTCTGGCAGTCCACAAAGGGTTTTGTCCAGGGTTTGACTCTGGTTCCGTATTTTGAGATTTAGGAGCATCCAAATTGTCATTCCTGACACCCACCTTTTTGTATTTGACTAATATAAATATCACTGGGTTAAAAGCTTTAGTTTATAATCATCTTCCCCAGACCATGAGACCTTACAGTTGGTAAGGGTCCTAAAAACTTGATGCTCCAGATATTGAATATCTTCTCCGCAACAATAGGTACAATTGGTTTTACATGGTCAATATTTTTACTAAATCTTTGATATGATTGGCATTTCTCATTGTGCTCAATAGCTTTGATGTACATCTTGGGTCACTAGTAGATTACTTTGAGCCTCTCTACCATTGCACATTGCCCATATGTGCCATTCTCTTCATGGGCCTTCACTAGTATTGCAGGTCTTTTGCTCTTAGCAGGTACCACTTTTAACTCATAATCTGTCTTTCTAAACCATTCCCTCTTTACTAATCTAAATTTTAGGGAGCTTGCTATTAATTCCAAGATGTCTTCCCTGGATTTTGGGTGCACCTCCCTTGTGGCAACGTCCACAAACTTCTGCAAGTTGGTTTCATAGTCTGCCATCTCAGTTAGCAGTGAGAACTACCTGGACAATCCATTGGCCACTGTGTTCTGCTTCCCAGGTATGTGTTGTATGTCAAAGTCATAATCAATTAGGTCAGTAAACCAGTGGATTCTCCTTGAGTTGGTGCCCAGGTTGTCAGCAATGAATCATACCGCAATATTTTCTGTGTGGATGGCAAGTGGATATCCCAATATGTAATAACAGAATTTGTCTAGGACTCTGATAACAGCCAGTACTTCCTTGTCATAGATGCAGTAATTGTATTCTGCTTCTGTCAAGGATCTGGATGTACAAGTATTCTGGCTACTGCCAACCCACTTAACATCCAGTTATTGCCAGATTTGGTGCCCTCCCAATGTACAGTTTAAGGTACTTGAAATAGCAACCAAGCAATATCACATGACTGTCCAAGTATCAGTGACTCAAACCCATCCCGCACATGACCAACCCCTAGGTTTGATCCAACTAAATCTCTGCTACAGATAAAGCTATATAAGTCTAATGTATTATCCAATAAAATAAACTTATCTTCTTTCTTAATTCCATATTTGAAGCATCCCCAAAAGGCGCTCCTCATCACTGGTAGCAGCTACGGTTTTTTGACCACACCCATGAAAGAGAAAATGACTGACCAAAACCCGCCCACCTTTGCTCACGTACTCAACCAGGCCACATCCCAGGAGACTTGGAAAACATACTACCGCGCCTAAGACATCAATGAGGATAATCCTAGTGGATGCACTGTATTCAAAGGGATGGTCATGCCCAAAGTATATGCCAAGATAATTCAATACAGTCACTCTCTTCAACCAAAAGCAAACGCACAATCACCTATCACAGGTGAAGTTACCAACACCAAATACATTGGTATTGACAAGTCTTTTGATAAAAACAAAGAAAATGTCATCAATTGGCTAGACCACTCAGCCGCTAAACTCCGCGCCAGCTGCATCTCCCACAAAAAATGGGTCCAGGAAGCCAGCAAACACCTGTACAAGGCTGCAACTAATTGGTTTGCCACCTGGGTTGGCTCACAAACTGACAACTAGCTTGACAACTGGGAAGAGTTCAAAGCAGACATCACACACAATTTCTGTGTCACTGAATCCCTCCAAGACATTACAATACAGCTCAGCAATCTTTCTCAGAAGACCACTATCACAGCTTACATCAATGAATTTGAGGAAATACATCACAAGATCTAAAACCCAGCACAAGCTGACAACGTGCACACTAGAGCATCATTCATAAATAGAATAAAACCCTCTTTTGCTGCCCTCATTCTCCCAGAGGCTAACACTTCCATGACTGTGCTCATTGCAGAAGCCAAGCACACAGAAAAACGCGCAAACATGGAATATGCTGCATGCAACATCAATTGCTCCTCAAACGGCAATGGCAGAGAAAACTCCAATGGTAACAAACTCCAAAACACCAATCATAGTAATGACAACTCCAATTGTAACAATGACAATTGCAGCCAAAGCGTAAACCGCTCCTGTTCAAAGAAAGAGGAAACCACCAAAGTAAACAATGCTGAAAAAGCAACCCACTATAAATCTGACTCCACATTCTCTGACCTTGAAGGTCACAAAACATAGGAACAGGGAAAAGAGGATGGGGAACAGGATTAAGTGCCCCTGTCTCCCCCCAACTTGACAAGAAACTGTACCAAGGCACAAACTTTGCTGCTCACATCCCATGTGACCCGCAATCCTCCATTTTTATGAACGTAAAAATTAAAGATTGCTCACAACTTCTTGTGTACCCATGAACTTACAAATCACACAAACATAAAATTTTATTTTGACTCTGGTGCATAACATACCATGGTTAGCAAACCATTTTTGACCAAGTACAAAATACCAGTTGTCAAATCCAACTTTAAATACACCAGAATGGCAGATAAATCAAAGGTTCTACTCAAAGGCAAAACAACTCCCTTCAGAATTGACCTGCAAGGTATACAAATGTCCATCAAAGGACTTGTCATGAACAACATAAACTACAACATTGTACCAGGCATGGACTGGTTCATCCAATTGAACCCCAGCATATGTTGGAAAACAAAAACCATTACTATCAAACACAATGGAGTCAATTTTAACATCCTCAAAGAACCCATTGACCTCATCTTAAGAGACACAGTATTTGTCCAAGTCATAAACCAAGACAACTCTGACCGCCTAACCAAAGACAGTACCCTCCACATAATAAGGTACACCAAAGTCAATAACATACAAACAAGCAAAAATGCATGCCCTGAACTTGCAGCACTCCTAAACAAATATGCTCATGTATTCAAGGAAGAGCTCACAGAGTTACCACCCAAACAGGAAGTCAAACATGGCATCAACCTGTGTAAATCTATAACTAAACCTACACCTCTCTAAAGACGCTCCCCCATGGAGACCCAAAACCTCAAAACTCATCTTGAGGACAACCTGGCCAAAGGATTTATTTGCCCATCGGAATTCCCGTGGGGGGGCAGCAGTGTTCTTTGTAAAGAAAAAGGAAGGCACTCTTTGCCTAGTAACTGACTATAGAGCACTAAATGCAAGCACATCAAAGAATAAATATCCCCTTTCACTCATAGAGGATCTGTTTTCAAGGGTCCCTGGAGCCAAATTTTCTCTAAAATTGACCTCACCTCAGGTTATAGCCAAGTTGAAGTAAAAGAAAAAGACATACCAAAAACTGTGTTCCTTACACAATTTGGATCTTTTGAATGAAGAGTAATATACTTTAGAATGACCAACGCTCCCACAATGTTTGTCACTGTGATAAACCAAGCCCTAAAATACCTCTCAAATACATTAGGCTACATCAACAATATCATTATATTCTCAAAAACAAAAGAGGGACACCTCATGCATGTCTGCAAGACACTTGATTGACTTGCAAAGCACAAACTTTATGCCAAGCCTAGTAAGTGTCAATTTATGGAAAAGGAACTCCTGTTCTTGGGCCACATTATCTCTGATGGTGGCATCAAAGAAAATCCTGACAAAATAAAAGCTATAAATAACATGCAACACCCCACCTCCGTTAAACAAGTTAGATGCTTACTTGGTATGATAGCTTACCTAAGGAAATAAATCAAAGACTTCAGGAAACTAACCACACCAATCAATGACCTAACCAAGGGTAATGCCAAAAAAATTCATCTGGACTCCAGAATGTGACAAGAATTTCCAACTATTAAAACAAGCTTTGATTGAAGCACCAATCTTGAAATACCCTAATAACAACAGGTGCTACAAGCTTGAGTTAGATGCCAGTGACACCGCCATTGGCGCAGTCTTACGCATCTGCCAGCCAGGGCAGCAAGACTTCCTTCCATTATGTTATGAAAGCAGAAAATTAACCAACACTGAGCAGAGGTACCCAATACACGGCAAGGAATTGCTAGAAATATATCACACATGTAAGAAATGGAGATGTTATCTAGAAGAACACTTAAATGTCTAAGTACTAACTGACCATAAATCCTTAATCTATTTCAAAACTCAGAACGCACCCACACAGCAACAAGCCAAATGGATGTCCTTGCTCGAGCAGCTTAACCTGGACTTCCAATAAAAAAAGGGGCAGAGCTGGTCACAGCTGATGCTCTCTCTAGGCTATGTCAGCCAAGAGAGGATCACCCTGACCACCTGGACCCTGACTGGCCCAACCTATACAACACTGAGTATAAAACCAGATAAAAAGACCCCTTAACACACCAGCTAACCCACAATACATTAGTAAGGAACAAAAAATATTTACATGTATTGAACAACACTGTATACTGAATCATTAAAGAAAAACATGCTCCCTACATCCCATTTGAACAAAAGGTTGACACCATATTAGCCATCACTGTCTACTAGGACATACAAAGGCTATCAAACTAAACCTCAAGTTAAAAGAAATAGTATGGTGGCCCAATCTTAAACAAGATATAACTGATGTTCTGAACAAGTGCAAAGTTTGCAAGAAATATGCTAGCACAAAGGCTCCCCAGCCAACAATTAACCCAGTACCTGACCCTGAACCATTCAAGGTTAGGGGACAGTACATAGTGGGCCCCTTCCTAGAAACTAAGACAAATTATCAGGAAGCCAGTTGTAGGTAGAGGCATTGGGCGGCTTGGGGTGAGGTGCAGTTGAGCCAGCGGGTAGGGCCCACCATAGAATAGGTGCTAACTTGATAATGTAAGATAAAGATTGCCCAAGTATGGACCAGGGTCCAGAGTTGGAGACCACAGAATCCACCAAACCAGTCAAAGTAATGTATAGTACTCCAAACAGTTGGGTAGAGGGGGTCTTGGCTGCAGCAGTAGGTTCCAGCGGGCAGTCTGGTTGTGGGGTTAAGGGAGGAGTCATAGGAAAAAAGTGGGCAGGCAGATAATTGTACTTGTCTTTGAACAATCTTGGCGGCCTTTTGTACCACTTTCCTTCTTATCCTATGTATTTGGTTTCTCTAGTCCTAGCCAAGGGGTTGGCAATAAGGATGGTCTCCAAGTTGTACTCTAAATAGGCCAGGTTGGGAGGTATTCAGTAAAATGCACAGGTCCAAAGGGGGCTCCCGGGGGACGGTATAATGCCTGGGGCAATTTGGCAGATTGGTCTCAGGGGAGGGCGGCGGCCTGGCAGTCTACAGGACTGGAATTAAGATGGAAGATCACTAAGACTAGATAGGGTAAGATTTGTTCAAACCAAAGGTTCATAAACCTTTATTATCAAAAATGACAATGGGGCCTTTGCCATTGCCGTGTTTGGCTCCAGGGGACAACATCCTGGAGGACACAACGGGAAATCTTTATTATGAAAGATTTGAGGTTCAAAGCTAGCCTTGGGTTAGCCTTCAGGGCAAAATTAAGGACATGTACCTTAATTTCCTGGAAAACAAGATGTAAAAGTCCTTTTGGCAAAAAGGACAGGAAAAGCTTGAAGATTATAAAAACCAACACAAATATGGATAAACTTAAACTTTATTGGGAATGGATATTCTACTTTAAATAGTAGACAATGGTCAGAGATCATTCAATAGGAAGACAGAGTGGCTGAGGGGGTCACGCTAGGATGAGGTCATACCAGGATCAACCACAGACAGGTATGATAATCCGGAATGGGTGGATATTGAACCAGACCTATTTGCGGAAGGCAAGGAATTTCCAAACTCAAATGCAAAACCTGATAAATCTTTGCAACTATCAATATTTGAAAGGCAAATTGAAATAGCATTAATAGCGCAATTTACAACATCTACCCCCTCAAGATTGGACGGAGGAAGTTGATACTTGCAAAGGAATTTGGAGTGGACGCAGGCAAAGGGACAGCCAGACAATAGTAGCTTCACAGTGTACTCAAAACCCTTCTTGAAGGTAACCTCACAGGGCCCAACCCAGAGGGAATCCAGCTTGTGAGCTCTACCACCTGTACAATTCTGGTAGTAGAGAACTAGATTGCCTATCTGGTATTTGGGGAGGGGGGCTCTAGAAGCATTGGACGGAGAGAGCTCCAAAGCCTTAACCTTATAAGCAGTGGAGTAGGTGGTTGCCTGGATGTCAATGATACGGTTGGTCAGGTCTTTCACATGGGTCTCAGGATTTGCAGATGTATCATACTCTATCAGAGGAGGTCCCAAGATTGAGGGGGTAGTGGCCTCACATCCATAAAGCATGGCAAAAGGGGATTGACCAGTCACCCAATGTCTACTAAGGCGGTAGGCAAAGAGGGCAGCAGGGAGGAACAAGTCCCAATAGGCAGTGTCAGAGAGCGTGAGTTTTCTCATAATGGATACTAGGGTAAGGTTGGCACTTTCAACAGTTCCATTGGTGGAGGGATTATATGGCACAGAGAATGACTGATGAGTCCCCATAGCTTCAACAATAGAGGTGATAAGGCGAGCATTAAAATTGGTGCCATTGTCTGAAAGCAGGATTTGAGGGCAGCCATGTTGATAGAAGATGTCTTGCAGCAAGAAAGTAGCTGTGGTCCTAGCCGTTATATCTTTAGTTGCTCTGGCTTCAACCCATTTGCTAAAGTGGTCTATAGCAACCAGGATAAACCAACATCCCAACCTAGAACAGGGAAAGGGCCCAAAAGCATCAATACTCACTGTATGGAAGGCATGCTTTGGAGGGATGAGTTGAAACTGGTGTTGGGAAGGACGAGGACGTTGGAGTTGATAAGAATGGCAGGAGGCAAGGACATCAGGGATCAAGAGCCACATGTTTTCCCAGTAGAAGTTTTTGCACAACCAGTCATGGGTTTTGGCTATACCTCCATGGCCAGTATCAATGTGATCCTGGAGGATGATAGCTATCCTCATACTAGGGCAAACGTAAGGTAGGCATTGTTAACCTTTTTGAAGAGTTGTCTATCACAAATTATGGTGTCCTTGGATTGGATCTGTAGAGCTAGGCGGATATCTTCAGGCTCAGTGGTCCAAGAGTCAGGATACCCTATTAGCTCATATAGTTGATCAGCATCAGCAGGGTGAATAGCCAGGATTGGCATCCTTGACAGGCCATCAGTGTTCTGATGTTGGGCCCCAGGACAATGTACCACAGTGAAATCATACCCTTGCAGACGTAGAGCCCAACATGCTAACCAACCTTCAGGTTTCTTTAGCTATTGTAACCACTTGAGAGAGGAGTGATTGGTGACTACCGTGAAGTGGGTTCCATAGATGTAATGCCAAAATTGTTTCACAGCATGCAGTACAGCCAAATATTCCTTCTTGGTAACACTGTAGTTTTTTTTGTGTTTATTAAGGACCCTTGATGAGTAGGCTACAGGTCAATCTACACCTTCATTGTCAAGTTGGGCCAGGATAGCACCCACAGCTACTCCACTAGTGTCAGTATAAAAGATGAACTCTTTATCATAATCCAGATAGACTAAGATAGGAGCCTCCTTGAGCTTGGCCTTCAGCGCTTTGAATGCTTGTTGTTGGCTGTCAGTCCACTCAAGGGGGATGTTGCAAAGCAGTTGGACAAGGGGTTTGCTCAGTTCAGCAAAGTTGGGGATGAATTGTTGGTAATAGCCCATCATACCAAGGAATACTTGTACCTCTCAAAGATTTGTGGGAGGTAGCATCTTGTCAATGGCTTCCACCTTGTTATTTATGGGGAGGATTCCAGTCTGAGTGACTTCATGTCCTAGGAACTCAAGACGTTCCTTGAAGAAGGAGCACTTGGAGGGTTTGAGTTTCAAGCCAGCCTCACAAATCTTGATGAAGACAGCCTTGAGATGATCCAAGTGGTCAGAGAAGGTAGCACTGAATACGGTAATATCATCAAGGTACACGAGGACACAAGAGAGTTTTAGGTCTTGTAAGATGGAGTCCATAGCCCACTGAAATGTGGCAGGGGCATTGCATAATCCCTGGGGCATACAAGTGGGTTCAAAGAGACCCTCTGACGTGATTAGTGCAGCCTTTTCTTGATCTTCAGGTGATAGGTCAACCTGCCAGTATCCCAAAGCCAGATCCATGGCAGAGAAAAACTTGGAACCACCCAGCCATCTGAGAGCATTGTCAATTCTGAGCAAGGGGTATGAATCTTTCTTAGTGAGAGAGTTCAGGCGGCAATAATCCATTACAATGCAATGTCTGCCATCTTTCTTCTTGAGGATCAGTAACGGAGAAGCCCAAGGACTTTGGGAAGAAGCCAGTAAACCAGCGTTCAAAAGTTGCTTGAGTTCTTTAGACACCTGAGCATCTTCCACCCTACTACAGCGGTATGGTTTAGCACAAAAAGGGGATGCATCCCCAGTATCAATCTGATGGATAACTCCCTTAGCTAGGCCATAGTCCGTAGATCTAGAGGAAAAGATGTCACTGAACTGATTGAGTAGGTCCAACACATCCTTTTGTTGAACAGGAGACAATTGGGGGAAATCAGCAGCAGTGAACAAGGAGAGAACCTGCAGGTCATCTTCAGGTAGGTTGAAATCACTGAAAGTTCCAAAGGGGTAAAGGGAGGATAATTGTTCTGCTCCAAGTATCCAACCATGACCTACAACCTGACTTCTGGTTACTTGCATGGGCAGGACCGTCAGATTAGCAAGCAGTAATTGCACAGGTTCTTTGTGAGTTTGGTCCAAAATCCCTGGACATAGCCAGGGCTTGGTGCGACTTAAGGATTCAGGTGAGTAAAGCTCCAAGAAGGACTTTTCAGGCAGCTCATAGGAAATCTGGGAGTCAATCATCACTTGAGAGCCTGGGGGATGGTGCTAGCGGCTGGTGCTAGCAGAGGTACCCCTTCTTCCGCAGGGCAGGAAGGAGGAGGGGTACACATGTTGGAGGAGTGAGTCCTATACTTGAGTGAGAGGATACCCGTAGGGTACTCAAGCACGCAAGTTTTAAGACGTTTTCCTGGAAGGCGCGGAGGTTCCTCAAAAATCAAAGAAACCTCATATCCTAAGAGAAAAAGGTATCCATCTTGTAAGTTTACAATTCCGTTATATTCTCAGAGGAACTGAGTACCAACCAAGAGGTCATAGCTTTTGTTCTCTAGGACCACAGCAGGGGAGGCAATAGGGAGTTTCCCAAACCTCATGGGTAGAGCAGAGTAGGCACCAATGGCTCAAGTTTGGGCCATACCAGCTGTGCCATACAACTGCGTGTAGTTGAGGTCAGGGGCCAACTTAAGTTTCTCCATTAGCTTGGAAGATACCACATTGACAGGGGGACCTGTGTCCAAGATGGCCTTGATCTTAACCTTTTGGATTGATACTTCCACGCAGGTTGTATCTTTCCCAAAGGGGGGTAAGACTGCCAACACATCTTGCGCAGCCTATAGCTCCTTTTCCCATTTGGCCAGCATACACCGTAGCGCAGGGATTTCCTTATACACAGTCTGTAGTGGAAGAGACACGGTTACGTTGTGGAAAAGAGCTTTGAATAACTCTGCTGCTTCTTCAGATGAGTCAACCAAGACAGGAGGTTGATGTGCTTGAGCTAGGTAAGGGCAAGCCAGCATGGACTTAGCTTCACTTGGAGGTACCCAGGAAGTGGTGGTAGCCTTCCCAGAGCAAAGCTTGTAGGGTACCAAGATAGTTTCTGGAACAGCCAGGACAGAGTAGCCATAACTATCAGAGTCTTCACTATCAGAGTCATCAGGCTCTGAATCACTGGAGAGGTTGTGAAACAGATGAAGGATAGTTTGGCCAGAGGAAGAGGGAGCTTCTTCATCAGACGGAGGATCAAGGGGAGACGGGGGAGATTGGTCAGCAGAGAGTGTCTCTGTTTCTAAGCTGACCTCTCTTTTCCCGCCTGCTCCTTGGGATCACAACCTTCCACTTGAGGATTAGTGCAAGTGCGCAAGTGGTATCCAATCTGGCCACATTTATGATAGCCCTGTCTCTTAGCCTGTCCACTAGTACCCAGAGTCATAATGTGTGGCGTACAAGAGGTAGTCCCAGCATTATTGGCTTTATTCTCACACACTACCGTACCTCCATGTGTCAGATGCATGTCATTCAAGAGTGTCTTAATACTCTTCATGGAAGCGAGTGAAGCCTTGTGTGCCTTAAAGTGTAGACATAGAAGCTGGTTCACCTTCAAAGCATTGGAACAAGCCATGTAAGCTTCCCAGGGAGTTAACTGTTGGCTAGTAATTAATTGTTGGCCTTCAATGTAGAAACAATCCTTGAATTCAGCCAGGGTCTCCTTGGGTTTGAAAGAAATATGCATAAATGCATCCTTCTTGACTTCCAAGCTGAGGTCTCCTCCAAACTCTTCAATAAGGAGACGCTTCATATCCTCCCAGGTGACAATAGAAGGGAGCTCGGGGACCACAAATTCCTGGCAAGTGGGATAGAGGCAGGTAAGGATGTGTTCCTTCTTGAGATTGTCATTAGCCCTACGCATTGCAGTTTTGTAAATGGTCAGAAAAGCAGCAATGGTAGAGGTCTTGGGATTGAATATTTGCTTGAATGTTGGCTTATAGTTCAGGTCAATGGATGAAGACAAGGACTGGCTGTTCTCACCAGGGTTGAGGACATTAATGTGAGGGTTGCCCTCAAACTCAGATTCAGCAGTAGGTTGTCTAGCCCAGAGAAGTCAAAGGCTTTCCTCTAAAGTGTCCAAGGTAGAGCTATTCTGCCCACTAATGTCTTGGGCAGTTGTGGCAGCAGTCCCAAATTCAATCAATCTTGATTTGTTGTACTGCCAAGGTGCCAGCAATCCCATTGACACAGGTAGCCAGAAAAGTGATCTGAGCAACCAAGGGGGCGACTTGTCCATTTAGAGTCTCTGTAAAGCAGGAGAGGTTTTGGACCTCTCTTTCCAACACGTCCTGCCTATCAGCTACATCATTTGTTACTTTGGCAAGTTGATCTAGAGCACGCACACAGTAGACCCAGGGTTGACCTTCTAAGCTGGGGCAACAACCATGATTGTCATGAGCAGGAGTATTAACTACTTCACCTTCTTCTTTATCTTCATATTCAGATGACAAACCTTCAGAATTAGAGAGGCACTGTCTTAAGTACTCAATTTCACCTTGTAGAGTAGCCACCTGATCAGTGAGGGAGGCAATACAAGGGTCAGACATAGGTTTGACTGGAGGGGGAGGTTGCACAGAAGCTTGACGTCTAGTAGTAGCCTTGAGATTGGCTATGGCCTCCCATACTTTGGTTTCAAAATCAGAAGGGGTCCCGACAGGAGGAGCAGGAGAAGTCACCTCAATAGAAGCCACCCAATTGTCCACATAAGTTTGCACTTGGTATAGAGTATTGCCTAGAGCAGCCTTATCCAGACCATATTGATGTGCAGGTGATGGCCCCAAGTATCAACATGAGCTCCTATCAATTTGAGTTGCAAGTTGATATGCTCTCTGAATTGATTTAGTTCACTAACCAGAGTCTCAAAATCCTGCCAATGGTTAAACAAAAAAGCCTCAATTTGCTCACGCCAGGCTGCCTGATGGTCATCTAATTTGCATAGTTGACCCTTTATGTGTCCAGGGAGCAAGGAACAAAGGGAATTCAGGGAGGTGGTTAAATACTTCTGTGATGCCAACGAGTTGCGCTGGTTGTCAGAAATACAAGCAAAGAGACTATGTGACCATTCTTGGTAGACCATATTTTGAGTGTGGTTATTTGAGACAGCAGAGGCTACTGCATCTAGAAGTTGATTCTGGGATCCCAAAGTAAGTTGGTGGTGGACTAGGGCAGGTTGAATGAACTGGTTAACCAACACACCAATAGTATCCATGGATTCCATCAACGCAGGAGGGAGACCAAAGTCCAAAAGGAAGGAGTACAGGTCTTCAGAGGCGTACCCAGGACAGAGGCCAGGGATAGAGTGCATGGCTACCGTGCCAGAGTGAAGAAGAGAGCAGGCGGCAGCACGGACTTGCTCATAGTTGAGAGAGAAAGTAGGAAGGGGGCCCACAAGGGCCCAGGAGAAAGAACCAATACCATAGGATTTGCAGGAGCAATGGTAATGTCTTCTTCTAGGGGAGGACTAGAAACTTTGGGTTGATCTGGTACTTCAGAAACAAAGGGAGAGGGACCAGAGAATGAGCGTGGGAACAGGGTAACCAAGGGGCTTGCAGCCCCTCTAGTGAGCACTATTTTGTTGTGTTTGGCTCCAGGGGACAACATCCTGGAGGGCACAGCAGGAAATCTTTATTACAAAAGATTTGAGGTTTGAAGCTAGCCTTGGGTTAGCCTTCAGGGCAAAATTAAGGGCATGTACCTTAATTTCCTGGAAAACAAGATGTAAAAGTCCTTTTGGCAAAAAGGACAGGAAAAGCTTGAAGATTATAAAAACCAACGCAAATATGGATAAACTTAAACTTTATTGGGAATGGATATTCTACTTTAAATAGTAGACAATGGTCAGAGATCATTCAATAGGAAGACAGAGTGGCTGAGGGGGTCATGCTGGAATGAGATCATACAAGGATCAACTACAGACAGGTGCAATAATCCAGAATGGGTGGATATTGAACCAGACCTATTTGCGGAAGGCAAGTAATATCCAAACTCAAATGCAAAACCTGATAAATCTTTGCAACTATCAATATTTGAAAGGCAAATTGAAATAGCATTAATAGCGCAATTTACAACAGCCGTACTGCCAGGGTTTTTATACCCTGGGACTTTGCTTCTTCAATTTTTGCAGGGTTCAGGTTTGCAGACAAGGCACTGGCAGGAAGTGGGTCTTGGCTTGGGGTCTCAAGGGCAGCAGATCCAGGTTGTGCCTGTTCTGGCAAATTGGAAAGGTGATGCTTTGTTTTGCCGCCACTGCTCACTATGTCACCTGAGTAGTCCAATTGTACTACCCCTTCTGGGAGGGAGACTGGCAGTTGCTGGTGGTCATTGGCAGGGTTAAAAATAGGTTTTGTTTTAACCTCCTTAAGGCAAGCTGCAACATCTGCATAGGTTCAGGTCTTTGGTGGCTCAAGGTTGGCATCAATCTGATGAACATTTGGGGAATTGTCTTTGGGAAGCTGGCAGGTCCCAGAGTAACTTGTTAACTCAGGTTTGCAATTTAACAAGTGGGTGATCTCCCGTTCACTTTGTGTGACTTGAGTATCTTTGGAGTGTTCTCTGTAGTAGGCCGGCGGATTGTGGAGTAATTTACCGGTTTGAGTCTGTGATTTAACGGTTTGGCGGGTCCTGGACTGGTCTTGAGGGTTTGATCCGCCTTCTGGGAACTAGGGATCAACTCTTGGGTTTTCAATACAAGTATTGAAATGTCTTTCTGACACAAATTAACGTTTCTTAATTGTAGCCATTGACTTTGCTACATGCTGGCCCATCTGCTGGGCAACAAAGGACCACAAAGCAGAAACAATAAATTGATTCATCAATAAAGCAATCATAGCTGACTACAGCACTCCAGACTACATCATAACTGATGGAGCAACAGAGTTATCAGGTCATGTAGTAAACAATAATTTAAAATCCAAAAACATCAAACATTCTACAATCTTGCCCTACAGGCCACAGGCCAACAGCAGAGTTGAACGCCTAAGCAGCAGTCTTATCAGAACTCTTGAGAAAATAATGGATGGCAGAGTCAAAGACACATGGCCACTATATGTAAACATGCATTATTAGTATCCCGGGTCTGAACCAATCAAGGAACAGGTTATTCACTGTTTGAACTAACATATGGATACAAACCAGATATAGTCACCTGCAATAACCAACCATATGTGAAGATCCCCTGGGAAAACCTCCCACAGCAGAACAAGTACCAAATCTACAACACATACACCTCAAAGCTAAAATAGCAGAAATAAAAAGGCTCAACACACAAAAGATAACCTCTAAAGAGGAACCACTACCTATCAACTCCCCCATCTGGGTCCTGGGTGGAAACAGAAAGAAGCTAGACTCAGTACACAGGGAACCATGAAGAATCATCAAGTACAGACCAGACAGAAACACCTATCTAGTGAAATTCCAAGGCGCCAAAGACCCTATCATCAAAAAGTACCACAGAACCCACCTCTGCCTTAGCAAAGGAGAACACTCAACTTGGCTGGTACCAACTAGCAAACAACTCCAGGAACATCAGGTGGCAGCTGTCAAGACAAAGCCCCCTCCTGATGTACCAGATTAACTCCTTAAGGGAGGGGTGTGTTGAGGATCTGGATGTACAAGTATTCTGGCTACCGCTATCCCACTTAACATCCAGTCATCACTTGATTTGGTGCCCTCCCAATATACAGTTCAAGGCACTGGAAATGGCAACCAAGCAATATCACATGACTTTCCAAGTATCCAGTGACTCAAACCCATCCTGCACATGACCAACTCCTGTTTTTGATCCAACTAAATCTCTGTCACAGCTAAAGCTATATAAGTCTAATGTATTATTCAATAAAATATACTAATCTTCTTCTTAAATTCCATATTTGAAGCTTTCCCAAAAGGCGCTCCTCATTACTTCTATAAACTTCTTTGACATATATTCTATAGGTTTGTATTTTTCTTCCACTTCTTGGCACATGAGGGCTCCTATGGTATCTGAAAAGATGTGTAACCAGTTTAAGAAGTCTAGGTATATGAGCACAATATCAGAGGTATTAATCTCTTTTAAATTATTAAAAGTATCACCTTCCTCTAGTCCCCACTTGAACTCCTTGTTCTTGTGAGTTTGATTGAATAATGGCGCTGCAATGTCACTATAGTTGGGTATGAATTGATGGTAATGCCCTCAAAAAATCCCAGGGACAATCTGACCTGACTTGTGTTTATAGATGTGGATCATTCACTGATAGCTTTGATCTTTCCTGGGTCCAAGTGATTGCCCTTGTTGTCCACAATTTTTCCCAACAGTTTGATCTCCTGAACTACCAGAATTGTATTTCAGTGTTGACACTAAGTTTAGCATTTTTAATTCTTTCTAAGCATATTCTTAGGTGTTCTAGGTGGTCTTTGAAGAAATTTGAGTATATGGTGATGTCATCCAAGTAGACAGTGACAAAATCACCAATAAGGCCTGCAAACATGTTCTTAATGACCCTTTGGAAAGTGTGTGGCGCGCCTTTCAAGCCAAATGGTATTCTGGTATACTTAAACTGGCCCCACTTACTAACAAACGCTGTCTTAAGTTGGTCTACCTTTGGTACCAGGATATGGTGGAAACTACTGAAGAGGTAAATGTTGGAGAACCATTTGGATCCTCCAAATGAGACCAATATGTCCAAAATATGAGGTACCAGATAGTTATTGCAAATTTTAACCTTGTTTAGAGAAACAGTTAACACACATTCTCTGCTTGCCGCCCTTCTTAGAAACAACCACCAGCAGAGAAACCCAAGGTGAGGAACTCCACTTGATCAAACCTTGTTTGAGTAGTCTTTAAATCTCCTTTTTAACAAAATCCTCTTTAGAGCAAGACAGCTGGTAAAACCTTGACATGATTTCGTGTGTGATACTAGTGTCAATTTCATGTTCAAAGCCAGAAGCTTCAGGTAAGTTGTTAGAGTCCACTACAATGTAGGAGTCATATTCTTCCATGACTTCAATTAGCTCAGTTTTTTGGTATCTTGGTCAGCCATTGATTTTTACTAATGTTTGCCTCAATAGGTTCACATAAAAATTCAGTGATCTGAGGGTTGTCAAAGGTGACATGTGATTGGATCTTTTGATCACTTTATTTGATTGTCTACTTGTTGTCTACATACTGAATTGTGATACCCAAATCAGTCGTAGTTTGTCTGCCCAATAGGAAGGTATACTTGTGGTGGTTAAAGATAGCTGCATCAATGGTAATTTCTGCACAACCAATCCACAAGCTTAACCCTTTAGCAATCCCAAGACAAATTTTTTCACTCCCATTAGCCATGATAAAAGTGGCATCAGATGGAGCAATACAGACATTAGGTAAGCCTTCAAGGAATTTGACTGTTACTAAATTACTTTATGCTCCACCATCTAGTATGACATGAGTTATCCTTTTGTTTATGGCATCTTCTGTTCTGGGTGCACCAGTGCCAGCCAAGTATAGTTCCTCCCTTCTATGTGATTTGAGGGCTGAAACTGCCCTATGGGCTTACTGCCTTAGATTAGGGCTTTCCCTAAAGAGTTCAGCCAATGAGATGGTTACTGCTGTGTCCTCAAACAGTTTATTTGTGGAGATCCCAAGTGACTGATACTTTATTCTTGGGTTTGGTGACACTGGTTGATTTCTCTGCATTCTTGAGACTACAGAGTTGAAATCATCATGCTGAATGGGTGAATAGGCTGCATTAGGAAGGTTCAGATCTTGTTGTTTGGCTTTCTCCACTTCCTCAGGTGTGTTGTGAGTGTCCATGGGTGAATTATTCATAGGCTCTGGTCCCATGTATGGGTTGGTGCCACATAAGAGGGAAGTTTCTATAGGTTGATAACCTGGGACTTCATGAATTATAGGTGGGAAAGTGCCTATTGGCTGGAAATTGGTGGCACTGGGCTCCACTAATGGTGAGGTCTTCATGGGCTGGTTGCTCATGACTTCAGTATCCACTAATAGTGATGGTTTTCATTGGCTGGTTGCTGTAGTAATGTGCAGATTCATCTGGGAGTTCACTCTCCATTGGATGTACCACATCCACAGAGGTTGCATCAGGTATTGATGTCATATCAGGCACATGGCTACTGGATAGGTTCATCTCTTGAATTTCCAAATTGGGCTTAGCATCATTGCTGTGGTTGCTATGATTGGCTGGAGTCTCAGACACTGTCTTCACAGTGACCACATTGTATCTGGGGTCTTCCTCAGCCAACAATGGGTCATTAAAGTCCAGCTGCTTCTCCAAGGCAGGAAAGGGATTAGGGCGCTCAGGTTTTCATCTGCTGCTGATGGCAGTAGGAGAGGATGGGAGCAGTGAGGAAGTAGTGGGAGGTGTGTGGGTGCCTTTCTCAAAAATCTAATCATACAACTCAAAGATAGAATGAGTTTCTGGGGAGAAGGCAATGCTACTTTCAACTGGGCGTTCCTCTGATGAGGGGTTGGCTTTCCTTTCATGGCGTTTGAGTGGAGGTGGGGTGTAGTCATGAAGAGGAGAGGGGCTTTTAGACCTGACTCTTCTGACCTTAATTAAAGGGGAAAGTGTAGGGCCATTGTGGTCAATAATATAATTAGAATTGTTTTTTATTCCTAGGAGATGCACCTTCAGGGGTGAAGAGGGGGTGCTTCTCATTTTGGTAGAACTGTTCAGCCATCTTGATGATCACAGGTTGCTGGGTACCACCTTGCAAGCGGTAATTGCAGCTGAAGTTGCTGTGATCTGCACCTTTGCAGATGGGGCAGGGCTTGGAGCACCGTTTCAACTTGTGGCCTTGTTCACCTTAGTTTTAGCAGTTACCAGTGAATACATATGGGCCTTGGGAAGTACAGGAGAGACAGTTGGGACGCTCATGTGCCAAGTATATTGCTTCAAACTTGGTTTGTATGTCTTTAAACTTTGCCTCAATGGTTTCAGCAATAGAGGGTTCCTTCTTTTTGACAATTGGGGTAAAGAGATTCCATTTGGATGTTGCCTTAGTCTCTTCATTGAGCTTGTGTTATATGTAAATAGTGTAGTTTTTGCGTACCAAGTTGTAAGCTGCCTCTAAGGTTGAAAGGTTTACCTCACAAATGAGGCAGGCATAGGCGGGCGTGAGTGCATTCTCAAAGGTAGGTATACCAACCAGGCTATGGAAGTTATCCATAATGATTCTGTGATCACTGTCAGTAGTGCCTTTGGTTTTTTGGGCCAGGGCTTTATTGGCATATTCCTGGAACTTCACAATGAATGGCTGGAGGGTAGATAATAGTTATATTTTAACCTGATTCAAAAGGTAGTGTGGTCTGGTTCATAGCCAATAAAGCGCTTCTTGGCCTCAGGAGGAACCTTGGGGACTGGTTGGCAAGTGGGAGCAGACATTCAAACAAGCAAACAACAACAATATCAGAGTAGGACTTAGGTGTGACCTCCAATTTTCTGTAATGCAGAATTACAGATATTTGATATTTAACAAAAAAATGATGATGCTTTATTTGAAAGAAAAATGACTTAAATAGTGCAACATTGCAATCACTCAATATCAGATATGTGTTGCCCAATCAAATATGGCATCATAACACAAGGCTCAATATAAATTGCAAAAATCAAATAAAAGATGCTAAACCAATATAAGATTACACAGCAAATGTGCTCTTTTACAAGTCAAGTAGGTTCAAAAAATAGAGGTAATGATCTTCCTTGTGTTGATGTCTGGATGTGGAATTCAAAGAGAATCTTGGATTTTGCACAAATTGATTAAAAAACAGCTTTCAGGACATATGACTTTACTTGTAATTGAGTATTGAATATTTTGGCTGAATATATAGTATTTGACAACTGACAAAATATGGGGGTTTGGGGGAAGTTGAGGGGGTTAGCCATGAGGCTGGTGTGTAACCAAAAAGCAGGGATTTCAGGGGGTTCAGTTAACTGAAATCCAGTTAATTTATGGTTATGTCACACTTTTCCCCTTCATTCAGTGGCTCAGTGAAATAGCTTCATCTAATTGCCATTGATGACAAAATCAAGTGGCTGACCTTCCTGATCTACTAAGTGATAATTTTTGGATATATCGTGGCCAATCACCTTATAGGGACCAGACCATTTCAGAAGAAATTTCTTAATAAGCAATTGTGATACTAAATTCTTGAAGACTAGGACTTCAGTGCCAATAGGGATTTGATTGACTGTAGACGCTGTGCACGCTTTTGCTCAGAGCTCTCAGCAGTGTCTAAGACTTAAAATTTGGCTTGGTTGCGGGCTTCTGACTTGGTAAGTTTATTTGAGCTTATGTTATTAACGTCCAAGCTTTTGATAGGAACACCATAAAGTAGTTTGTACGGCTTAAACTTTGTTGTTGCTTGAACTTAAGAGCGGTAATTCCATAATGTTGCAGGTTAGTGGACGTCCCAATGTGTGACATCTTCTGTTGTAATCTTCTCCAAGCTCTAGAACAGGGTTATATTAAAGTGTTCTGTAAATCCATTACATTGCGGGTTGTACGCGGTGGTAAGTTTATGTTTTGTACTAATCATCTTGCAAAACTTGTCTATCAGCTTGTTCCAGAAATGATTCCCTTGATCACTTAGCAGGACTGTGGGAGGTCCATACATGTTAAAGATCTCTTTGTAAAGGAATTTAGCTGTGGTCTCTGTGTTGTGCTCCTGGGTTGCTCTGGCTACAGGCCATTTGGTAAAGTACTCTTTTGCAACAATAATGCATTTGTTCTTACTAACACACTCTGTTATAGGTCCAATGTAGTCAATCCCCCACATTTTGAATTATCTGCTCGTGGTTATAGGGTTGATAGGCTTGGCTACTGGATGTTTATTCTCAAAGATCTGGCACAGTTGGTAGCTCTTGATTTATGTTCTGATATCTTCAAAGTAGTTGGGCCACCAATACTTCTCACGTAAATTGTCTGCTATGGTAAGGATCCCATAATGTGCTGTTCCTTCATGGACTTTGCAGAGTATCAACTGGCACTCTTCTATCTTGGGGACCTTCACGGTTTGACCACGCATACTTCTGTACAGGGCCTCTCCTAGGATTACGTAGTATTTGCTCTCCTTGAGACCAGGTAATTCCGCGTTCATTTTCCCTGTGGTAAGCATACAATATACTGCATATAGCTTAGGCTCTAACTCTGTGCTAAAACTTTCATTAGGTATGACTCATGGACTCCTTGTCTTGAGAGACCATTGGCAACAATGTTCTTCTTCCTAGGTATATGTTTTATGTCCATAAGGTACTCAGATATCTCCATCACCCAGCATACATATCTACTGTTCTCTTGTTGCTTGCTCAGGATGAAGGACAACACCATGTTGTCAGTATACAAGGTAATGTGATTTCCTAGTATATAGTACTTAAACTTGCGCAACACTCTAATCACAGCTAACACTTCTTTGTCATAGATGCTGTAACGTAGCTCTGGGCTACTGAACAACTTGCTGGTGTACTTGACAGGTTTGAACAGGCCGTTGTGTTTATGTGCAAGGACTCCCCTTGTTGCTTCTTCTGAGGCATCAGTAAAGATTGAGAACTTCTCCTGGAAGTTTGGGTGGATCAGGACAGGCTTTTTCATGAGACACTCTTTCAATGTCTGAAAAGCAACCTCTTGTTCAAGAGTCCAGGTAAACTTCATCCCTTTGTGTAGTAACATGAATAGGGGTCTGGCTATGTCACTATAGTTCTGTATGAACCCATAATAGTACCCAACAGTACCAATGAAGGACTACAGGCGGGCAACGTTGGTAGGTACAGGCCACTGTGAGATTGTTAACACTTTGTCAGTGTCAGGGTGCACTCCAGCTTTGTTCACTACATGACCCAATAAATGAAGTTTGGTATGGCAAAGTAACAGCTTGGACTCATTAACAGACAGCTGTGCCTTGCAAATTCAGCCAAAAACCTTGTTAAGTGTTTCTAAATGCTCTTTGAAAGTAGCACTAAACACTATTATGTCATCTAGGTAGACAGTCATCTTCTTCTACAGAAGATCTGCAAAGATGGAGTTCATAGCACGCTGGAAGGTACGTGGAGCTTCACAGAGTCCAAACAGCATCCGCTTATACTGATACTGACCTTGCTCAGTGACAAAGGCTGTCTTGCTGATACTTAAGGGCTCCATTTCCAACTGATGGTACTCAGAAAACAAATTGATGTTTGTGAAGTACTTGCAGCCAGTGTACAATGCCAAGATCTTGCTGATAAGAGCAGAGCATAATTATCAGCCTTGGTGACTGAGTTTAAAGGTATGTAATTAACACACGTACATAACTTTCCGTTCTTTTTAGGCACAATTACTACAAGTGAAGACCAGGGTGACGTGAATGGCTCAATAATGCCCTTGGACAACAGGCAGTCAATCTCCTGCTCTACGTAGTCCTCATACTTCTTGGCTAAACAGTAAGGTGCTTTACAGATAGGCTTTGCTGTTCCAGTGTCAATAACATGTTCTCTAGGTTTTTGGGTGGCAGAGGATTATCCTCATCATGGAAGAGGTCCTTGAAATTGCTTATGAAGGCGGAAAGTTTCCCTTTCTGACTAGCAGTTAGATCTTTATTTTGCTTCACGGCCTCTGCGACAGTAAGAAAGGACTCTCCCCATCTTCTTGTAACTTTGAGTAACTGACATCAATAGGAACCAGCTTGTTGTTGCGCTCAATAAATAATTGTGGCAACAGAAGGATATAGTGACTCCAAAGTTACTTAGAGAATGACATCCTAGAAGAATGTTGTATCTGGTAAGAGCAAAAATGACCGCAGAAATTAACACATAGACACCACAAATCTCAACAGTGAGGCTGTGCACAACTCCCAGAAACTCTTTGGTCTTGCCATTTGTAAAGGTGAACTCCTCTTTAGCTCTGCTATATTCCTGAACTCCCAATGATCTTAGAAAAGACTCAGATATGATGTTAGACGTAGATCCTCTGTCCAGGATTATAGATGTGGGGTGGCCTTCCACCTCCCCATCAATATGTGGTGCTCCCTTGCTGACAACATCAATCACTTCTTGGGCCTTTTGCGGCTTCTCTTCCATGACCGCAAACTGCTTCTCTGGATTTCTGACTCTGATGGCCCCAAGGTAATGTACCATCTGAGCTCTAACGCTGGGCGCTATTTCTGCCAAATTATATAGGGATATTGGAACCTGGGTGTCCGCAAAAATTTTCAGCACATTCAACTTAGGAGGCTTTACTTGAGGTAATACTGGTAATTTGACCTTTGGTTTCTTTAGGATGGTTGTTTTGGAGGAGGTCCCCTTTGTAACCTCAATAGTGGGTTCAACAGGGTAATTATCATCTTCCTCATCCATGAGAATCCCAAAAGATTCAGGTGGTTGAGCCTCATGGTCAGTTGAGTGAGCTGACTGGCTAGGATTTGATTGTTTGGCTCAGGGGCTACGGGGGGCCTAATTTGATAAGTGAGTGTCAGGGGCAGGCTGTTGAGGCTTGGCTGCCTCAGCTCCTTTTTGCTTCTCAGATGTATTATAGGGATGAACAATGAGGCTGAGTCTGTGCTTCTGGGCCACATTTGTTCTTACTGCAGCCATGCTCTCCACCAAGTAGGATTCATTCTTAGATGTGGCGGGCTCCATCTCTTTTTTGGTCTTTGGAGCCTGCTTTTGGTCCTACTTGGACTCTGCGGCCAGTGTCTTTAGCTCATTCTGGCAGTTGTTGGGACAGTGTACATAGGCATGTCCGTTAGCTCCGCATCTGTTGCAGGGCTCTTTGCAGGTGCCTGTTAGATGACCTTGTTTCTTGCAGTTGTGGCAATATAGGTTTGACTTTTTCTGCTTGCCACTAGTCATATATGTGGTAAGCGTAGCCATTTCTTGCGCTAACTTCTTCATGTTCTCAGATAGGTCATCTGGAGGTGGCATGATAGCCTTGAGTTTCTCCTTGGGTTTCATGACAGTGTGAGGATGCAATAGCTGGCCTCTAGCCTTAAACTTCCCAAGGCAACAGATTAGAATGCATGCTTCCTCTACGTTGCTAGGAGCATGAGATTCAAAAAAATGGTAGTATTCTGAGGTAAGTGTTTCACAGACCCAGTCTAACCCTTGGTTCTCCAAAAAGGTCTGCCAAGCGCGCTTTCCCTCCACTGTGTTGTAGCTACCATAGACTAGGTCCTGGTATTGGTTGAGAAGAGTGTTTAATTCCTCAATAAACTCCACTGTTGTCTTGTAGTTTATTTGGTCTACTTCTTTTAGTTTAGCAATAACTGATTTGATGCCACCTCTGAAACGCTCAAACAGCCAATTTTCAGTCTGCCCATGTATAGTTCCTGTCAGTGATCTATGCCAAGTAGCAGCTCTACCTTCCCAGAAGTATTGTACTTCCTCAAAGCGGTCTCATTGCTTAATCCTATGCTTCTTGCAATAGAGTTCAAAGCGGTTTAGCCAGTTGGATAAATTGGTCCCATCAAAGAAAGAGATATTCTGGGCGGCAATGGCCTTCAACAGGTCCAGGAGATTGAATTGAGAGCTTGCTGCCTCTCTAGGTGGGTTGTTGGAAGACATTTTGAAGTCTTCCCTGGCAGGATCACCAATGTAAGATTACACAGCAAATGTGCTCTTTTACAAGTCAAGTAGGTTTGAAAGACAGAGGTAATGATCTTCCTTATGTTGATATCTGGATGTGGAATTCAAAGAGAATCTTGGATTTTGCACAAATTGATTAAAAAACAGCTTTCAGGATATATGACTTTACTTTTAATTGAATATTGAATATTTTGGCTGAATATATAGTATTCGTCAACTGACAAAATAAGGGGGTTTGGGGAAGTTGAGGGGGTTAGCCATGAGGCTGGTGCGTAACCAAAAAGCGGGGATTTCAGGGGGTTCGGTTAACTGAAATCCAGTTAATTGACTGTTATGTCACACCAAGATACAGTAGTTTTAAAAGCTATGGCGACAAGCAAAAAAAATCAGATTTAAACGAAATTAAAAATAAACGAATTTATATTGGTTTACAATAGATTTGACTTCTTTTCTAATTTTGTTTAAATCTGAGTTCATTTCGTTTAAATCTGAATTGTTTTCGCTTGTCGCCATAGCTTTTAAAACTACTGCATTGTTCTACTTTCACAACTTTAATACACACTTTTTTTCAACTAAAGATCAATATATGGGATTCAAAACTTTAAACTCCGTATTAAATCTCAAATATGATTTGCCTGAACCTCAATCAACTTATGTTGTTATCGATGATGGGTTAAAAGCAAAAGGAGAATTCATTCTTCAGCATTTTTTAACAAATTATTTACCTCCCGGTAACTCTAAATTAGTTCTATTCATTGCTTTAGATCTCGATTTTCAATCATCACAATCTCGTCACTCGTAAAATGGTAATATCTAAAGAAAATTGTATAATGGTTTTAACTCGTTTTAGCAGTTTAAATGGTTCATTCAAAGAGTTTTGTAGTAATTTATTAATTGGTGTTTTTTTTAAAAAATTAGGGACTGAATCTTCAACACGCTCAAGAAAATAAGCTGTTCCATTTTGTGGATTTCGCTTCTAAGATAGCTATGCTTCCTTTGATTTCGAAGGAAAATATCCCAGAACCTTACTATATAACTATTTTGAATTTTCTTTACAAATCTATTATCGAGGCTTTAAATGCAATCGACACTGACAAATCCGAAAAAATAAACTCACTCGGATCAGTCATGATAGATGATATTTCAGTACTGTTATTTTACGGTTGTCCATCTTCACTTGTTATGAAATTCATTTTTTGGCTAAAGCGTCAAATATATCAAGTAATTTTTCTTAAATATCCCTTCTAAAGCTTTTTATCAGAGAAATGGTTGCTTAATTGTTTTAAGCCACGGAGACCAACCTTTTGAAGAAGATAAAGAGTGCTCTTCTTTAACCCATTCCTTGCTCCATTCCTGTGAAGCTTGGTTTCGAGTTTCAGCACTTCCCTCCGGACTTTCTCAGGATGTTCATGGCCAGGTGATTTTCGAATATGCTTTTTTGAATTTCTTATTTGCGTATTGGCAGCTAGGTTCTGCCCGAACCTTTTTATTTTTTGACTTTATTTTATTTTTGCATCGAAGTCTCTTATTTAAGCCTTCTAGGTTACTATCCACTCTGGGCCTCAATGGCCTTTAAATAATAAGTTCGATGATATCCCTGTGCAGTTTACAACTTCCCTCCCGACTCTGCATTACCAGCTTCGTGACAATAATATCACATTTTTTCCCAAAGGAACTTCTCAGGGAGTCCTATAGATTAAAATATATGGCAGTTTTAAGATTTAAGTTTAAAGTAGGCTAAAGTGGTTCAACATCAAATCCCAATCTCACAAGTCCTTTCTAAGCAGATGTATTTTCATCCATCTTGTATTTAATCAAAGTAGATCTGCATAAGACCTCTATCTAGAAAAACTAAGGCCCATTTTATTTACTCTCTTAAACCTTCAAATATTTCAAAACAAGAGTTATTACTGGCTTATTTTAGGAGTTAAGTTATACACTGTGATAAAATTTAACCCTTACTTCACAAGTTTTTCTAAATCTATACAATATTAGTAAATCAACAAGCAAATATGATTTTGATTTGTTATATACAGAAAACTTGTAGCTCTTTTTAAAAGCAAAATGTATTTTTTATTTTGAGTGATTCTCTTAGAACATAACAGGCATACTCTCTTAGTTGCTCATGACGAGCTGTGCAGGGTTGCCTTATTGCAGATACTAAAGGAGATGCTTATTATTTATCTTATATATAAGCTGTGAATTAGTACTCAAGAGCAATCACTGAAAAAATTTGAAAAGAAACCAAATCGTTTAAATACTCTGCAAATTAGCTTTTTTGGCATGACCCACCATGACATGGTAGCTCTGAAAAGTCAGTGTCGTGCTTTTTGCATTACAGCGCCACAATTATTTGAGATTATAGGGCATAGGATATTTGCTTGAATACAGTCATATGTGAGGATATGAGTAATATTGTATCAGTTAGCCAGGATTGAATGGAACCATGATTACTGTCCAGCAATGGCTTCTGATTGTGCAGAAGCACTTAAGGATTAGGATAAGGGTCAACCAAATTAAAGATATATTCCAGACAAGTCAAGATTAAAGCCTATTTTTATTGTGAGTGATTCATTCTTCTTATACCTTCTGCAAAGGTTAATCCCTGGCTGCTAGCAATGTCTTCTAGGACATTCTAACACACCCCTAATTTGGGTAATTATTAATCTAGGTTTGGCGCTTATCGCACGTCAACCTTTAGAATATATTTATCTTTACCCAGCACAAGTGATCCTTGCTGGCATGGAATAATTTAGTTACTTCAGGATCACTCCCTACTTCTCTGGCATATGTTCCAGGCATAGTGCTTATTAATATGATAAATATGGGAATTTGAGATAATGGGGAATCAAACCCAGCGCCTCGGCACCTGCAATATTTGCCAGGCGGCGCCGCGGCACTTGCAATAATTTTCAGTTGGTGTGGCAGCGCTTAATATAAAAGTAGTTCAGTGCTTTGACGCCTAACCCAAAGCCAGGCAGCGCTTGTGTATTTTTAATGTGGTGTGGCAGCAAATCATGTATCACTTAAATGCCGCATCGGCACTTATCATTGGCTAATTTAAGGTCCAGGTCAGCAGGCTACTGCTGATCCAATATGTGTATGATTTATACTACCAAATTATGTTATTTGATAGCTGCAATTCATATCCTTGAGCTCTGTCATAATTAGCATCATTGTATTTTGTACTACTAATTTATGGATTTGGTTGTAGCGATATCAATCCGTGAGCTCTGTCATAATTGGCATTATTGCTTGGTCAAAATTCCTAACAGTCAGGTTTTAAAAGCTTGGATTAATAGAGCTATTCTTTGCTGCCAGAAAGCCACCTTGATGATCTTCATAGGTACCCTAGATCAAAAGTTACAGCAATTTAAAGAGCCAAGATCAAAAACCCTGTCAACATGTCCCAAAATGGTTGCAAGATTGGATTTTAAATCAAGACAAGCAACAATTTATGAGCAGGCAAATCCAATCATATCAATTCCAGCAATCAGTTTTGGACGTTCTTATGCTCAAATGAAAGCCCCAAATGAGGAGAATTCTGCCAAAGTATTTATAGATGACCAACTGAGGCAAAGCGTAAAGTTCAAATATAGCCAAAGGAATATGATTAGAATTAGTCAGCTGATGTCTCAAACTTTTTCATAACCCCCATATATAGAGACAAGGACCTTAAGAAATAATCTGGAAGAATCTCAAAGTGTAAGGTCTCATGGTTTGGGGAAGATGATTATAAACTGAAGCTTTTAACCCAGTGATATTTATATTATTCAAATACAAAAAAATGGGCAAGGTCTGCAATAGCAACTGAACTAAGGCTCCTAAGAGCTTATACAAGGTAAAATATGGACCAAGACAATTATTAAACCTAATAAAACAAAATAGAGACCAGTATTAATGACAGATGATTTGGTTAAGAAGTCAATCTCTAAGTCTGGAAAATGCTCTGCACTAGAGGGAGAATTAAAGCTATCAATAATTAAATTGTGTGTGCTACCATAAAAACTTTCTAACTGGTGAAGAATAAAGTCAAAAGTAATCATGGGACCAAGGATTTAAACTAAGAAGAAAAAATAAATAAAGAAGAACACAAGCCACAAAACCTAACAAGTATCTTTTTCTGGTGCAAGTCAAACAATCTCAACTTAAGTTGAGACTGAGTAAAACTCAGGCTTTTATTCAAGTCTGGGTTTTGAGGTGAAAGTAAGGGATGTGAAAACTAACCAAGAGTAGTTAGTTGGGTTTAAGCATGAAAGACAAACAAAAGCACATGTTTATAGTTTTCTTAACCTAAGAAGGTTAAAGCAAGGTAAAGGAGCAAACAGGGAAGTTGGTGGTTAATTGTTTTCTTAAAACTAAGAAGAGCAGAGGCAGAAGAGCGGGAAAACTAGATCTGAGGCTGCTGGCGTAAGCAGGAAGGAAAGCAGAGCAAAATCAAAAGGTAATTGAATATGGACTGGTTTTAACTAACCCAGCGTATAGGTAAGGGTTCAAATCCCGTATGAAAAAAGAAGGTAAGTTCAAAACTTGAATTTAACTGTTAATCTTTAGGTTAATTGACCCAAAAGAAAAGAAAATGAAGAGGAGAACTGGGAGTTTGAAAAAAATGTTGAAAAAACCCTGGCTAGGGTTAAAAAATTGGCCCATTGTAGTAAATGAAATACTAGCAGCAAGAGAAAATGAAGGAGAATCCTGAAAGTACCCCCCTTAGCTGCTAGTGTGAAGATTCTGGTAGACTTTAAGTAACTGTTGGCGGTAGTTAAGGTTTTCTTCAGGTTCTTTGTGAATTCTTCAAGGTTATAACCCTTTCATATGATGAGGTATTCTGTGCTAGATTGAAGGGTGCAATAGGATAAGAATTCCTGTACCTCGTATTCTTCAGAACCCTGTAAATAAAGAGGGGGGGGTGAAGCTTTTGATTGGTGACTGGGGGGAGGTTGTCTTAGTTTCAGAAGAAGTGAACAATGGAAAAAATTGTGGATGCAGAAGTACTCAGGAAGAGATAGTCTGAAGGCAGTAGTTCCAATCTTTTCCATTACTGGGAACAGTCCAATGAAGCGGGAACGGAATTTGTGAAAGGCAACAATAACCAGAAGGTTCTTTGTTAAAAGGAGTACCAAATACTTAGGCTGAATCTTGTCACCTGGAATTCTTTTCTTGTTGTAGTGCTTCTTATAGTCTAAGATGGCAGAATGGAGGTGGGCAACAAGTCGGGTCTGTGTTTCCTTGATTGTGGTGGCAAGTTTGGCTGCAGACTGTGAGCAGAAGTATCCCTGGAGGTCAGGAAGGAAGGGGTATAAACAAGATTTGCTTGGAACAATGTCATGTCAATAGATCCATGATATGCTGAGTTATAAGAGTATTGGGAAATGGGGAGGATGTTGGACCAGTTGTCTTGCTTCTCATTGATGAAATAATGGAGATACTGTTCCAAGTTTTGATTTGTTTATTCAGTTTGTCCATCAGTCAGTGGATGATATGCAGTGATATAGAGAGAGTTTACCCCAAGAGAGGCCATGAGATCTTGCCAGAATGCTGAAGTGAACTGGGGGCCACGGTCAGAGACTATGTCACGTGGGACTCCATGATGAGGCAAGATATACTTAACAAATAGTTCAGTGGTTTGTTTGGCAGTGATGATTGTGTGGTAGGGGCAGAAATAGGCTTCCTTGGAGAAGCGGTCAACCACTACTAAGATTGCATTGTAGCCTGCAGACAGGGATAGCTGGGTAATGTAGTCCATAGAGAGGCTTTGCCAAGGACCTTCAGGGATTGGGAGGGGACAGAGTAGACCAGGTGGCTTGGAAGTGTGATTATTGTTTATGAGACATACTAGGCAGCTGGCAACATATTCCTTGGTGGTCTTTGCCATCTTTGGTCACCAGATGTGTGACTTTATAAGGGTCAAGTGTTGCAACCAAGATTCAAACCTCACCTGCTAAGGTATCTTACAATACACAGGGGGCGCTTGATGAGCCGCCCCCTGATGTATCTAATGTTATGGATTAATCTGATGGCAATGTCAAATGGCAGGCACTTCATCCTAATTAGGAGCATTGCCAATTCAACCTGCTGATCCCTGCACAAGTTATTCCTCGGCTACAAACCCTACATGGCACTCCCCACTATGCCACCCCCTTGTGGCCTTGTGGCTTCCCCATTCAGTATATTAATCACAATATCCTACAATAAACAATACCTTATTCTTATTATTCTGTCCTTTCCCATTGGACTGTTGTCTTCCCCAATTCCAAGTACTGGACCCTCATTGGTTCAGTTGCAACAGTGGTAGCAGAAGTAGGTTATGAACTATTTTAAAAACAAAATTCCCCCCAAGAAAGGACAGAGTACGGGCCGCATGGCTACTCCACAACAAGAGACGTTCCTTCCAATCCCCAAGGGGATATTCCCAAAGGTTATGTCATCTATCAAGATCAGCTAGTTCTTACCAGTGTATACAATTGGCTCCGCCTTGGGCAGCGTGACGCTAGCGTCACCCTGCTACAGTCAGATCTGTTGCAATGTATGCTCAACCACCAACTAGAGTCCTTCACTGGCGGTGTCAAAGGGGCTGACATTGTCAGTTGGCTCCAGTTTATCAAAACGCACCTTTGTATCTGTCAAGTTCCCAAGTCCATGTGGGTTGCCGCCGCATCTGGCCGCCTTACAGGGCCCGCTGCTGTGTGGTTCACTAACTGGGCCAGCCAGGAGTTTGGCGTCACCTGGGCAACATTTTGGGACGCCGCCAAGTCCTGATATAGCAAAACCTTCTCTCCCATTATCTTGGGGACTCCCCTCTTAGCCATCAAACAGACTGGTTCCGTCCCTGAGTATCTTGCCGCTTGGCAACAAGCCCTTGCTACCGCCCCAAAGCAGTGACCAATGGGAACACCATGTTGCTCACTCTCATTGTCAATGGGTTAAAACCCCATATTTGCAAGTGGGTTCCCGTTGGCCGCTGCACCTCTATTGACAACTGCTATAAAGCCATTGTAGAGACCAATAACCAGGCTTCAATGGGCTTCCACTGCATCAACAATGCTCCACCCCAACCACGTCCTGCACCTAACAATGGCCAAGGTCAAGTGGGCTGTTGCCAACCGCGCCAGCAAGAAAGTGCAGCTAAACGCCCCCGCAAGGGGGAGCTCCAGCTAGCACTAATTGAGGACCAGGGAAAAGCCTGGGGGTTGTAACAATGAGAGGCCTTACAACCCCAACTGACCCGCCCTCTCAGCCCTTGCCTGCAAAGAACTCCCATGACTACAATCTTCACAAGGTTGAAACTCTGGACGTCTTTCAGGTCCATAGCAATGACCTCGTGTTGCAAGCCGCTCATTCTGCAAATAAAGTAACACACTTGTCCTATCCCTTCCGTTTCCGTGGGAGCACCCACAAGCTACTGGTAGATACCGGGGATGATCACACCATGGTAGATCAGGCGTTCACTGACTCCCAGCAATTAGACCAAGTACCCAGCAGATTCAAAGCAGTACATGTAGCTGATTCCCGCAGAATTGCCATCACCCACAAGAAAGTACCCTTCTCCGTAAGAATGGGGAACATCCAGGTTAAGCTCTCTGGGCCAATTATGGCAGGCCTCAGCCACAACGTAATTGCTGGCCTTGACTGGCTCCGGCATAACCGCCCTTACATTGACTGGGATACCTCTGTCATCACCCTCAACAGAAATGTGGTGGGTTTTCAGATTTACCCCATGGAAATGAACAAGCTACTACATGACACTCTGTTTGTCAGAATGACAGAAACAGGCTCATACAATTTCAAGGGGGGGAGACTAGACTTTAACCAATGTTCAGTTGAAGTTATCTGTGCAGAACCATCTGCAGTCCCTCCCTTGTCAACATCACCACCACCAGCGCTAGCTGCACACCTCAAGGAGTACAAGGACCTATTCAGTGAAACACTCAAACAACTACCTCCACCCCGGGAGATCCAGCACACTGTACAACTTCAAGGATTGTTACCTAAAGCACAACCATTATACTGTCTCACGCCAAAGGAAGATGAAACCCTCCGCCAGCACCTTGTGGACGCGCTTGATAAGGGATTCATTTTCCCCTTGCTCTCTCCATATGGGGCGGTGGTCTTCTTTGTAGCTAAGAAGGATGGGTCTCTTTGCCTGGTCACAGACTACTGCGCCCTAAATGAGGTGACAGTTAAAAATAAATACCCCCTGCCGCTGATTGACAGCCTGTTTGATACACTTGCAGGCGCAAAGGTCTTTAGCAAGATTGATATCACTGCGGGGTACAACCAGGTCCACATTGCACCAGGGGACGAGGCAAAAACTGCCTTCTGCACATGCTATAGGTTGTTTGAGTGTTGTGTCATGAACTTTGGAATGACTAACACTCCCTCCACCTTTGCCATGTTGATGAACAAAGCCTTTGAGGAACTGATTGGAAAGTGTGTGGTTGTGTACCTTGACAATGTTATTGTCTTTAGTCAAGATCAAACCACGCACTTCCAACACCTCTGTGCTGTCCTCAACACCCTTTGGGAAAACCAGCTAAAAGCTAAACCCTCCAAAGGTGAGTTTCTCAAGTTGGAGTTGTTATTTCTTGGGCACACCATCTCTGCCCAAGGGATAAGGCCCGACCCCGCCAAAATCAAGGCAATCACTAGCGTGCGGCCCCCACTGATGTGGGCCAGGTGTGGACATTCTTGGGCATGGTCACCTATGTAAGCAAATTCATCCCCAATTGCGGGGAACTAATTGCACCTCTCACCGAGCTCCTCAATACCAAACAGTGCTTCCATTGGACCCCCGCCAGAGATCACACCTTTGAGACGTTGAAGCAAAGGCTCACAACAGCACCAGTACTGCAGTTTCCCAACCAAAATTTATAGTACAAACTTGAGACTGACGCCTCTGATAGGGCCGTAGGGGGCGTGCTAAGGGTAGAAACTGACAATGGCATCTTCCTCCCCGTAGCATATGAGTCCAGGAAGCTCACTGACTCGGAAAAACATTATCCCATCCATGATAAAGAGCTGGCAGCCATTGTACACTGCGTTGAGAAGTGGCGCTGTTACTTGGAAGGTGCAACCTTCCCACCCCGCGTTCTGACGGACCATAAGTCACTCCAGTCCTTCAACATGCAGTCTTATTTGACACGCCGCCAAGCAGGATGGGTTGAACATCTATCCCCCTATCAATTATGCATCAAATATAAGCCTGGAAAGGAACTTGTCACAGCTGACGCTCTTTCACGGCTCTACGTAGCGTCCATCACTGGGGACAACGGTCTGGACCCAGACTGGCCCATGCTCTACCTGCGCCCTGAGGTGACCGGCACAAAAGCCTTAACTCAGTCACCATCTCCAAGCTGAAGGACAACAAAAGTCAGTTCACCATTGATGCTGGGAACAACTGCCGCTGGGCAGAGACAGGTGAGAAGACGCCTTATATTCCCACCACACAATGAGGAGACACCATCTTGCACTACCACCAAACCTTGGGTCACATCAGAGGGCGTAACCTCTTTGAGATCATGAAATGTAAGGTTTGGTGGCCGCGCATGCGTCAAGACATCTTGGACCTCCTTGAGACGTGCGTGCTGTGTGAAATGAATAGTCCAAACCTGCACCTCCCAAGTCTGTCCTACCCATCAAGGCTATGGAACCCTTTGAACAGTGGGCCCTCAACATTGTGGGACCGCTTCCCAAAGACAGACTGGGTAAGAAGTATATTATCACCGCTATTGACTATTTCACGCGTTGGCCAGTGGCCTGGGCCACAACCAACCACACCGTCACCACCGTTACCCGCTTTATTGGAAAGAAAATTGTGGCTTGCTTTGGACGACCCAAGCGCCTTATCACGTATGGCGGGCCCAAACTTGTTGGACACGTTGTGAAGGCATACTGCGTCAAGAACACGCTTCAACATATAGTCATAACCCCCTACCACCTGCAAGCCAACAGACACGTGGAACAGTTAAACAGCTCCCTGGTTCAACTGATTGCCAAACTCTTGCAAGAGCATCCTAACACTGTGTGGACTGAACATCTTCCCACTGCCCTACTGATCCTGCAAGCAAGAATCAACAGGGGCACTGGGTTCAGCCCTAACACCCTGGCCTTTGGAACGCCTGGCTGTCTGACAGGGATTGAACAGGGGAAACTACGGTCCAAGGTTCCTGACAAGCCCCCCTTAGTGCCAACTCCCTCCCTAGACCAATGGCGTACCAAAGCCTGAGAAATTGAACACAAGCAGATTGCAGGAGGGACAAGACACCTCAAAGCTAGATACACCATAGGTGACCCCGTCTATACCCTCAATCCCAATTCTGCCAAATTAGAACCCAGCCACCTAGGGCCCTTCAAGGTAGCTGCTGTCTATGACAACCACACCTACCAACTTGAGGATGCCCAGGGAAACACCAAGAAACTTCACCACAATTGCTTGCGCCCCTGCCGTGCCATCCCCACACAAAGGTTGTTTGTGCAGACCTTCCCAGACCTTCCGCAGACTCCAGTCCTGGTGTCTGATGACAAGCAGGGGGCAAGGGGGGTGCTGCAACTGAGATTTGAACCTTGCCTGCTAATGTATCTTACAATACACAGGGGGCGCTCAATGAGTTGCCCCTTGACGTATCTAACGTTATGAATGAATCTGATGGCAATGTCAAATGGCGGGCACTTCATCCTAATTAGGAGCATTGCCAATTCAACCTGCTGATCCCTGCACAAGTTATTCCTTGGCTACAAACCCTACATGGAACTCCTCACTATGCCACCCCTCTTGTGGCCTTGTGGCTTCCCCATTTAGTATATTAATCACAATACCCTACAATAAACAACACCTTATTCTTATTATTCTGTCCTTTCCCATTGGACTGTTGTCTTCCCCAATTCCAAGTACTGGACCCTCATTGGTTCAGTTGCAACAAAAGGTTCTCTTATAACCTAAGTGTCCGGCAGGGAGGGAGTTGTGGAGTTCAATTGTGATTTGCAACTGCAAGTCTTTGTCGGGTACCATAACCAGTTTGCAGAAGAGAAGCAGGTTGTTCTCAAGTGAATACTTTGAGGGGAACATTGCTTTGGATAGCAGGTCCTGAATAATCTTGTTGGAGGTGGAGTCTTCTGGATGGGCCTTCTGGGTGGAATAGGTGTCTGGGAAGTTGAAAAGGGTTGACAAGATCTGGTTGATGAAAACAGAAGCAGGAAGGACTGCTTTGGTGTTGAGACGTTCATATTCAGGATTGGAGTCAGCAGTTGTAGGGTGTCAAGAGAGTAGGTCAGGAAGGACGTTGAGGGATCCCTTCTTGTAAGTGATGATGAAAAAGAAGTTGGTAAGTTCAACCACCCATCAAGCATGTTGTTGAGATATGCAATGGGCTTGAGTGAAGAACAGTAAGTTCTTGTGGTCTGTGAAGATACTAACAGGTTCCAAGGTTCCTTCAAGGTAACAGCGCCAATGCTTGAGAGACTTGATAATTGCAAGCAGTTTCTTGTTGTGGACAGGATAGTTCTTCTCAGCAGGAAGATGCTTCTGACTGTAGTAAGCTACAGGATGGAGCATACCATTCCCCCATGCTGAAGAAGGATGGCTTCAACAGCATAGTTGCTGGCGTCAGTCTCCAGAAAGAAGGGTTTGTTGCTATCAGGCATGAGCAAGACTGGAGGAGTGGCAAACAGGTGGCAGATCCGCCCAAAAGAGTCCTGTACTTCAGCAGATCATTTGAACTCAACTTTAGTGGAGGTCATATTAGTGAGTGGAAGGACAATACTGCTGAATCTGGGTACAAACTTGCGGCAGTAATTAGCAAGACCAAGAAAACCTCAGAGCTCCTTACGGTTCTTTGGTTTTGGCCAAGAGATGATGGCATCAAGTTTGCTTAGAGCAATGAAGAATCCTTTCTTAGTTACAATATATCCAAGGAATTCAACACTTGTCTGGAAGAAGCAACACTTAGAAAGCTTGCAGTAAAGATGGTATTTTTGGAGCGTAGCCATGATTTTTCTTAGGTGATCAATGTGGTCAGAAGTGTTTTTGGAATATATTAAGATGTTGTCAAGATACACCACCACAAACTCATTTAGGAAGGGAAGGAGGATCTTGTTCATGAGGGCTTGGAACGTTGAAGGTGCATTGCAGAGGCCAAAGAGCATAACCTTGTACTTGTAGAGGCCAAAGGGAGTGTGGAACGCTGTCTTCATTTGTGTCCTTTGGTAACATGGATCTGGTTGAAAGCTGCACAAAAGTCAACCTTGGAAAAGATCTGACTGCCCAAGAGGCAGTCTGTGAGAGCTTCAGCGGATGGAATGGGACAGCAATCCTTGATTGTGACAGCATTCAGGGCACAATAGTTGATGCATGGCCACTTGGAACCATCAGGTTTTGCAACAAAGAAGGTTGGAGAAGAGCAGGGTGACATAGAGCAAGTGATGAAACCCTTACTGAGATTGCTGTTAATATATTCCAAAAGCAACTTATTGTCGGCATCAGATAATGGAATGATTCTTCCCCAGGGCGGGTTTGCTCCTTCAGTCAAGTTGATCTGGATGTTGTATGGTCTGTTGGGAGGTAGGTTGCGGCATTGCTTTTTGCTGAATACCTCTTCATAGTTGCTTATGCAGAGAGGGATACCACTGTTGGCCAGAGCTGTTTCTGAGGAAGGTAGGATGGTGTGGGAGTTTAGCATATTGGAATCCCAAAAGTTAGTGGGGAGTTGTTGTTTTTTAAGAGGTCTAGGGAGCAGGGAATATCATGTTTGTAGAAATCAATCTTGCGCTCTTGACATCTGACAATGAGGCCAACTTCATCACACCAATTCATGCCATGGTACAGGGAAGTTTAGTGCATTGGAACTGACAAACTGAGAGTGGAAGGTAGACTTCCCCAGACAGAACAGAATGGGAAGCTTTATCTTGAAGGCTGTCACAGGCAAATTATTGGGGCCACAGGTGTTGATCTTTGGGCCAGGCAAGAGCTTCAGAGCTTTTGCTAGTCTGGAGCCAATGTAGTTTACGTTGGCACCCTTATCCAACAAGGCAAAGGTCTTGATGTTGGAGACGGGGCCATGAATCACAATCTAGATGAAGGGCAGAGAGGACTTCCCAGGGGTTTGGGTGTTATTGATATGGAATGTCTGGGAGAGCCTGTAGCCTCTGATGTTGTTTTATCCAAATTAGGCTTTAGTTCTGGGTTAGGGTGGGGGATTTTTCTGGGTTCTGGGCAGTTTACCACCAAATGGTCATCCTGTCCACAGTAAGAGCACAGCTTTTTCAGTTGTCTGCAAAGATCTTTGGCAGCATTCAAACAATATCCGCCACCCTCCTTTGGTTTGTAGGCAGAGGCTGGTGAAGTGTTATATGGGCTTACAGTAGAAAAGGAGCGCAGAGTGGTTGTCAGCTGTGTGGTAGGCTGGTTGATGGTTGGGACTGGTTGAGGCTGTGGTGGCTTTGATATGGTTCTGAACTTCTTTTCCCATTTGAAGACTGTCTTTATGAGTGGTTCCAACTCTTCAGAGAGGTTATGGTGGATAAGAAAGGCCTTGAGATTGGGGTTTAACCCAAGCATATAAAAGTCACAAGCTTAGGAGTGAGTAGCATTTAATTGGGATTGTATCTCACAAAAACACTTTTTGTAATCAGTCAAGGACCCAGTTTCTTGGGTGCAGTTTGAGAAGCACATATTTGGGGTGGTAGTGAACTCCTCCTTGGTTCCTTCCTCAGCAGTGTGTGCGAGCAGTTTGGATACAAAATGGTTGTAGCTCTCAAGGATAGAAGGATCTCAATCAGATGACTCACAGAACCAATTGTGCATAGGGCCCTAAAGTTGTTTTGCAAGGTAGATAACCTTTTGAGAGTCTGAGTTGAACTCCAAAGGATATGCTAGGAAATGAGCTTGTGTGAAAGCTAATAAATTGAAGGTGCTATCAGAAGAATTAGATAATTGCTTAAACTTAGAAATGTTATTGAGTATAACAGTCTGACTATGGGAAGTGGAAATGTTATCTGTATTATTCTTATCAATGGGAGACTTATTCTTAAAAATTAAGAGTGAAATAAGGTATAATAGAAAGGACAAAGATAAGGTGCAAAATAAGGTGACTGCTAAGACAAACAAAAGAATGGTTGAGGAAAAAAGTTTAATTCTGGCATATTGTCATGTGAAGTTGAGATAATGTAAGGTCTCATGGTTTGGGGAAGATGATTATAAACTAAAGCTTTTAACCCAGTGATATTTATATTATGCAAATACAAAAAATGGACAAGGTCTGCAATAGCAACTGAACTAAGGCTCCTAAGAGCTTATACAAGGTAAAATATGGACTAAGACAATTTATTAAACCTAAGAAAATAAAATAGAGACCAGTCTTAATGACAGATGATTTGGTTAAGAAGTCAATCTCTAAGTCTGGAAAATGCTCTGCACTAGAGGGAGGATTAAAGCTATCAACAATTAAATTGTGTGTGCTACCATAAAAACTTCCTAACTGGTGAAGAATAAAGTCAAAAGAAATCATGAGACCAAGGATTTAAACTAAGAAGAAAAAATAAATAAAGAAGAACACAAGCCACAAAACCTAACAAGTATCTTTTTGAGGTGCAAGTCAAACAATCTCAACTTAAGTTGAGACTGAGTAAAACTCAGGCTTTTATTCAAGTCTGGGTTTTGAGGTGAAAGTAAGGGATGTGAAAACTAACCAAGAGTAGTTAGTTGGGTTTAAGCATGAAAGACAAACAAAAGCACATGTTTATAGTTTTCTTAACCTAAGAAGGTTAAAGCAAGGTGAAGGAGCAAACAGGGAAGTTGGTGGTTAATTGTTTTCTTAAAACTAAGAAGAGCAGAGGCAGAAGAGCGGGAAAACTAGGTCCAAGACTGCTGGCGTAAGCAGGAAGGAAAGCAGAGCAAAAGCAAAAAGTAATTGAATTTGGACTGGTTTTAACTAACCCAGCGTATAGGTAAGGGTTCAAATCCCGTATGAAAAAAGAAGGTAAGTTCAAAACTTGAATTTAACTGTTAATCTTTAGGTTAATTGACCCAAAAGAAAAGAAAATGAAGAGGAGAACTGGGAGTTTGAAAAAAATGTTGAAAAAACCCTGACTAGGGTTTAAAAAATTAGCCCATTGTAGTAAATGAAATACTAGCAGCAAGAGAAAATGAAGAAGAATCCTGACACAAAGACCAATGCAAACAATATAAAAAGAATATGGTTCCCTTTTTCCCTATTGGGATCATTCTTGGTCTGAATAATGAATAAAGTACTTCAATTAGACTATAGTTTAAATGTGTCAGAGTTGGGAGCCCTTGGGCCCTGACATTTTTGACATCACATGAATTTTAAAGGCTATCTCTAAATCTTATCTAAAATTACTACACTAAAGTCAAGGGTATAAATTAATCACTTTCAGAAGCTAAACTATAGCAAACACCACCCAGATGCTATAAGCAGTTGTTAGTATTTATGTATTTATGCTATTGTCATTATGAGCCCAGACTCTAACAGATCAACCATGGGCTTGGCTCAACCTGTTGCCTAATCAGGGTAACAATTAATATTGTTCACCTACAGACAATGCTGCACATTGCCACCATATTTTCCCCACTAATGCTGTCCTAGTAGGATCAGAATTTATCTTCACAACTCAAATATGAGCTGCAGCTATCTTCAGAGCCACTATCTGATGTCCTGCTATAAAGGTATGAATACTTTTCCTTCTCTTTCAATAAATAGATGTTTTATCTCATTTTTTCTTTTCTCTCTTCTGTAACTGTTACTCACAGCACAGTTGCAATATTACAAAAACTAAATTTACTTTATTTTTGTATCAACCTCTTCATAATACACATATCTTGAAGCCATAGAGTTGTCTAAAAGGTTGTACTTTTAAACAAAAACATCCCAGCTTTATTTTTCATTTATGAAATACACTGTAAATTCAGAACCTAATTGTAAAATGTGGGATTGTCAAATCCTTGGTCTGAATTTCAAATCACATTTGTAGGCAACTCAGCTGAGTAAAAAATAAAATATTTAATAAAATCAATCATTTAATTTGATATTTTTTGTTTTATTTAAATTTGCAAATTTTTAATCCCTAACCCATATATTTTAACTAACTAAAGACAAAACCCATCAACCAAATGTGGGATTCATGAATCAAAAATTTAAGATTCTAGTGTACAATTTGATATTTTCTGTAGGTCTAACCAATCATTGATAGCCTTAAAAATTAACAAATACAGAATTGTGGGGTTGTCAAATCCAAGAACAAACTTTTAAATCATTATTGAGGTGCATTTGAAATAATTTAATTAATGATTTTCTTAAAAAAGATATCAAAGGGGTAGGCTATGTCATCTCAAAAATGGCATCTTAAAATATGACATATCAAAAAATGCCATTGTGAAAGTAATAATAAGTATGTTTTTTCAATTTACAGCATTTCAGCTATGAAAAACATCCCCTTAAATTTTAGCTATGGTCAAAGCCAAAAAACATAAAAAACATTGGTAAAATAAATTAAAAAAATTTAGGCTTGAAAAAGGTTCATGATTCAAATCTACAATAAAAAATTGAGTCAATTAGTAGCAACAAAGATGTAAAAAGCCCAAAAGTCAAAATACACCCAAAAACAGTCATTTTAAACCAAACTATGATCTGGTCTTTAATATATATATAATAGTTTCAAAATACTAAAGAAAAGTCTAAAAATATTAAAAAAATAAACAAAAAATTTAGGGGTATTTATTGCAAAAAATATCAGGCATTATTTGAAAGAACACCATAGATGGCCTTAAGATGTTCAAAATTTCTATCCTTAGGGTAGCAGTTAAGGACCATCTTGCAGATCTCAGTGTGCTTTTTCATTATCTTGGTTTTTTTAGGGATTCATCCTTGTTCTTCATTCCAATCTTAAATAGATGGGCAGAGATAGCCTGCTGAGTCTTGAGGTTAATGATGATCATATTAAACTTGGGCTTCTTAACCCTGACCCTAGTTGAAGATTGGCTATGCCACTCTTCAAAGGAAGAAATGATAGATACAAAGCCATTTTTATCTACTTAAAAAGTTTCACTGAATTGAGTCACTCCTTTTTCTGATACAGTGTGCTTTTTGAAATACTCAAACCCATTAAGTTTCAAAGTACTAAATGAAAGAAGCAAATGTATTTTGCTGGCAATAATGTAGGAGTGTCATAGAGGGCATTATAAAAGGCATTTTATCTTCTTTTCTACCTAGGGAAAGGGAAGTAAAGCAGTTAAAGACGTCTTTAGCCTCTTTGGTCTCTTTTGTGTTGATAAGCTCATGAAGATTTGATAATTTTTGGAGGCAGTAGCAGAGTGCCTGGCAGAAGTAAAAATACCATCACTTTGTGAATCTTCTAAAAACTTGGATAAAAGCATTGTCCTGAGCTTGATTAAAATCAACTACCAGATATACATGATAGGGAAAGCTCTAAGGCTGATTCTTGGTAATTGAGGTGTCTTCTTTCTGGGAGATGATATTCTTCTTATGCACTCTGGTCTACTTGGGCTCCTTTTCTAGCATGTGAATGGTTTTATTAAATTTTTTCTTTAAGATTCTGAGAGCACAACCATATTTATCCTTCTTTGTGCTGCAAAGGAAGTATTAGACAAATGAAAGGACTAGAGTGACAACTTATATGTGAAGTATGCATTATTATTATCTTGGATACACACCAACCAAGGAAAGGATACTCACCATTTGAACTAACATACAGATATAAACCAGAGATAGTCACCCACAATAACCAACTGTATGTGAAAACCCCCCAGAAAACCCCCCACAGTGAAACAGGTCCCAGCGCTACAACACATACACCTCAAAGCTAAGATAGCAGAAAACAAGATACTCAAATCACAAAAAGTGACCTCTTCAGAGAAACCACTCCCAATTAACTCTCCTGTCTACATCCTTGCTGAAAACAGAAAAAAATTGATTCAGTACACAGAGAACCAGGAAGAATCATCAGATACTAACCAGACAATAATACATACCTGGTTAAGTTCCAAGGCGCCAAAGACCCTATCATCAAAAAGTACCACAGATCTCGCCTCTGCCCTAGCAAAGGAGAACACTTGACCCAGTTGTTGCTCACTAGCAAACAACTCCAGGAACATCAGGCAGCAGCCGTCAAGACAAAGCCCCCTCCTGATGTACCAGAGTAATCCCTTAAGGAAGGGGTGTGTTGGGGAGCTGTATGTACTGGTATTCTGGCTGTTGCCAACATACATAACATCTTGACATTGCCTGGTTTGGTGTCAATTCAATATTCAGTTCAACATTCCTGAAATGGCAACAACCCAACAACCCAATATCCCATGACTTGTCCAGGTATCCAGCAACTTGAATTCAACTTGCACATGACCTCTCCCATATTTGATCCAACTTAAGTCCCTGCCACAGCGTAAACTATATAATTATAAAGTATTATCCAATAAAATATACTTCTCTTCTTCTTAAATACATATTCCAAGCTTCCCAAAAAGTTGCTCCTCATCACCTTCTAAAATATAAGTAAAGCACCTGTGAAAAGTAAACTTCAAGCAAAAATTCTAATATTGGTTTTCCCCATCACTTAATTTTATTTTATTCACTTCATTCTTTCTTAAATCTAGTTTTTTATCTTTCTATATTTTTTTAAACTTGCCAATTTTTTAAAACATTCTCTGTTTTAATTTTGCTTTAATTCTAAATTCACCTTGGTTAAGTTTCAAAGAGAAATGTGGTTAATGAGACAACAAGCTTCTAGCTTGTTGTCACCCCTTTGGTTTTTAAAGAGACCCTAAATTCTTATGTTGAGATACTCTCATGGAGAGTATCCAAATCTTGACATTCTGCTAGTTTCAAAAAAATCTTTATTCATCACCTTATATTATATTATTATTTTATTTTTAGTTAATACTATGCCATCTTTGGTCACCAATAATAAATTTTTAGCAGGGTGTAAGGTCTTGCCCATAATGGCGCAAGATTATAAACTAAAGCATGCAAGGCATTTAGGTTAGGATTCAAAAGGTACAAAAAATTAGGAGTGGTCTGTAACATAACTTTACAGAATCTGGCTAAAACTTATATTGAGTCACAAAAGATGAAATAGAGTTTAAAAACTCTAAACAAAGAAGGTGAAATAAGGTATTTAATAATAATCTACTAGTAACTAAGAGAATCTCAATATTGAGATACTCTCCATCAGCAAACTGGTAAATGTACTGTAGATTCAGAACCTAAAGGTAAAAATGTGGGATTTTCAAATTGTTGTTGCGTGAACTCACCAACTTACTGGAATACTTTTCATCCTTTTATATAAAAAAGTAAGTTTTTTTGGGATGAAAATTACTCCATTAAGTTGGTGAGTTCACGCAAAAACAATTTGACAATCCCGCATTTTTACCTTTAGGTTCTGAATCAACAGTAACTATTTAAGGATTCATTAATGGAAAATAATGGATAAAACAAGCCTAAGGCTTCTTGTTTAACAACTTCTATTTGAACTAATACTAAAAGATAAAAAAGCAAAATTCTTAGATTTACAAATCTGAAGTTAAAATTGATAAAAGATTGAAGGGAAGAATCACTTAGAATTTCAGCTTAAAGCCTACTCTCCACAAGATCTTTATTTATAGACAAGTTTTTCCAGTTGAGAAATGATAGGTAAAGGAGAAAAAATCAAGGACAGGAGCAACTGTAGAAAGTCAAGTAAGAACCTGGAGGAGAAGGGGAAACAGAAGCCCAGTAGGAGACACAGATCAGCAATGTAATCTGGGGGAAAGTAGGGCTTACACAAGCAGAATTCACAAAATTTAATAAAAATTGAAAATCTTCTAATTTAAAGTAGGAAATATAAAGCTATTAAATATCAACAAAATAATAAAGACAGCAGCAGTTTGAATGCAAATTAATGTAAAACCAAAATAAATAGCTTTAAAATACTAAAATATTAACTTTCTACTCTAAAATTTTATTATTAAAATAAATAAAGATTAAAAATAGTAAAGAAACATAAAATAGATTCTAAAGAGCCTGTCCTTTGGGGTAGGGCATGTCATTACCCCCTCCAGATCCACTCTCAGGATGTGCTTGAATATAAGGACTGAGGGCCTCAGGACAGTTTGTAAGGTTGGAAAAGGGCTCTCAAGAGATTTCCTTGACAGATTATATTTTCCAGAGAACCAGGTATTGCAGTTTAATGTAATAATACCAGTGGTTGATAATGGATTCAACCTTGTACTAAGGAGTTCCTTCAATCATGTGAAGAAAAGGTGTTTTGTTGTTATGATGAAAAGGAGGAGGAAAAGTCTGGAGCTTGAGAAGAGAAGCATGAAAGACATTATTAATGCAATGCCCTGGGGAAGTTAAATACAGTATGATACCTTTTTATTCCTTTTGGTTACACAAAAAGGTTCTATTAATTGAGGACCAAGCTTACAGGAAGGCCATCTGATAGGAAGGTTTTTGGTATTATGTTATACCAGGTTGTTAACTTTGATGCTTTTTCCTTCCTGACAATGACCGTTGGCATGGACCTTGTAAAACTCAATAGCTTTAGAGAGATTATTTTTTGAATAATCATGGATAAGTTGTAGCTGGACCAGGAATTCTTTGGTTAATGAGAAACAGACAAGAAACTGTAAAGACCCAACAATTGGGGGAGTAATTTAGGAAGGTAAGGGACCAAGTTGGCAACTTAGAGGCTGTGAGTGTTGTCACAATTGGATAGACTGTCATCATCAATCAAAAAACCTTGGCGTGTACTTTATAATGTCCAAAATTACTGACAAAATACATAAGTATATAGTATACACAGGTGTATATAGCTACAGACTGGGTGGAGTGGGGAGGTACCAGTGTGGGCCAGGAGTACTGCTCAGAGGAGTTTAGCTGCGCCGGCTCCTTGTAGAAGTACTTGCCAGATGGATTGTTGAATGGCTCATGCTGTTGATTATATTGGTGGCCCCCAATCCCTAGGCATGCTGTGAGGACAGCTGAGAAGATTAGGTGATTCATCTTCTGGTCCTGGGAAAGGGCAGACAAAGCTTAGTGTCTTGTTTAACTTCTTGTAAGGTAAGTTTTTTGATTAATTTATGTAATAATATTGAGGGGTAATTTCACTCAATGATAGCACAATCTACCATCAAGTGATTTGGCTTTATTATATACTTTCATCCTTGTGAGGGCGTGAATAGTGCAAAAAATTGGATAGGGAACCCCAAACACTTGGTGTTGTCTGGAATTCCCTTTTGGGAGTGGAATGGGAGTGGATTGTCAGGCAATGAATTGTTAATCTTGGCATTGCATGACTTTGGAGCTTCTTCAGGTACTTTCATGCAAGCATATTCAACTTCTGCAGTTGATGCATTAATTGTCATGCTGGGCATCTTGTAGACCCCTCCAAATTTGGGCAGCAGTGTCCCCATTTTTGGGTTTGGGGAAATTACCCTTTTTGGATTCCCAATTGGGCAATTTTCTCATGCAGTGGCTGGGTGGCTGGCTGGCAGGAGTAGGCAGGCAGGTGCCTGGCAGTTGGCGTGCGGCCGGGGTATAAAACCTGTTTTCTCCAGAGCTTAATTTTTTTTAATGTTTGCTTCCTCAACCAAGTGTTTTGCGGCAGTTCTCCCAATCAGGGGGGACTGCTGCAATTGTTTATTTTGTTCTTTGAGCCTGATTGTGCCCAAAAGATTATCTTGATACAAGGTGTTGTCAGAAATATTACTGACACTTGCCTTTCCTTCCCTCCTTGGCAGACCTGTCTGTTGGCAGTACTGGGCAATGAGTTCAGGAGCGTTGGCAAGATTCTTTGCGGGTTCCCATGAGTTTGATTCTGGCGGGTACCCTACCCATGAAACTAGGTACTGGACCTGGTTACAAACTTTCCTGTATCCTAGTATGACCTCCACCTCCCACTCTGGGGTGTGTTTTAGAATTGTTAGTGAAGGGCTGTTATCCTTAGTCTGATGTGTGGGGGCTTCCTCTCTCTGCCACTAATTTGGATACATGGGAAATGTTGTGGGCACTTGACTGCTCGGAGAGCTGTACTCTGTACATTGTGTCAAAGACTTGCTGGAGTACTTTGAGGGGTCCAATGTGGCGGGGCCCTAGCTTTCTTCCCACTTGGTTGATCTTGAGGTTCTTGGTGTCCAGGTATACATTAGAACCTACTTCATATTCAGGATTGGCGTGTTGGTGTTTGTCGGCTTGGTCCTTGTACTTCTGCTGGGCATCTCTGAGGTTAGTCTGTAGGAGTCTCTGGGTATCCCTTAGATTTTGGAAGTACTTGTTGGCTTGAGGTACTGTCCCTGGACAACCTTTGGTGGGGATTCCTTGTGGAGAGAACCCGTAGTTGGCTGTGAATGGGGACATCTTGGCTCCCAAGTGGTAAGAACTGTTGTAGCTAAACTGGGCCAAGGGTAGTATTTCTGCCCAGTTATCCTTCTTAGTGTTGACGTAGGCACGGAGATAAGTTTCCAGTATCTGATTAACTTGCTCTGTTTGTCCGTCAGTTTGAGGGTGGAAGGCTGTTGACAGGTTGAGCTTTACTCAGAGTTGTCACATTATTTTGCCCCAGAATTTGGAAGTGAACTGGGTCCCTCTGTCTGAAACAATGTCTTTTGGGAGACCATGGTGGCAGTAGATGTGGTTAAGAAATAACTGAGCCGTGGCAGTGGCTGAGATTTCTGAGGAGCAAGCAATGAACTCTGCGGCTTTGGTGAGGCAGTCCACATTAACCAGGATCCTTGTGAAACCTTGACTGAGAGGTAGGTCTGTAATGAAGTCCATTAAATAGATTTCCATGGCATGGATGGGATTGGGAGGGGTTGGAGCAACCCCTGTGGCTTCTGTGTGGAGTGTTTGTTTCTCATACATGAAACACATTGTGAAATATAGTCTTTTACTTGGGGAAACATGGATGACCACCAGTAGCTGATTTGAAGGTGTGTCATAGTTTTCTTGATTCCTCTGTGACCGCCTAGCAGGGAGTCATGTAGCTCTTGTAGGACCTGATTCTGAATTGCTCCTGGCGGTACCACCAATCTATTGAGTCTGTAAAAGAAACATTCATGGATAGAGTAGTTGGGGTTGGGTTTTGTGGAGTTCATTTTGGCAATTAGGTCTTTGATGAGTGGGGAGTCCTTCTGGGTGTTCTTCACCTCTTCCTCCAAGGATGAGAGTGGTTGAGAGGACCCAAGGACAGCCATTAGGAACTGATTGGTGTCTAGGACTGGACAGGTGTTGAAATGGCTGTATGACTGGTCTCTGTCATTTTGGTCTTCTTGTCTGCTCAGGGCGTCTGATGCATTGTTGGTGTGTCCTGGGATGTAATTGATCTTGAAGTCATAGAAGGAAAAATCCAGGGCCCATCTGGCAAGTTGCTGCCAGATCTTCCTCTTTTCTGTGAAGTATAAGAGGTTTCTATGATTGGTGCGGACAATGACAGTGTGTTTGGCTCCTTCTAAGTATTGTCTCCAGTGTTCAAAGGCTTTAACTATGGCCATGAGTTCTTTTTTGTACACATTGTAGTTTTGTTCACAATCCAAAAGCTTCTTAGAGAAGTATGTCACAGGGTGGTATACTCCAGTCCCCCCTTCCTGAAGCAAGACTGCACCTAAGGCAAAGTCTGAAGCATCAGTCTCCAAAATAAATCAGAGCTCAGGGTCAGGTTGTTGGAGCACTGGTGCTGTGGTGAAGGCGGTCTTGAGGGTCTCAAATGTCTTCTGTGCCTCCTCTGTCCAAATGGAAGGGACACTTTTGGCAGTCAAGGATGTGAGGGGTTCTGCTATCTTTGCAAAATTCTTAATGAACTTACGGCAAAAGTTAGCCAACCCTAGGAAGCCTCTCAGTTTTGATCGGGTACCTGGGATCTGCCATTTTATTACCGCTGCAATTTTGGATGGCACAATGGTAAAGCCGTCTTTCCTGATTGTGTATCCTAGGAATTCTACCTCTGGTTTGTGGAATTCACACTTCTCTCTTTTGCAGTACAACTTGGCCTGGTGTAAGCGTTCCAGGACCTTCTTTAGGTCACAGAGGTGTGAGGCTTCATCCTTGGAATACACTAGAATGTCGTCTAGATAAACCACTACACAGACGTCCAGGAGGTCAAAGAGGATCTTGTTTATCAGGGCCTGGAAGGCAGAGGGTGCATTGCAGAGTCTTAAGGGCATGACCAGGTATTTGTACAGGCCAAAAACTGTTCTAACTGCTGTTTTTTACTTGTCTCCTTCTGCAATCCTGACCTGGTTGTATGCATTACAGAGGTCCAGTTTTGAAAATATAAAGGCGCCTGTCAGTATGTCTGTGAGCTGTTACACCAATGGAACAGGGTATTGATCTTTGACTGTGATGGTGTTCAGGGGGCTGTAATTCACACATGGGCGTAGTCCTCTATCCCCTTTCTTAACAAAGAAGATTGATGATGAGCAGGAGGATTGGGATTGTCTCATGTGTCATTTGTCCATTAAGTCAGAGATGTATTCTTTTAGTACCAGACCTTGTGCGTGTGTGGTGGGGTAAACCTTTCCCCATTTTGGAGTTTCACCAGATAGAAGGTCAATTCTGAGGTCACTTGCTCTTTGTTTGGGGAGGCCTTGCATTGAAACTTTGCTAAAAACGTCAGTGTACTCCTCCAACATCTCATCTAGTTGGGAAATTACCAATATGGGCATGACTGTGCTGGTGGGTGTGGAATTGCTCCCAAGTGGTGCCGTGCCAGTCTGATCCAGACTGAAGATGTGAACCTGATGGGTGTCCCAATCAATGTTACATTGGGCTTCCTGCCACCAAGGCATTCCTAGTATGATGGGGAAAGCCAGGTTCTCCAGGGATGAGAAGTTTAGTTTGAACCTCATCCCCCCAATTTCCACGGTGGTTGGTTCCACAACTCAGTATACTGGGGGAGTGCTCCCATTGGCCAGCTTGGCGGTTCTCCCTGGTGTGGTCTGTTTGCCAAGGCTTTTCACCAGGAGGTGGTTGATGAAATTGCCCATGACTCTTGTGTCAAGCAGGGTGGTGGTGCATATTTTCTTGGTGTTGGAAGCCAGGGTGATAGAAACGGTGGAGTAGAGAGAATTGTTTGCTTTATTACCTCCTTCCTCAGCTGCCATAAGGGGCTGATGGTTTGAGAGAGGTTTAAAAGGGTTTAGTTGTGCGGTGAAACAGTTCATCACTGTGTGACCTGTGAGGCCACAGTACAAACAGAGACCTTGTGCCACACAGCGGGCCTTCTCTTTACTGGATAGCATAAAGCCCAACCAGATCTGGGGATCACCCCAAGACAAGGGGCTTTGGCATTGGTGGGTGGTCCAACAACCTCAACTTGGACAGAGTTGAGGTAGGTGGTCTAGGCAGGGAGGGTATTTTCATATCAAGATTCCCAAGTTTGGACGTCTTGGATGAACTCATCTTAAGTCTCAGAAAGCTTATGGTGGAGGAGGAACTCCTGGACTTGGGGTGAGAGACCTGCATAATAAAAGTAACAGGCTTTATTACTATCCAGGCTAAGAGCTTCCTTGAGCTTTGAGAACTGCTTGGTGTAGTGGGCAGTGGTAGACGTCCCTTGTCATAGAGAGTACAGTTTCTGACAGGTATTGTTTAGATCCTCAGGGGAGCTGACTGAATCCAACAGGTTCTGGCTGAAGGAGTTGAAGTCATGGTGTAATTCAGGTTCTTTTAGCACAATGGCAGCAAACCAATCTTTCTGTTGACCAGTGAGTTGATTTGCCATGTGAAGGACCTTTTGGACGTTGGTAGTAAAGCAGGCTGGCTTGGCTTCAAACAAGGTGTGAGAGAAGGAGAGCAAGGTGAATATTTCCTGTTTCTTGGAGAAATGGATCATGGATTTAGAAAATTGGCTTAGAATGACATTCTGAACCTGGTGGGTATTGGTGGGTTGGGTGGCATCTCCTCTAGATTGGAGAGCCTGGAAGCAGCAAAGACACATGTAGCAGACAAGTAGGAGGAATGTCAGAAATGTGAGGCATATCAAGGTGAGATATCCAAACATGGTTGAGCCTGAGGCTGTTGGTGTGAGCTCCAGTGGGGGTGTTATCATACTGTAAAGACCCAACAATTGGGGGAGTGATTTAGCAAGATAAGGGACCAAGTTGGCAACTTGGAAGCCTGTGAGTGCGGTCACAATTGGATAGACTGTCATTGTCAATCAAAAGACCTTGGCATGTACTTTATAACGTCCAAAATTACTGGCAATATACATAAGTACATAGTATACACAGGTGTATATAGCTACAGACTGGGTGGAGTGGGGAAATACCAGTGTGGGCCAGGAGTACCGCTCAGAGGAGTTGAGCTGCACTGGCTCCTTGTAGAAGTACTTGCCAGATGGATTGCTGAATGGCCCATGCTGTTGATTATGTTGTTGGCCTTCAATCCCTAGGCATGCTGTGAGGATAGATGAGAAGATTAGGTAATTCATCTTCTGGTCCTGAGAAAGGGCAGACAAAACTTAGTGTCTTGTTTAACTTCTTGTAAGGTAAGTTTTTTGATTAATTTATGTAATAATATTGAGGGGTAATTTCACTCAATGATAGCACAATCTACCATCAAGTGATTTGGCTTTATTATATACTTTCATCCTTGTGAGGGCGTGAATAGTGCAAAACATTGGATAGGGAACCCCAAACACTTGGTGTTGTCTGGAATTCCCTTTTGGGAGTGGAATGGGAGTGGATTGTCAGGCAATGAATTGTTAATCTTGGCATTGCATGACTTTGGAGCTTCTTCAGGTACTTTCATGCAAGCATATTCAATTTCTGCAGTTGATGCATTAATTGTCATGCTGGGCATCTTGTAGACCCCCTTCAAATTTGGTAGGTTCCAAATTTGGGCAGCAGTTCCCCCATTTTTGGTTTTAGAAAATTGCCTTTTTTGGATTCCCAATTGCGTAATTTCCCCATGTGGCTGGCAGCTGGCGGCCGACCACGCAGTCTGCGGCTGGGGTATAAAACCTGTTTTCTCCAGAGCTTAATTTTTTATAATGTTTGCTTCATCAACTGGGTGTTTTGCGGCAGTTTCCCCAATCAGGGGGAATTGCTGCAGTTTTTTTATTTTGTTCTTTGAGCCCAATTGCACCCAAAAGATTATCTTGACACAAGGTGTTGTCAGGAATATTCCTGACAGGAACTGACAGAAGAAACAAAGGCAGGGGTATAGCCTAAATTTGCTATGAAAGGGATTATCTTGGTAGAGAAATAAAGATGGCATTGTGGGAGTACTGGACTAATAATAGATGGGAAGCCCAATTTTTGACAGAAATTGCATGATAATAAGAGCTGTATTCATGTGGTGGGAAATCACCCACCAAATCCACATAGAGTTAATGATTAGCCACCAACACAGCTTTAGATACCGTTTTGTGAAATTTTCAAATGAGATACTAGGGTTAAGTAAAATAATTAACCCCAACCAAAAGAGCCCTATATAAATGGCCTGTGAGAGAATCAGAGTGTCTTCAGCATAAAATTCAGGACATTGAGATACACAAGAGTTTCAGCTTTGACAGTAGGAGGAACAGCTCCAAGATTGGGAGGCATTGAATTAACATTTGGCAGCAATGACAACAAAGTACTGACAACAGGCCCCCATCTTACTGTAATAATCTGGCTAAGGATTAAATTGTAGGAGATTTAGCGCAAAAGACCAAATACAGGATGCATTTAAAATAAAGATTAGACCAAGGGATAATTGATTTTATTAAGTAAATGTTTTGGGAGGACTCAACTATTAAGAGTTGAAACAGTGAAAATTATTCAATATATATCAAATTTGACTAAGCAATACCGCCTGAATCCTGAGCTCCTATTCCTTTAACATTGTCAAGTGAGTATCTAGTCCAGTTTGCAAAGAAACCTTGAGTCACCAACTTCTGATGACCATGCTGCTTAATAAGCTCATATCTGGTAACCCTCAAATTACGTCAATTTATCAACGTCAGTTTGTAGGGGGAAATCAGATTCAGCTGGTAAACTGGAGCAGCCATAACCCATTTTTGATCAACTGTTTGATTAAAGTCCGTTAAATCAGTTAATTTTGTGAAATGTTTTACAGCTTTTTGAGCCTTCCTACTTGGCCAAATAATTCCTGGCATTATGAAATCTACCATGATACAATTGTCTTGTTTATTATAAAACCAGTGCAGGAAGCATTCTAGTGTCTGGTTGATACTTTCAGTTTGCCCATCAGATTGAAGATGATAGGACGTACTAAGGAAGAGGTGAACACCTAGTTGTGTCATAAAATCCTTCCAGAAAAGAAAAAGGAATTGAGTTCCACAGTCAGAAACAATATCTCTTGGGGTAACATTTTGGATGAAGACATGTTTAACAAACAGGAAAGCAGTCCAATCTGCAGTAATGTTGGAATTACAAGGAGCAAAAATAGCCTGCTTTGAGAATCTGTCTACAATGACCAGTATGGTGTTGAAACCCTCAGACTGAGGAAGCTGGGTAATATAATCCAATGAGACAGACTGCCAAGAGCCTTCAGGGACTGGAAGGGGACATATGAAACCCACAGGTTTCTGGGTGGATTGTTTGCTTCTCTGGCAAACCAGGCAACTACTGACATATGACTTGACAAAGGTGGACATCTTTGGCCACCAGAAGTGATTGCAGAGTTTAGAAAGGGTTTTCTTATATCCAGAGTGGCCTATAGCAAGGGAATCATGGAATGTGAGGTTAGTAGCTGTTGAAGGTCCAGAGAGAAAACTACAAAAAGGTTGTTGAAGTATGACATACCATCTAGCAGAGAGAATGAAGGGTTTGTGACTGTCTCATTGTTTGTTAGAGCATCAATAATCTGGGACAAGACCTTGTCAGAAAGCTGGGATTTGTGGATTTGCTTCAGTAGGTTGGGAGTTGTGGTGCTGATAACGTTGAGTTTAAAGAAACTCTTGGTAGGAAGAACAATCTTGGTGTTGAGAATTTTGTAGTTTTTATCAACGTTAGACAGTAGCAGGTGGCAACTAAGTGCAACAGGTAGGGGATTGAGTATACCCTTTTTGTATATGAGTTTTAAACATAATTTTTATAGTTCTAATACCCATCTAGTGTGTCTTTGGGAAATGTGATGTGACTCAGTGAAGTAAAGTAAGTTCTTGTGGTCTGTGTAAATGAGAAATGGTTCATCAAGTCCCTCAAAGTAGCAACACCAATGCTTTATTGTTTTGATGATGGCAAGAAGTTCCTTGTTGTGTACAGGGTAGTTTAGTTCAGCTGAAAGGTGTTTTTGAGAGAAGTATGCAAAAGGGTGTTACATCCCATCCCCCAAGCTGAAGGAGAACACCACAAACGGCATAGTTGCTGGAATCAGTCTTGACCAAGAAGGGTTTGGAAGGATCAGGCATCAGGCATCAGGAGAACAGGAGTGGAGACAAAGACAGCCTTAGTAGCATCAAAAGCAAGCTGGGCCTTGGATGTCCAAACAAAAGGTACAGAAGAAGAGGTGAGGGTGGTAAGAGGAAAAACCAGCAAGAAATTTTTACACATATTTGTGACAGCTATTTGAAAAACTGAGGAAGTCCCAGATTTGAGTGCATAAGGTAAGAACAGGTCAATTCTGGATAGACTCCGCTTTACTAGGGGAGACAGCAAACCTGTTTTGAGTGGCATATTACAGGAAGTCAACCTCAGTGTAGAAAAAGAAACACTTGGAGGATTTGGAAAAGAAGCTGTAGCCTCTTAATCTTTGAAGGACTTTCTTCACATGTTTAGTGTGTTCATATGTCTTGGGTGAGTATATGAGAATGTTGTTCAAATAGACAACAACAAACTCATTTAGGAAGGGAAGAAGCCTCAATCATCAAGGCCTGAAAGGTTGAGGGAGCATTGCATAGCCCAAAGGGCATAAAATTGTACTTTTAAAAACTAAATGGGGTACAGAACACAGCTTTTCATTTGTGGCCAGGGAAAACTCTGACTTAATTAAAAGCATTTTGGAGGTCAATTTTGGTATTTATGGAGCTGCCTGCAAGGCAATTGGCCTAAGCCTTAAAAGATGGAGTAGGTCATCTATTCTTGATTGTGATATTTTTGAGTGCTCTATAGTTGACACAAGGACGTTTGGAGCCATCTGGTTTACTGACAAAGAAGATGGGAGAGGAGCATGGAGATGTGGATTGTGATATAAAGCCCTTAGAAAGTTTCTTGTTGATATAATTTTTTAGCAAGCTGTTATTTAAATTATAGAGAGGTATAAGTCTCAACCAGGGGGGAGCAGTTCCTGGCTTAAGGTTTGCCTGAATATCATAAGGTATATGAGAAGGTAGTAAGTTGCATTCTTCTTTAATAAAGCAATCTTTGAAGTCATAGTGTCAGGAAGCCAGTCATAGGTAGAGGCCTTGGGCGGCTTGGGGTGAGGTACAGCTGAGCCCGCGGGTAGGGCCCACCATAGAATGGGTGCTAACTTGATAATATAAGATACAGATTGCCCGAGTAAGGACCAAGGTCCGGAGTTTGGGACCATGGAATCTACCAATCCTGTCAAAGTAATGTAGAGTACTCTAAACAGTTGGGTAGAGGTGGTCTTGGCTGTGGCAGTGGGTTCCAACGGGCGGTCTGGTTGTGGTGTTAAAGGAGGAGTCATAGGAACAAAGTAGGCAGGCAGGTAATTGTACTTGTCTTTGAACAGTAAGGGCGGGATCTTGACCCTCTTTCCTTTGTGTCCTATGTACTTGGTACTTCTAGTCCTTGCCAAAGGGTTGGCAATGAGGATGGTTTCCAAGTTGTACTCTGAATAGGCCAGGTTGGGGGGGGGGTATTCAGTAAAATGCACAGGTCCAAAGGGGGCTCCTGGGGGACGGTATAATGCCTGGGGCAATTTGGCAGGTTGGTCTTGGGGGAGGGCGGCAGCCTGGCGGTCTACTTGACTGGAATTAAGATGTAAGATCACTAAGACTAGATAGGGTAAGATTTGTTTGAACCAAAGGTTCATAAAACTTTATTATCAAAAATGACAATGTGGTCTTCATACCACCAGGGTTTTTATACCATAGGGTTTTGCTCCTTCAATTTTTGCAGGATTCAGGTTCACAGACAAGGTGCTGGCGGGACGTGGGTCTTGGCTTGGGGTCCCAAGGGCGGTAGATCCAGGTTGTGCCTGTTCTGGCAAATCAGAAAGACAATTCTTTGTTTTGCCGCTACTGTTCACTATGTCACCTGAGTAATCCAATTGTACTACCTCTTCTGGGCGGCATGCTGGCAGGTTGTTGGCAGAGGTGATAATAGGGTTTGTTTTAAACTCTTTAAGGCAAGCTGTAACCTCTGTGTAGGTTTGGGTCTTTGGTGGCTCCAGGTTAGCATCAATCTGATGACCATTTGGGGAATTGTCCTTGGGAGATTGTCAGTTTTCAGAGTAACTTGTCAACTCAAGTACACAATTTAGCAAGTTGGCGGTCTCCCGTCCACTTTGTGTGACTCAAGTCGTCTTTGGAGGGTCCTTTGTAGTAGGCTGGCAGAACGTGGAGTAATTCACCAATTTGAGCCCATCTCTTAACAGATTGGCGGGTCCTGGACTGGTCTGGAGGATTGGATCCGCCTTCTGGGAACTGGGGTTTAACTCTTGGGCTTTCAATAAAAGTATTGAAATGTCATTCATGACACATAGTAATATTAGGGTAGTCCATCTTTGTCTTTAGCAGAGAGGGATACAGGGACTGCAGTTGATATGGTAGTCAAGTTGAGTTTGAAGGGTAGTGGGCAAAGAGTTCCAGGTACCAGAGTTAATAATCTTATGTTATCATTACAGTTAAATAAAATTTTGTTGTTTGGATGGTCAAAAGTAAGCAAAGACTCTCTCAACCAACTGAATTCAAGGATAAAAGAAAAGGATAAGTTGGGGGAGGAGTTACACATGATGAATAAAAGAGCTCTCCAAGTTGATGACAACAGGTTGGAGGATAGGTGTGGCACCAGTGAAGGGGTTATTACCAACTTTATTATCCATAGATCCAAATGCAAGGAGTCCAATTAGGTTAGCAAGGTTCTCTTTAATGAAATTTATGTCAGTCAAGTATAAAAAAATCAGGTACATGAACAGTTACAAAGACAGTAGGTGACTTGGAAGTGTTGCAAGAAAAAGCAAGATGATAGTGGAGGTACTATTGGTACAGGGGAACTCTTGGATAGAGGACAGGCTGGTAGAAGATGGTTCTTTGATCCACAGTAGGAGCAGAGGTTATTGTTCTTTTTTTTCTGAGAACTCTGTGAGAATTGGGGAGCAGGTTAAGAGGGAATAAAATCAAGCTTTCAACCACAATAAAAATTGTGGTTTCAGCAATAACAAAAAGGTTGTTGCCAACATTTCCTGGGTAGGTCAAAGGGGGGAAGGAGTCAACTGAACACTGCAAAGCAACAGATAAAACCAAATGACCAAAATTACTAACAAATTTTGAGCTTTATAAGATTAGAGAATGATGAAGCAAGGTCTTTTACAACTCTTGCATTCATTCCAGGGATGGAACAGAATTGGGGTGGTAGATCAAATGTCACAAACCAATTGACCAATGATATGAGCGGATACAAATGAATTTCTTGAGGCAGGAAGATCTTGAAAATTTTTGAACGGACATAGTCAAAAGGAAAACTGAACCAACTAACATCAGGAATATGCTTTGGATGCAATTACCACTGCTCCTGGCCGCTTTTGCACATGATATTTAGCCAGAGGTGTCTCTTGGGTGGGTTAGGTGGAGGCATCTTCTGAATAATTCCAAGGTATTAAATTGATGGCTTTTATTGGGCTTTTTTGGTGACCTTTTAGATAAATATTCAAACATAATTTGGTAGAAATTCCCAAGCATTTGGCAGGAATTGAAGTGGAGGCCTAAGGGGGAGGCATAACTTTACAAACTCCCTCAGCAGTGAGATAAAAGCCTCCTCCAGGGTTTGGCTTGGTTCCAGCTAAATGGGCTACAGATAAGAGTGTTTTGTCTGGTACAAACAACTTAGATGCTGTGGTTATGTTAGAAAAAGGGTGTGTCTTTGATGAAAGATATCTTTGGTTCCACTTAACCACCTCTCAGATAAGAGGTTCCAGTTCATCAGGGAGGTCATGGTGGATCAAGAATTCCCGGAGCAACTTGTTGGGGACTATCATGTAGAATCTGTAAGCCTTGGCGTCAGAGGCTTATAGTCTTGAATGAAGGGAGAAAAACTTCCGGTATTATTTGCCAAGTAGAAAGAATCCTTGTGTGAGGCCTGCAAATTGGTAAGTGGAGGGATTAGACAACTCTTTGTATTTTCTGGAAAAGGATAGAAGGGAACTGATGAAGAGATCATAGTTCTGGAGGATACCTGGATTGTGTATTGAGTGAGAACTAAACCAATCTTTATAGTGACCAGTGAGTTTCTACACAAGGTAAAGGACCTTCTGGGAGTCAGTAGAGAACTCAGATCTGTAAGTAGTAAAGTAAGCCTGTGCATAAAATGAAGTGTTAAAAATACTAGGGGGTGGAGAACTATGAGCTAAGGTATCAAGAACTACTGTTTTTTGGTGTAGGAAGTAGGAATATGCCTCTCCTTATTACAAAAAACTTTATCACATAACCAGCCAAGTAAAAATACAACTAAATATAACAATGCTACAATAATAATAGAGAGTAACAAGGCTAAAAAGATTATAGTAGAAATGGAAAAAGTATTGTCTGGGTCAGTTCCATGGGAAGCCAAAACAATGTAAGGTCTTGTATATAATGGTGAAAGTTTGTAAACTAAAGCATGTAAGGCATTTGGGTTGAGATTCAGAAGGTACAAAAAGGTAGGAAAAATCTGTAGCATAACTTTGAAGAATACAGCCAAAAACTTGTATTGGTTCATAAAAGTTGTAATAGAGTTTAAAACTCTAAACAAAGAAGGTGAAATATGGTATTAAATGATTATCTATTAATAACTAAGAAATATCAATATTTGGGTATTTACCATCAGTAAATTGATACATGTAACTATTAAAGGATTCCTTAATGAAAAATAATGGATACAACAAGCCTAAGGCTTGTTGTTTAACAACTCACATTTTAAACTAAGAAAAAAAGTGTTATTTTGAACTAATAATAAAAGATAAAAAGCAAAATTCTTAAATTTGTAAAGTTAAAGAAAGTTTAAATTGGTTATAAGATTGAAGGTAAAAAATCACTTAGAAATTCAGCTTAAAGCCTACTCTTCAAAGCTTTTTATTGATAGACAAGTTTTTTCATTTGGAAATGTTAGGCAAAGGAGGACAAGCCAAGGACATAAGCAACTTTAGAAAGTTGGGTAAGAACCTGGAGGAGAAGGGGGATACAGAAGCCCAGTAAAAGATGCAGATCAGCAATTTAATCTGGGGGAAAGCAGGGCTTAAACAAGCAGAATTCACAAAATGTAAAAGAAAGTGAAAATCTTCTAATTTAAAGTAAAAAATAAAGCTGTTAAAAAGTGACAAAATAAGGAAGGCAGCAGCAGTTTGAGCGCAAATCAATGTAAAACCAGGATAAATAGCTTTAAAATACTAAAATATTAACTTTCTACTATAAAATTTTATTATTAAAATAAATAAAGATTAAATATAGTATAGAAACATAAAATAGATTCTAAAAATCCTGCCATTTAGGGCAGGGTATGACACAGGGCTTGGTACAGTAGAAAACCAAATGAAAGGAATAATGCGCTCCCGTAAGACCAGAAACCAATGAAGAACTGCCGCCAATTCCTTAAGAGAAATAGACAATTTAAGGGCTGCCATTGACAAAGAATGGGTCAAAGCTGGTGTTGCTCATATAGCCCCAGAAAATATGGACTTACCATATTTTTATTCTGATAATTATGACAAGAAAATCATGCATTATACGTTATTTGGTGATGGCAGCACTTGACCCACTGGGCGCCAATTTTTTAATTATGGTGTCATTGACTCAAATTCTAATGCAGTACCTTTAGCTGCTGAAAATATTCTTTCCAAAAAATCAGATGCCATGGAATTCCCTCCTCTCCCATCCTGAACTCTCTTAAGACTTTCCCCATTCCTCTCTAGAAACTTGTTTCTAGATAGCTAAATTACACTCAAATAAAAGAAAGTTTCCCCCCAAAATGGGGGAGCACCTGGGGCTGTTTGCCCCTGTCTTTGACAGATTAGTGTTTGTTATCTTCAAGGTTGCCATTGATTCTGTGGCAGCGGCCTGGCCTGTGTTATACCCAGCTTCCTGATCTTTGACGTCTGGCTTCCCTTTTCAAATGCTTTTCCTCATTTCAATTATAATTTCAATTGCTGTTGTAAGGGATTCCATCCCTAACACAAATTAGAAACCAGACTTAAATTGTGTTAAAATTATTGAGAAACCAGAAATTGCATTTTTAAATGCTAAAGCAGAAGCCAAGAACAAAAACAAATCCTTTAATGAAATCAATTTGAAAACATATTCAAAATTGATAAATGAATGTGTATTAATCAATTCTGAATGCAAAATCAAAAGCAAGTGTAAAAACCAAAACAAAGATACAAATTCTACTTCAATTTTTGATTTAAAGGCTTCAGACAATGATAAAAATGACAGGAACATTGATTCATCATATAAAATTGGCTCCAGTCAATATAAAAAAACTAAGCCAGAGAAGTACCTCACATCCAACTCCAGAAATCATCCCCAACCATAGTGAATTACAATACTGCAATGCAATACTCCAACCTGCCTCTTCTTGCATTGCAGGCTGCAGCCTGCTGCAGCTCTGCAAGGCAATGTTTCTCAAATCACTCTTGCAGGACCACCTGGTAACCACAATGTTCCCTTGATCTCTTGAGCCAAGTATTTAAACTGGAAAATTCTTCCCTTCCAAATTGCTCCAACAATTTATTCCTATTCCTATCAATCAATAAATCTATATTTTCAACTCTAAACACTTGATTAGTAGATTCTAAAGGTTCCCCTCCAACAGCATGAAGTTCATCTTCCTTGTATGAACTCTCTGTGTGTTAATCAGTTATGAACAAGCCAATGCTAACTTCAAAACCCCCTAACCAACTCCTACTGATAAATCAGATGACTCAATTTGGTATTGTTTTGGTCCGCGTCAGCAACATGCTCCTTATGTTGAAACAGCACAATTCCCACCTATCATCCACCCCAAGGCTTCCTGGTTGGTTTTGGGGTACACCAATGTCTCCTCAATCAATTCACTCCCTTCTTGGGAAGATTCTGCCTATTTGGTCACCTCCTACACATGTTAATGATAGGGATTCCAGTAGGATTCACTCTGGTCAAATTCAACTTGGGAGCTCTCCTTCATTCAATTGGAGAGAGACTTCCCAATGAGTGGATCCCTGACAGATGTTTTCTGTTATACAGCTTGAGGCGCAAAATTAATGAGTCTCTCCACCCAATTTGGTTTAGTGCTGCTCAAGCAGTTAATGATTTGTTTGTTTTATCCTCATTGTTTTTCTCTGGACAGTGCAGCACACCATTTAACTCTTACAGGGCTATTAAAAGTTTTTTACATACTTTACCTGCTTTCTTGCATTTTTAAACTTAAATACAAATGCCTTACACATTTTAGTATACAATATTACTTATTACTGGGCAAGAACTTGAAAAATCTCACATATCTGTCTTTACACAACCTTCTTACCAATAATACTAATAAGCCTTTTGAAATAGTGTATATTATCCTCTCCAATGTAATTGACACTATATTTTCTATTAATGACCCCAGGTCTTAGGTGAGAAAATCACTCTCTTATTTTTTCAAGTTATCCCAATCATATGATGGGCTCTGCTCACTAAGTGTCAAGTTATGCTTTATTATTTGACATAATAAAGAACTCAGGTAAAAGTCTTAAATACATAAGACTTGAGGTTCTGGCTTTAAGCATTTTTGATATGAGTATGAGTAGTAGATACCTTTCTAGAAAATGAAAAATGAGTGCCAAAGATTTAATGTTAAAATTAATGAGCAAAAACAAACTTATTTATTGGAGAAAAAAACATTCAATTTTATATCCAATGGTTTAGTCCTAATAGCTTAAGTGGAGGTACACCAAGTGGAAAGAGGACAGTAGGGTTACAGAAGGTTCAGTATTGATGTCAACTCATATTTGGGTAAAGAGGATTTTTTCAGGAAAAAGTAAAATCATAGACTTTTGCATAAATCAACTTGCAAACTATTTTCACTAGGCCAATCAAAAACCCCAATAAATTCAAATTCATGACAGATCCTGCCTCAAGATTAGACTCATGGGGTTAGTAGGCACAGAGAAACTTAGTGTAAACCTGAGAAAAAGGACAGCATAAGGAATTCATCTTCACAGTGTTGTAACTGTGCTGTTTTAGCAGAGCTATAAGGGGGGAAATATTTAGAAACTAGATAATAATCTTTATTGAGAGATAGTGATTATATAGTCATTGTGAATCAAAATAACAGAAACATAATTGTGTTAATCACACAGTTGGAAAGTAAAGAGGTGGCCTGATCCTGATAATGAGTCAAGCGCCAAAACAAGGTATCCACTGTAAAGGATCATCATTTATTCATGTTGATGGATTTAGTAATTTGAGATGACTTACTAATTTGGCTACAGGTCACTGAAAGTTTGAGTTGCAGGTCACAAACTCACTTAGTCAGAACCTTGCTGACAGGTTGATTATGCTGTTTTGACACACACCCAGCTGAAGGTTGGCCTTCTCAGGGTCAGGTTGTCAGGCGCCCAGGCCCAGTACTGGACTAACTGTTGTTCTGTTGCTGGTAAGATGGTTGCATATTATTTTTGCTGTGCCTTACAGGGTCTCAATTGGTAATGATATAGACTTTTTTCTTGCCTGTGTTTGCCAAGTCCTTGCACAAGGTAAGTGTTGTTTTTCTTTACCTTTAGGATGATGATAGGGCCTATTTTTTTCTGGCTTTAATTTACTCTTTGTTGGTATTCATGACCCAGACTTTGTCACCAACTTTGTGTCTGTTTTGTATGGGGGAAAATATGTTCTGTAATTGTTTTTCTTCTTTTTTCAACTGTTTATTGTTGGCTTTTATAATTTGAGGTGCTGAACAAGGGGGAACCTTACTGTGCATTTCCAGCTTTGGTACTGAGAGAGCTTGTATAATATTGGATTGTGTGCGTAAATAAGCTTAAAAGGGCTTTTCTGGGTGAATCTGTTCATGCAGGTCTGGCATACAAGCAATGCGGCTGATAGCTGCTTATACCAGTCCTCAGGTCTCCTGGCGGTGAGCTTGACCAGGATCTTCACTAGGCTGTCATTCAGCCACTCCACACATTTATTGGCCTGAGGGTGGTAAGGTGTTGTCACAGTGTGCTAGACCACATTTTTGGTGAGATAAACGTTGGTACCTTCATAGGTCAATTCTTTTCCCCTGTTAGTTATCAGGAGTTCTGGCTTTCCAAACTTGAAATGATTTCTTTTCCTATGAACTGCCACACAACATTGCCTGTGTGAGTTTTCACTTCTTGCACCACTGGCCAGCAAGTAGCAAGGTTAATAGCAGTGATGATGTATTTTTTTTGTTGTGCTTTCCTGGCATATATCCCACAATATCTAGGGCCCACATCTTTAAAGACAGTTGTGAACAAATAGGCAGTACAGACTTAGGAGGGGTATTGCTTTTTGCAAATTTTTCACATACTTTCCATTTCTCTAGAACTTTCTGGGCATTTTGGTATAGGGTTGGCCAGCATGCTTTGTGTTTAAGGAATTTTTGGAGGTTGTGAATTTTGGTATGTCCTAGGTCTCCGTGGTAACGTAAGATGGTGTCTACTTGCTGATGTGTAGGGATGTAAGGGATGGTGGTTCTGTTCATCATTTTGCGTTACAAGGTCCTGTATACATTGGCAAATAGATGCTTGTTCTTGATGACTGTCTCCTTTGTAATGTCAGTGGTGCCAGGGGGGGAACCCTTGTCCTTTGTTTGGAGTACCAGGAGAGGCCAGTCTGGGTTGAGCCCATTATTGCCTCTTGTGGCTCTAATGTACAGGCGCAAAAGGGCATCTGCCATGGAAAATTCTGTACCAGGTTTGTACTATATGATCATGTTGAAACTTTCCAGGAATTTCATCTATTGTTCTTGTTGGCAGGAGAGTTTTGCCTGAGTTTTAAAATATATGAGCAATTTTTGGTTGGTCAGGGCTGTAAATTCCTCCTGTTGTTCTAAGTAACAACGCAATTTGACCATAAAATGTACAATGGCCAGCAATTCTATTTCATGTATAGGGTATTGACACTCATCATCTGTAAGTTTGTGTGATTTGTAAGCTACAGGCAGAAAGTTGCCATTGCTGTTCTTGATTTGTAGTATTCTCCCAATGGATACGTCAGAGGTGTCTGATTCCATTTGATATTCCCCATTGTGTTTGGAGTATTGTAGGAAAGGCGTAGTGGTGAGATTTTCCTCAAGACGTCTGAAACAAAGGTCACATTGGGGCTCCGTAAAAATTTGGATTTGGCGCCAGTTATGGCAGACAGAGGTGCAGTCAGGACACCACAGTCAGGGATGAACCACTGCACGTAGGCAACCATTCCCAGGAATGTGCAGAGGTCTGACTTGTCTTTGAGAGGTGGCATTTTACAGATAACTTGAATTTTCTGACTATTGGGTTTAATGCCATCCTTTGAGACTATGTGTCCCAGGAAGGACAGCTTTTTGCGAAAAAATTGGCATTTGGAAGGCTTAGCTATCAGTTTGTGTTGTGCCAGGGTAGCAAAGACTGCTTTCAGGTCCTTGTGATGCTGTTCTACCAAAAGACTGTAGAAAATAATATTGTCCAGGTATACTAGGGCATGTTTGTCAATATGGGGAGCAAACAACTTGTTCATGAAAGTCACAGAGGTTGAAATTGTGTTTGTCATTCTAAAATTAAGCACCATACACTCGTACAATCTGTACTTAGTGAGGATGGCTGTTTTGGGTATATCTTCCTCCTTGATCGGATTTGGTTATAACCTGTGGTTAGGTCATTTTTTAGATAATATAGTGACACTGACCATGGCATTAAAGAGGTTGTCTACAAGTGGAAGCAGGTAGCAATTCTTGATGGTGACTTCATTGAGGGCTCAGTAATCTGTGACCAATTGAAGCGTACCGTCTTTCTTTGCCACAAAGAAAACAGCAGCGCCAAAAGGAGGCTGTGAGAGGCAGATAAGTTCTTTCTCAAGAGACTCCTTGAGGTAGGCACGTAGGGTGTTGTCTTTGTTTGGGGTGAGTTGGCAGATGGGTTGTGCTTTAGGTACTGCACCTTTGAGTTGGATGGAGTGTTGTCAGGATTCTCCTTTTTAATTTAAGCTGCTAGCAATCTTCAGGATCATCAACATCATTTTTACTCAACTTTTGGTCAATGCACATCAAATTTCACTATTTCATACTCTTTTCCTTGCCCTACAGTTCATTATTATCTATTTTTAATGGTTAAAAATGAGTTTGAAGTGACATTTAAAACCCTGGACAATTCTCAAACTCAGGACCTAACAATTAAGTTAGTTTTAACAGTTCCAAACCTGCTTATCTTTTACTTTTTTCTCTGGCTTATGCCAGCAGTTTGGACTTGTTTTTCCTTCTTCCTGCTTGCTTTCTTGCTCTATCCTCAGCTGTTGAGCAGAGCCGCTGTTCCCTGTTGTCCCCCTTTACTTTTACTTACTTTTTAAAGGTTAAGTAAAAGAAAAATTTGCTTGTGTTTGCTTTCCTCACCTACCAAGTCACCTAGCTACTTTTTGCTAGTTGTTTTTTTCTACCATCACCTCAAAACCCAAGCTGAAATAAAAGGCTTGTGTTTTTGTCCAGTCTCAACTTAAGTTGAGATTTTTTGACTTGCACCTTCAAAAAGGTACGTGTTAGGTTTTGTGGCTTGTGTTTTCCTTTTATCTACCTCTTGAATTTTCCATCTTAGATTCATGATACCATTCAATTACATTTTTCATCAGTTAGGAAGTTTTTATAGTGAGACTCAAGATTTTTATTGTTGATAGTTTTAATCCACCAGCTAGTGGTGACCATTTCCCAGACCTAGAAATTGACTTTTTAACTAAATCATCAGTCATTAAGACTGGGCTTTATTTTATTTTCTTAGGATTAATCAATTGCCTTAGCCCTTACTTTACTTCATATAAACTCTTAGGAGCCTTAATCCAGTTATATTTGCAACCCCTACCCATCTTTCTATATTTAACTAATATAAACAGTATTGGTTTGAAGGCTTTAGCTTACAATAATTTTCCCCAAGCCTTAAGACCTTACAAGTGTTGTATGTGCTTCTCAGGCGGTAACCCTGGTAGAGCCTCTTTGAAGATTTCAGGATGGTGGGCCACAATGTTAGAATCCTGAGGTGTAGCGGTATCCTGGTGATCTTTAAAGTGTATGATCTTGTACTGGAAGAAGCCCCAACCAATTACCTTGAGGTTCCCTTTCTTTTCCAATGTCTCTGTGATACATACAAAGACATGGTTGTGCAGGAGTTGGTCTACTGATTTAGGGTAGATATGATGATTGACACCTTCACGCTTGATGGCTAATACAGAGGTTTCCCAGTCTATGTGAGGATTATCCCTTTGTAGCTAGTCCAGCCCCAGTACAATATCAAACTTGAGAAAGTCAATGACAGGTTCTGGATGGTGGAGTGCAGGTTCTCTAGCATGATGGAGAAAGAAGCTGTTTCCTTTGTCATAGAGATGTGATGTGTAAATTCACTACCGCCTATGGCCATGGATCAAACCGTTTTCCCCTGCCACACCAAAAAAGGGCCAAAAACAACAGCCAAGCCATTGAATTCCCTAGAAGATTTAGCCCACACTGTTGACAAGAGATTTGTTCTGGCCTACCCCACAGATCCCCCTGCTTTGGTTGTCCCGGCTTGCAAAGAAACACTGATCAATTTGGATTGTTTGTTATTATGGTGTTGTCCTCTATTAAAAATTATCAGGAACGGCCAATCAAATGGTGCCACATCAACAACCAGAAAATCAAGTGAATCCCAAATGCCTGGGTTGGATTTTAACCAATCAGGTGGATCCGCGGAAATTAACTTATAACCTTCCAGTGTCCCTGGTCTTTCCCAGCAAAATTTCTCTCCCTGCCAATCAGATGTAAGCAAAAGTGGACATGTGCTCATTTTCTAGCAATCCCCCCTTTTTACAAGGTCAGGGGACTTTGTGTCCCCTGCTTGTCAATTCTCAAATTATTAAAGACATAGGATCTGCTATTAACACTTTTTCATTGAATTTCTTAAGTAGTTGGCTCTATTGGAGTCTCCCTAGATTTTAAACTAAAGTGTTAGTCATTTCTGTGTTAAATATTACCTTGGCGTTGTCCTGCTTTAACCCAGTCATCATTTCAAAGTCCTTTTTGCTTGGCTTATCACTTAATTGTTACGCCAGCTGTTTACGCTTTTGAAAACACTGTTCAAACTTTGAATTTCATTTAAAAACTCTTATAAATCTTACTTTAAGATCTAAATTTTACTTGAATTTTGTTGATTTCAAACCTGCCTTACATTTTACACCCGCCCAAGCCACCTGAAACCACTGCCAAGGTGTCCAAATTTTGCAGGCTCTTTAATTATGATTCTCCCTATCATAAAATTTGCGGTCTTTACTTTGGCTCCTTGCTTAATTCTACTCTGGACAGCTGCCCCTGATCTATGGTCTTGATTTTCTGCCTCTGCCCACCTTGTGGGAGACAACCTGTATAGTCTCTTGCACCTCCCAGGTGAGCTTCTTGTTTTGGGCCAGACAATTTTTCAAGAGCCTGACTTGTGATGACCTAGAACTCTCTGCTGCAGATTTCACCGTCCCAGCTCCCACGGTGGAGGTGGTATCAATGCCTACTACTCCTGGCTTGGACAAAGGCCCTCCAGTACCCCCTCTTAACTCCTGTGGGAGTGTCTCATGCTCCCACCCGCACACCCTGGTTACTCACTGGGCTGGTGCTAATGGGGTTGAATGCATACTTCCCTCAGCTATCCCCTGTGTCCTCTCTTTGGTCCCCCCTCCAAGCGGCCATACCAGTACTCCACTGGGAAGCATCTTGGTGGTTTATTTCACCAGGATGGGAGCCAAACTTAGTTAGTTTAGCCCCCCTCTCTCACATGATGTTTTTTGGCTAGGACCACGTTTTTAATATGCAAAGGATTAGTGGTCAGCTTAAGCTTGTCTACAAAGCTGCTGTTGACAAGTGTTTGATCTGCGCCTGAGTCCAGGAGTGCTGAACCCATATAACTTTGGAAACAGAAAGGATAGAAAATCAGTTTATTAGAATTTCTGGCAATGTTGTAGAGGACTGGATCCCCTGAGGGCACCTAGATCATTGGGCATTGATCCACATCCTTGGGTTGGTATTCATTGTTGGGCAAGTCAGGAATTGTGCAGGGAGAGTTTGGCTTTCTTAATGCTCTCCCTAGGTTTTTTATTTGTCGTAGTTATCTTGAGTGGCAGTGATACAGAAATGTTTACAATTCAACTGCCCATTGTTCCTGTTTCTGTGCCCATTTGAACCTGCAGGCTTATGGTTTGCGTTGTTATTGTTGTTTCCAGGAGGCGGGCAATTGGAGCTCTCATCTGGGTGAGAATCCTTTGGTCTCTCTATCTTTCCAGTTTGCGCCTTGTGGGGAGTGTTGGTCGTTTGTTCTGCTTTCTCTGTCTTGCAATATAGACTTTGCAAGCTGGTCACTTGATCCAGGGTTATGTGTCTCATTACATGATATGGTTAGCTGGAGTGTCAAAAGCCATATCTGCAGGGGAACATAGGAAGAGTTCTTCATAAATGTGTGTGAGTTCCTTTACAGTGCCTGTCTGAGTCAGATTCTTCACTTAGCAGATAATCATGAGGAAGGTGTTTTTTAGTACAAACCATATCAAGAAGTCTTGTTTGAAGGTGTCCCAGACTTCACATTATGGTATTTGTGCCACTTATTGCACCAAGTGTCTGCATTGGGCGTGAGTCAGATGGATATCTTTGCAATCCAGAAGCGTTGTGGGCATTTCATCTGTGCCAGTTTACTTTGGGCAGATTGAATCCAAGCTGTGGTGTTGTTGTTATTGGCCCTGGAAAATGATTCCAAGGCAGCACTTCAAAATTGTTGGCCACATAGACAGGTATGGTTCCTTCCTTGGTTGTGGCTCAAGGCAGAATGATATGTGCCTGGAAGAACCTTTGTGCTGACAGGGCGTTTAAGGCAGGTACCAGTATATCCACATTCTGGTACAGGACAAATCCTTCTGGGATCTCAGCACCCAGTGTGTATGGTGTCCAGTCCACTGGGAGGCCAGACATGATTCTCTCAAGGATTTTTTGACTGCAACAATTAAGGGCAACAGGCAGAATTTTGGGAAATAAAGTAGGATAAAAATCCTACTTCTGCTACCAATGTTGTAACTGTGCTGTTTTAGCAGAGTTACAAGGGGGAAATGTTTAGAAACTAGATAATATTCTTTATTGAGAGATATCCTTATATAGTCATAGTGAATCAATGAATAGTAGGAACAGGATTGTTGATCACACGGTTGGATGGTGAAGGGGATGGCTTGATCCTGGTAACAAGTCAAGCGCCAAAACAAGGTATCCACCAAAAAGGATCATCATCTGTTCATGTTGTTGAATTTGGTAATTTGAGTTGACTTCCTAGTCTGGCTTTGAGTAACTGGATAATTGGACTGAAGATCATGAAACCACTTGGTTGGACCCTTGCTGGCGGGTTGAGCCTGCTGTTTCAACAGTTTCATGGCTTTGATGGGTAGTACAGACTTGGGAGGTGCAGGTTTTGATGCTTTCTTCTTGCACAGCACACAGGTTTTGAGGAGGTCCAAGATGTCTTGGCACATATGAGACCACCAAACATTAAGCTTTATTATTTTGAAGAGAGGTTATGTCCTCTTATGTGACCCAAGGTGCAGTGATAATGCAGTATGGTATCTCCTTGCTGGGTGATGGGAATCTAAGGCGTCTTCTCCCCAGCCTTTGCCCGGCAACAAACGTTGCCAGCATCAGTAGTGAACTGACTTTTGTTGTCCTTTAATTTGGAGATAGTTGTGGAGTTAAGACCTTCATAGCAGGTTGCTTCAGGACGCAGATAGAGAATTTTTCAGCCCAGGTCTAAGCTGTTGTCCCCTGTGATGGATGCCACATATAATCAGGAGAGGGCGTCTGTAGTGACAAGTTCCTTTCCAGGCTTGTATTTGATGTGTAGTTGGTAAGGGTACAGGTTTTTGACCCAGCCTGCCTGACGTCAATTCAGATGAAACTGTGTATTGAAGTACTGGAGCAACTTGTGTTCTGTCAGGATGTTGGCTGGAAAGGTGGCCCCTTCCAGGTAACATCATCATTTCTCAAAACAGTGTACAATTGCTGCTAGCTCATTATCATGTATAGGGTAGTGTTGCTCTGAGTTGGTGAGCTTTCTGGACTCATAGGCCATGGGGAGGAAGACTCCTTTGTCAGTTTCCCCCTGTAGCATGCCCCCTATGGCCCTGTCAGAGGCATCAGTCTTGAGTTTGTATTGGCAGTTCCAATTGGGGAACTGCAATACAGGTGCAGTTGTAAGTCTTTGCCTCAACGTCTCAAAGGCTTAATCTCTGGCAGGAGTCCATTGAAAGAGTTGTTTAGTGTTTAGAAGCTTAGTAAGAGGTGTGATTAGTCTCCACAATTGGTGATAAGCTTGTGCACATAGGCAACCATGCCTAGGAATGTACACACCTGGCCCACATTGATGGGAGGTGGCATGCTTGTGATTGCCTTAGTTTTGGCAGGGTTGGGATTTATTCCCTGGGCAGAGATGGTGTGCCAAAAAAATAGGAGCTCTGACCTGAGGAATTTGTATTTGGAAGGCTTGGTTTTCAGCAGGTTCTTTTGAAGGGTGTTGAGGACAGCACAGAGGTGTTGGATGTGTGGTTTGATCTTGACTAAAGACAATGATGTTGTCAAGGTACACAATGACACACTTTCCAATCAGATCCTCAAATGCTTTGTTCATCAACATGGCAAAGGTGGAGGGATTGTTGGTCACTCTAAAGTTCATGACCTTACACTCAAACAACCTGTAGCGTGTGCAGATGGCAGTTTTTGCTTCATCCCCTGGTGCAATAAAGACCTGGTTGTAACCTGCGGTGAGATTGATATTACTAAAGACTTTTGCACGTGCAAGTGTGTCAAACAGGTTGTCAATCAACAGAAGGGTGTACATGTTCTTAACAGTCACTTTGTTTAGGGTACGGTAATTAGTCACTAAGAAAAGGGACCTGCCCTTCTTAGCTACAAAGAAGACAGCAGCCCTGTATGGCAAAAGTGAGGGACGGATGAAGCCCTTATTGAGTGTGTCTACAAGGTGTTGGTGGAGGGTCTTATCTTCTTTTGGTGTCAGTTGATAGAGGAGACGTGCTTTTTGAAGTGACCCTTGCAGTTGTACAGCATGCTGGATCTCTTGAGGAGGGGGCAGTTGGTCCAGCGTCTTGCTGAAGACGTCCTTATATTCCTTGAGGAGTACAACAAGTGTTGATAGAGGTGAAGTGGCCATGGGGAAGGCCACAGGTGGTTCAGCGCGGATAACTTTGACTGAGCATTGGTTAAAGTCTAGCTTCCCCCCTTGAAATCATACAAGCATGTTTCTTCTATTCTGACAAACACAGTGTCATGAAGTAACTTGCTTATTTTGATAGGATAAATTTGAAAACCCACTCCATTTCTGTTGAGGATGATTACAGACATATCTCAGTCAATTTAGGGACAGTTTTGCTCTAGCCAGTTGAGCCCAGCAATGAAGTCATGGCTGAGTCCTGCCATAATGGGTCCAGAGAACTTAACCTAGATGCTTTCTATTCTTCCAGAGAAGGGTACCATCTCATGGGTAATTGCCACTCTGCGGGAGTCAGCTACTTGGACTGCCTTGAATCAGCTAGACATACTGTCCAGCTGTTGAGAATCTGCAAACGTCTTGTCAACCATAGTGTGACTGGCCCCGGTATCTACCAATAGTTTTTGGGTATTCCCATAAAAACAGAAGGGATACGCCAACTGGGTTACTTTATTTGTAGAATGGCTGCTTGGAGAATAGGGTTGTTGCTATGAACCTGAAAGACATCAAGAGTTTCAACATCATGAACATTGTAATTGCAGGGTTTCTTTGCAAGAAGAGATTGAGAGTGAGGGTCAATTGGGGCTGTAGAACCTCTCATATCTACAGCCCCCAGGCTTTTCCCAGGTCCTCAAGTTGTGCTAATTAAAGTTCCCCCTTGCAGGAACGCTTAGCCCCATTCTCTTGTTGGCAGGGCTGGCGGCGGCTCACCTGACTGTGGGCACTGCCAGGTGTGGGACAAGACTGGGATAGTGTGTCATTAAACCTAAGGAAGCCCACAAAAGCCTGATTATTGGACTCCACAATGGCCTTGTAACCATTGTCAATGGAAGTACAGCACCCCACAGGAACCCACTCGCAGATATGGGGCTTGAGACCATTGACTTTTAGTGTAAGAAGCATGGTGTTTCCTTTGATGACAGCTTCTGGGGCAGCAGCAAGAGCTTGTTGTCAGGCGGCAAGGTACGCAGGAACAGATCCAGTCTGCTTGGTTGCTAGAAGAGGAGTTCCCGCCACAATGAACAAGAAGGTTTTGCTGTAGCGGGACTTTGCGGCATCTTGGAATGCCGCCCAGGTGACTTTGATTTCCTGACTGGCCCAGTTGGTGAACCATACTGCAGCAGGCCCTGTAAGGCGCCCCAAAGCAGTGGCAACCCACATGGGCTCAGGCACCTGTCATATACAAATGCAGGTTTTGGTTGAGTGAAGCCAACTGACAATGTCACCTCCTTTGACACCACCTGTGAAGGACTCAAGTTGGAGATTTAGCATGAAGTATGACATGTCTGATTGGGGCAGGGTGACACTTGTGTTGTGCTGTCCAAGATGGAGTCAATTATACACACTTGTGAGTACCAACTGGTCTTGGTAGATAGCATACCCCTCAGGAATGTCTCTCTCAGAAATTGGAAGAAAAGTTTCTTGATGAGAAGTAGCCATACAGCCCATACTCTGTCCTTTCTTAGAGGGGCTTCTTCATTTGGGTAGTTTGTGAACCTACTTATTCTACCAGTGTTGCAACTGAACCAATTAGAGTTCAGTATTTGATTGGGAAAGACAAAATTCCAATAGAAAGGACAGAAATGAATAGAATAATGTATTGTTTATTGTAGAATGCTGTGATTAATATACTATATGGGAAAGCTACTGGGCCACAGGGGGTGGTATGATAGCAGGTTTGATGTAAGGTTTGGACTATGTAATAACTTGTGAGGGGATCAGCAGGTTGAATTGGTAGCGCTTCTAATTAGGAGAAAGTGCCCATAGTTTGATATTGCCTTTGGATTGGTTCATGTCATTAGATACATCAAGGGGCAACTCCTTTAGCGCCCCCTGTGTATTATAAGATACGTTAGCAGGCAAGGAGAAAGACTCGGTTGAGACATGACTATGCTACTTGCCTAATATTCTCCTTTGTTTAACCTGCCTTGGTCTATCATCAGATGGTGCTGGGGCTCCACATTAACAAGATCTCTCTTTTTGCTGCTATATATAACTATTGGGAACAGTTTTCTGCCTATCAACAGTGAGTATACTCTATGTTCCCCTTGATATCAAATAATCAGATATATTTTATTACCTCTCAGACCAACTAACTAAGCCCATTGATATGTATGTTCTTCTGTCTCTTATTATGTCCACAAATTCCTACAGGAGTTCCACCAGCTACAGCAACCTTGGCAGGCCCAGGGTGACTCTTTACTCAAAACCTGTTGCACTGACTTTAAGCAGTTGGTTGAGCAGCTCAATGAATTTTGTGTTCATACTACAGGGCAATTGCAGAATCTAGCTGACCTTGCCTCAAAAAATATGCAGACATTCAAAATGAATTGATACAAGAGAAAGCTGTAACAATTATCATCATCTAAGGATTGCAGGATTGCTTAGACAATCTGAGCAAACCTTTTGCTGAAATTCATCCTTCTGAAGACCCAGTGAGACAGGAACAAGAGCTGTAAGACGCTATTCACAACTTATTTACCATTACTTGTGATCAGGTTCTTACAGAAGTCACACCACAGACTGGCCTCTAAGTGGCATTACCTAAGCTCAGGTGGCTGTTCTTTAACAAGAAATCATAGAGTTATATGCAGCCATCACTTGTCAGGGACCCACTTTGTGGGGAATAAACTTCCCAGCTGATGGGCCAAGGCCCCTACCTTCAAGCCTGCTATTACCAAGCCAATAGGAACTGTGATCATTGCGAGATGTCCAAGTTATCCTAGATAAGCAAATCTCCCAAACATAGAACTGAATCGCCCAAGTAGATAGTAGCCCATCAAATACGTCAAGAGGTAAAAAGAGGTGTAAGGTCTAACCAGAGTAGGTTCAGTGGGTGGGGTAGCAAACAAGCAACCATAGTGGAATTTATGTCCCCAATGTCCAGAAGAATATTTGAACCATCCATTGGAAAGGGATTCCTTCTGGTGGGCATCATCTGGGGAGGAATTATACCAGTCAGTGGTTGGAGTTGGATTTTCCAAGGCATACACCTTGGTCAAGAAGTAGACTAGAAACCAGGATAGGAAAATAATTACCCTCATGGCTTCAAGAAAGGAGTGTTATCAAAATGAAGGGGTAGCTAGAAGAGTAAAAAATCTTTATTGTTGGAAAATTTGAGAAAAAGGAAAGTTTAGAACTTATATAGCTTCAAAAAACTAGGCTGAACCTTCGAGAGATGTTTGGGAAATAAATATGATTTACCTGAAATCAATCATTTGATAAACCTGTCTAAGTACAATTTAAGTATAAGCTTAATGGTTATCAAACTAATTTGATTGAAGCAGAGGGTCCAGAAAGACTTTAGCATGATAAAGCTAATTAAGCGGTGTAGATATTGGAGATCCAATATTCTTAAGCACAGAGCCATGCCTAATAGCAGAGACAGCGGGTCCAGAGTTGTCTGGGAGGCTAGATGCAGCCAATCATACGCTGAGCGATAAGTGACGTGTTCCATATTCTTATTAACGCTTTCAAATTCAAAAGGCTTTTTGAAAACAAAAACTGATTGAATCACCCAATAGTAAAAAGGTAAACCAAAGCTTTTTAATGACTTGGTGTTAAAAATCAATACATTTTTAGCGTCCTGGGTTTGAATCTGGGTCCCAGAGGGTTTAAACAAAACCGTACAGTTGTTGACTCTGCTGCGTGGTGTCTTTAAATGGTTGTCTTCAATTTCTTTGTTCTGGTGTTGATCTGGCAATATTTCTTTCCCAAGGCTGTAAATAAAAGACAGGTAGTCAGGGAAGAAATCCCTGACATCACCAAATTAACCAGCCTGCCAGGGAATTCAGAAGATATGGTTGTTGCCCTAGATTTTCTGAGCAGCCTTGTATTCATTGCACTGGAGAGTTGATTGCTCTGACCAATGAGTTTGACCACTTAATAAAGGATCATGACTCTCTGGATAAATATTTCCAGGAAATAACTGAGTTGTTTGATTCTGTCAATGTGCGGTTCTTGCTTTATTTGTCAGATGGCTTCTCTTTGACCTTCCAACTTTTTGAGCTATTGATAAGGAGCAACTTTTGGGAAAGCTTCAAATATGAAATTAAGAAGAAAAAAGTATAATTTATTTGTTAATACTTTAGACTTATATAGCTTTAGCTGTGGTGAAGATTTTAGTTAGAAAAAACCTAGGGGTTGGTCATGTGCAGGATGGGTTCAAGTTGCTGAATACCTGGACAGTCATGTGATATTGGCTTGTTACCATTTCAGGTATGTCAAACGGTATATTGGGAGGGCACCAAATCAGGTGATGGCTGGATGTTAAGTGGGATGGCAGTAGCCAGAATACTTGTACATCCAGATCCTCAACACACCCCTCCCTTAAGGAGTTACTCTGGTACATCAGGAGGAGGCTTTGTCTTGACAGCTGCCACCTGATATCCTGAAGTTGTTTACTAGTTGGTACCAGCCAAGTTGAGTGTTCTCCTTTGCTAAAGTGGAGGCGGGTTCTGTCGTATTTATTGACAACAGGGTCTTTGGCACCTTGGAATTTCATTAGATAGGTGTTCCTGTCTGGTGTGTATTTGATGATTCTTCCTGTTCCCCTGTGTACTGAGTCTAGCTTCTTTCTGTTCACAGCCAGGACCCAGACGGGGGAGTTGATGGGAAGTGGTTCCTCCATAGAGGTTATTTTTTGTGTTTTGAGCCTTTTTGTTTCTGCTATTTTAGATTTGAGGCATATGTGTTGTAGTGTTAGTGCTTGTTCCACTGTGGGAGGTTTTCCCAGAGGATCTTTACATATGGTTGTTTGTTGCAGGTAACTATCTCTGGTTTGTATATGTATGTTAGTTCAAACGGTGATTAGCCTATCCCTTGGTTGGTGCAGACCTGGGATACTAATAATCCATATTTCACGTATAGTGGCCATGTTTCCTTGGCTCTGCCATTCATTATTTTCTTGAGGGTTTTGATGAGAGTGCTGTTTAGGCGTTCAACTCTGACATATGCCTGTGTCCTGTAGGGAAAGGTTGTAGAATGTTTGATGTTTTTGGATTTTAAATTGTTGTTTACTACGTGGCCTGATAGCTCTGTGGCTCCATCAGTTATAATGTAGTCTGGAGTACCGTAGTCAGCTATGATTGCTTTGTTAATGAATTGTTTATTGTTTCTGCTTTGTGATCCTTTGTTGCCCAGCAGATAGAACAGTGTGTAGCAAAGTCAATGGCTACAGTTAGGAAATGTTGTTTTGCTTTAGTTTCTGGGAAGGGTCCCACTACTTCCAGCCCCCAAACCTTAAATAGTTCAGGGTCTAGTAATGGGTTAACTGTAGGATGTGGTGCTTTGATGCTGGCGTATTTCTCACACACTGCACTTTTTTAGAACATTAATTATGTCTTGCTTCAGATTGGGTCACCATACTATCTCTTTTAAAGTGAGGTATAGATTATTAGAATTTGTGTGTCCTAATAGACAGTGATGTCTTAGGATAGTGCCAACTCTTTGTGCAAGTGGGATGTAGGGAACATGTTTGTCTTTAATGATTTGGTATACAGTGCCATTTGATACATGGAAATATTTTCATTCCTTACTAATGTATCATGGGTTAGTTGGTGTGTGAAGGGGTCTTTCCCTTTTGTCTTGTACTCACTGTTTTATAGGTTGGACCAGTCAGGGTCCAGGTGGTCAGGGTGATCCTCCCTTGGCTGACAAGCCTAGAGAGAGCATCGGCTGTGACCAGCTCTGTCCCTCTTTTGTATTGGATGTATAAATTGAGTTGTTCCAGCAGGGACATCCATTTGGCTTGTCACCGTGCAAGTGTGTTCCAAGTTTTGAAATAGATTAGGGATTTGCAGTCAGTTAGGACTTGGATGTTTAAGTGTCCTTCTAGATAACATCTACATTTCTTGCATGTGCAATGTATTGCTAGCAATTCTTTGTTGTGTATTGGGTACCTCTGCTCAGTGTTTGTTAGTTTTCTTCTTTTGTAACATACTGGCAGGAAATCTTGCTGCCCTGGCTGGCGGATGCATAGGACTGCACTGATGGCAGTGTCACTAGCATCTGACTCAAGCTTGTAGCACCCGTTGTTATTAGGATATTGTAAGATTGGTGCTTTGATCAAAGCTTGTTTAAGTAGTTGGGAATTCCTGTCACATTCTGGTGTCCAGATAAATTTCTTTTTGGCATTACCTTTGGTTAGGTCATTGATTGGTGTGGTTAGTTTTCCGCAGTCTTTGATGTATTTCCTTAGGTAAGCTACCATTACAAGAAAGCATATAACTTGTTTAACGGAGTTGGGGTGTTTCATGTTGTTTATGGCTTTAATTTTGTCTGGGTCTGTCTGATGCCACCGTCAGAGACAATGTGGCCCAAGAACAGGAGTTCTTTTTCCATAAATTAGCACTTACTAGGCTTGGCATAAAGTTTGTGCTTTGCAAGTCAATTGAGTGTCTTGCAAACATGTGTGAGGTGTTTCTCTTTGGTTTTTGAAAATATGTGATATTTTAAAGGTAGCATAATGTATTTGAGAGACTGTTTAGCACTTGGTTTATCACCAGTGACAAATGTTGCAGAAGCATTAGTTATCCCAAAGTTCATTTATTCAGTTGCCCAGACATCTCTGACTGGTACAAAGAGCCCATAGGGCCATAAAAAATGATCAATCAAAGAAAAAGTGAAGGTCTAAGGGGGAGGGGTCAAGGCAACCAGAGGGCCTGGAGAAAAACCTTGAGCAAGGGGGAGTCAGAGGGGTGGGGGCATCTGGACCACTTCTGGAAGGACAAAGGCTGCCTTTTTCTGCTCTGAAAAGAGGATTAAGCCAGGGATTGATGACCATTTGTCTGCTAGCTCCCAGAAAAATGCACTGGATTGGTTTCAAAAGAAGACCTGGCTTATAATCCACCCAAGTTTGTGCCCCAAGAGGGAGTTTGGAGCTTGTGCTGGATGGGGAGTGGAGACAAACAATTTGATGACAGCAGAATGAATTACCCACAACACAGTGTGGAATACCTCTGCCCAGAAGGACTCAGAGTTTTAGGAGGGGGCGTCAATGAAGAACCAGTCTACTTCCAACCCCTCCATGGGTGTGAAGTACGGGCGCACTAGCCAAAGAATTGTGCATGTGGTTTTCCATACTCTAATGCTCTGGGGGCGCTCAAAGAACCAGTGTGCCACTGTGTTGTTTGCCCTGAATATGTTACAGATGGAATTTGAGCAATTGCTGCAGTCAGCCATACAGTATACCCTGCAGAGAACCTTTCATGTGTTTTTCCACATCTTGAAATTAATCATGACCTTGTGGCAGTACCACCAGAACAGGCTTGCCTTGAGACTGGTGTTGTTGGGTGGGAGTACCTCCAATATTTCCGGCACTGCCACTGGCCTTGGGGGTTCCGGGATGGGTGCCCCAGGGTGAGTGGGGAGGCCCATGAACATTGGGCGCCACACCAGGCCTGCCCTGACTCTATAGGCAGCTGAAGGTCTGAATGAGCTGATACTCTAATACTCTTTGTATGCTGAGAGCATGGCTTTCCAGAAAGGATTCATCCCTTGTGGGCCTCTCTCAGTTGTGACCCTTGACATCCAGTTGTTAAGAGTGTGTTATTTGTGAGCTGGGTCCAGGCCAAGAGCCCTGGCTCATTGTGTTCTAAAAGCGGTGGTCCAGTGGGGCACAGTCACATGAGTTGAGAGTACCATGGACATTGACGTCCAAAGATTTTGGCCGAGGTCCTTCAAACATCACATAAGCCTAGGCTTTCCCTGAGCTTATTGCCAATCAGCTTTGTAGTGGCAACTGGTTGAGTACCTGGTCTCTACAATGTGTGTTGTACAATCTTATTCTGAATACAAAAGAATTGTTGGGATAGAGGGAAGAAATGTGCAGTGTACCAGACCTTTGAGTATCCAAGTGTGTTCACTAGTTGGACCCTGATGATCTGAGTCACCAAGTTGCGTTGCCAAGAGGACATTGGGAGGAAGGCTGCACCCAGAACGTTTGACTCCATCACATGTGTGTCAAAACCACCCACCTTAACCCATGTGCCCAGATGACGTACTGGGTTCCTGGTTGGCTTTATGGCTAGAGGGGGTTTAAAGCCTGGGTTCTCCAAAATAATGGCCTGTGATTTATCAGTATTCACTTTGGCCTGTGAGAGTTCAGAGTAGTCCTTGAGTGCCTTTTTAAAAATGGACACGTTCTTTTTGGAGGCCAGGCTTACAACACAATCATCTGCAAAGGCCTTGATTGTGAATGGGTTCTGTCCATGTGCATGCAGGCCCAACAGTTTGCAGCTGAGGTGTTGGATCCATGGATCAATAGCCAAGTTTTAGAGGAGAGGGCTAAGAGGGTCACCCTGAAAAAGGCCTTGGGACAAGAAAATTTTCTCTTTTTCCCCATGAGCTGTTGCCTCCTGTATGAAAGAGTCTCATAGGAGGGATCTCAACCATGATATAAAATTTCCAGGGACTGTGTGGGCTGACAGGCATGCGTCAAGATATGGCCATGATACCCTACCATATGCCTTTTCCTGGTCTAGGAAGATAGTGATACCATTCTGTGCTTTATCCCACAGTATGTTTGTGACAGTGTTCACATTGTTGGCAATATTGCGGCCTGGAGTAAATCAGTGCTGGTTAGGGTTGTGGCAAGAGGGATCAACCTGCAAATCCTGGCCACCAGGATTTTGCTTAACAGTTTCTAATCAGTGTTCAGGAGTGTGATTGGTCGCCAGTTCTTCAGTTCTGCTCTTGATCCCTTCTTGTGGAACAGGACTGTCAGGCCATTGCCACCACCTGGAATGGTTGACCCATTTCTTAGGGCCGTGTTAAACATGTATAGAAGAACTGTACTGAATAAGGGCAAATGGTGACAGTAGAACTCATATGGTAGCCCATCAGGCCCAGGGGCCTTTAGTTTTGGTGCCAATTGAATGGCATCTTCCAGATTGTCCATTGTGATTGGTTGTTCAAGATCTATCATTTTGGGTGTTGCTGGAACATCCTCCAGCCATTTTCTGAGGGCTGTAGGATTAGGTTCCCCCTCTGAGGCAGACAGGTTGCTGTAGAAAGTGTGGGTAGCAGCTAGTACCCCTTCCTTTGATGTATGAGATTTACCATTAACAACCACCTCTGATAATGTTCTCTGTGCAACCCTAGTCTTGTACATGGAGATAAAAGCCTTAGTGGAATGCTTGCCCTTAATTGCCAATGAAGTTGCAGCCTGGAGGCAGGCCAGATTTGAGCGGTTTTGCTCAATCCTGGCAAGCTTTTCTTGGGCTGCTTGCCAGACAGCTGTCCAGCCTGCGTTTTCTGTTTTGGCATATTTGCCTCTAGGTGTCTTATGGTATCAGTTATGCGGCGTTCATAAGCTATCTTAGCGGTCATGAGTCAAGATAATTGCTTTCAAATCTGTTCCTTAACATTTGCTTTAATGGCGGCCCATTGGTCCACCCACCCGTGTTTTTTGTTGGTCTCAAGGTCCCAGCTATTGATCTGCCAATCCATTGTTGGTTTGAGTTTTTTGGAAGCATAAAAGATTGTTGCGTGGTGCATGTCACATGGTCTCCCAATTTAATAGTGGCACAAAGGAGTCTGTGATCAAACCCAAGGATGTCCACAGGACAACGTGGGAAAAACACAGACTCCAAGCCTGAGAAAATGAATATATAGTCTATACACAAGGCAGAGAACTCTATAGTTTCCACAGGGTTGATCTGCGTCATAATTTCTGGGTATCCAGCCTCAAAATTTGCAATGTCAATAAGCCCAAAGCCTTGATGCCAATCCGCAAACAGACCAGAATGGTCCGGAAGGGGCATTGGTGGAGCCTTGTCTGCCGGCAGCAGCCAAGAGGTGAAATCCCCCACAAAGATTGTATCCAGAGGGAACTCAATCTTCTTGAGTTGAGAAAAGAAGGTTACTTTATCCTTGTGGGCTGACAGACTGTAAATAACTGTGAAGGTGAAATTCCCACTTCCACTGTCAATATCTGCCATTAAAAGTCTGCCGCCAAGATGTGTATGTTTGTTAGTTGTGTTATTTGATTGATGATCCCTGTCTGATCCATATGCAACATTCTGTGGACCAAAGGGTGGTGTGTGGTAGCATGAGCCTCTGGAAACTGGGGCTGTCCTCAGAGCTGCAGTTGACTTCAGTCAAGCCAACCAGATCAGCTTTGAGGGAGAGCATGATATATCTTTTCTTTGCCTGTGACTGTGGGCATTAAAATCCTGCAATGTTAAGTGTCCTTATTCTAATTGCAGTTCCAGTAGCCACTATGCCAAAGTGGCTTCATCAAAGGTAGGACCACAATTGTCATTGGCTGCTGAGTCTTTTGGTTTCTTATTCATCTTAGACTTGTTAGGCTCCCAACTGTGTATGGGGATGGCTTGGTTACTGCAGTAAGTCTAGTCTGGACCTTATGTCTTTGTCTGCCACCCTCCTGCGCAGGGGCTGCTTGGTCCTGATTGACTGAGTCTGGGTGCTGTGCATGCAGCATATTCTCTTGGGCTGCCGCAATAGGGGGCAAGCCAATGAAACTTGGGCCAGATTATTCAGGGGTTCCTGTTCCATCTAGGCCAGGTTTTTCATTGGCTTGTCCACTGCAAGGGCATTAAGAGACTGGGTCCCTTGTGCATGCATTTGGGTGGGCTGAGGTGCCTCTGCATGGTCAGAATCAGATATCATTATTGGTTGAGACTGAGGCTGGGTTAGGGTCTTTGCATGAGCCTTTTTTTGGCGTGATGTAATTGGCTTTACCACCTCATACTCTGCCATGGTGCCCCAGGCCAAGGCTATAAGAGCATTGGTCTGGGTACCAGTTGGCTTGGTATTCTGGGGCTCCTTGGGGGTGTCTTGTTCTGCGGCCTGGACTTCTGCTATGGTTGTAGGGCAAAGGGCCTCTCTTTGTGGCTAAGGGCTGAACACAGCTCACAGATGGGCAGAGTTTACTCAGGAAATACCTTGAACTTGATACTAAGGGTACCATCCTTCTTGAGAATGGTTGCACGATAGGAAATGAATGACAAGCTGTCATCTGAAAAGGGTTTGGTAATGGTCATGGCTTTTTGTGTGGTCAAGTGGCCCATGTAAGGATTCTTGAGCAGTTCAAACTACATTATTTCTCCATAATTGGCCAGTCCTTCATTGAGCTGGGATTCAATCTCCCCTCTGGGCATGTCTAATGACAAGGCCTCAAAAGACATAAAGAGGGTGGTATCTTGGTTGAACCGGGTGTGGGTAGTTGGTAGGACTTTCTGGGTTTTCTTACCCTTGGGGTCAGTGATCTCAAGAGTGAAGATTTCCTCAGCTGCCTGATCAGCATCCTCTTTACAGAGAAAGCCAAGATCAAAGAAGTCCTTCATTGGGCTTTGGTGAAGTGCCACAGCTTTGGGATATGCTGTGGCAACTGCTTTTGCTGCCTCCTGGAACTGAGTAGGGTTGCCTCCAAAGTTGATTCTGATTCCATGGGGCACAGGAGACTTGGGGAGGGCTCTGGTAATGTCTTGGTACCAGTGTTCAGAGGTCACAAACTTCATCCATCCTTCATATGAAACAAATGGTCCCTTCTTGGTGGTTCTTGTAGGGCTCACCAGTTGGCCCTTGTCAGGGCGTTTCTGGCCCTAGACTATCTTGGCCCAGGATCTGGAGTTGTTTGTTGGCATACCTTTCCTACCTATAAAAAAAGCCTACAGTAAACTTAGAATCTTATGCACTTTGATTGCTTTATTAATGCTCAGATTACAAAAAGTGGATCTAAGCTGTGAAAGAAAGTTGACATCCTAAAGTTCATTACTCTGCATTCAAAGGATCCAAATTGTGTACAGAACACGGTCTGTGGTATGTCTTTTTCTTTTACTTTGACTTGGTTGTTATCTGAAGTAAGGTCAATTTTGGAGAAAATTTGGCTACAGAGAGTCTTTCAAACAGGTTCTCTATGAGTGAGAGGGGATATTTATTTTTTTGCTTTGCTTGCATTGAGGGCTCTGTAGTCTGTTACTAGACAGAGTAAGCCTTCTTTTTTATAAAAAAACACTGCTGCCCCCACAGGGATTAAGATGGGCGGATGAAGCCTTTACTGGGTTATCCTGAATGTGTCTTTTGAGGGTTTGTGTCTTCATGAAAGAGATTCTGTAGAGGGGTACAGGTTTGGGCATAGCCTTTAATAAACCAATGCCATGTTTGACCTCCCGTTAAGGGGGTAGGTATGTTAGCTCTTTCTTAAATATGTGGGTGTATTCTTTTAGGAGTGTTGCAAGTTCTGGGCATTTAATTTTGGTTGTTTGTATGTTATTGAATTTGGTTACCTCATTATGTGGAGGGTACTGTCTTTAGTTAGACATTCCAAGTTGTCTTGGTTTATAATTTGGACAAATACTGTGTCTCTTAGGATGAGATTGTTAGGTTCTTTGAGGATGTTGAAATTGATTCCATTGTGTTTGATGGTCATGGTTTTTGTTTTCCAAAAAACTCTGGAGTTTACTTGGGTGAACCAGTCCATGCCTGCTACAATTTTGTATTTTATGTTGTTCATGACAAGTTCTTTGATGGACGTTTGCATGCCTTGGAGATCAATTATGAAGGAATTTGTTTTGCCTTCAAGTAGAACCTTTGATTTATCTGCCATTCTGGTGTATTTGAAGTTGGATTTGACAACTGATATTTTGTACTTGGTTACAAATGGTTTGCTGATCATGATGTGTTGTGCACCAGAGTCAAATAAAATTTTATGTGTATGAGATTTATAAGTGCATGGATAGACAAGAAGTTGTGAATAATCTTTGATTTTAATGTTCATAAAAATGGAGGATTGCGGGACATGTGAGATGCAAGCAGCAAAGTTTGTGCCTTGGTACACTTTCTTGTTGGTTTGGGAGGAGACAGGGGTACTTAATCCTGTTCCCCTTTCTCTTTTCCCTGTTTCTCTGTTTCAAGACCTTTGAGGTCAGAGAATGTGAGATCAGATTCATAGCAGGTTGCTGTTTCAGCATTGTTCACTTCAGTGATGTCCTTTTTCTTGGAACAGAAGTGGTTTGCGCTCTGGCTGCAATTGCTATTGTTTTGATTGGAGTTGCCTTTGCTATTCTTGGTGTTTTGGCGCTTGTTGCAATTAGAGTTGTCTCTGCCATTGTTGTTTGAGGAGCGGTTGCTGTTGCGTGCAGCATATTCCATGTTTGTGCGTTTTCTATGTGCTTGGCTTCTACAATGAGCACAGGCATGGAGGTGTTGGCCTCTGGGCGGATGAGGGCAGCAACAGAGGGTTTCATTCTATTGATGAATGAGGCTCTAGTCTGTATGTTGTCAGCTTATGCTGGGGTTTGGATTTTGCTGTGTATTTTCTCAAATTCATTGGCGTAAGCTGTGATACTGATCTTCTGAGGAAGATTGCTGAGCTGTATTGCAATGTCTTGGAGGGAGTTGGTGACGCAGAAATTGTGGATGATGTCAGCTTTAACTCTTCCCAGTTGTCAAACTGGTTGTCAGTCTGTGAGCAAACCCAGGTGATGAACCAGTTAGCTGCGGCCTCATACAGGTGTTTGCTGGCTTGCTGGACCCATTTTTTGTGGGAAATGCAGCTGGCACAGAGTTTAGCGGCTGAGTGGTCTATCCAGTTAATGATGTTTTCTTTGTTTTTCCCAAAGAACTTGTCAATACCAATGTACTTGGTGTTGGTAAATTCACCTGTGATAGGCGTTTGTGTGTTTGTTTGTTTGTGGTTGAAGAGAGCAACTGTGTTGAATTATCTTGGTGCATGCTATGGGCATGACCAGTCCTTCAAATATGGTGCATCTACTAGGTATGTCTTCTTTGATGTCGTGGGCGCGGAAGTACGCTTCTAGATATCCTGAGATGTAGTCTGGTTTAGTACGTGAGCAAAGGTGTGCAGGTTCTGTTCAGTCATTTTCTCTTTCATGGGTGTGGTCAAAAAACCGTAGCTGCTACCAGTGATGAGGAGCAACTTATGGGAAAGCTTTGAATATGAAATTTATGAAGAGAAAATGTATATTTTATTGGATAATACTTAGACTTATATAATTTGTGTTGTGGTGGGGATTTCAGTTTGATCAAATATAAAAGCGGTCATGTACAGGATGGGTTTGGATTGCTGGATACTTGAACAGTCATGTGATATTGCTTTGTTGCCATTTCTGGCAAGTTGAACTGTATATTGGAAAAAGCACCAAATTGGGTGATGACTGGATGTTAAGTGGATTGGTGGTAGCCAGAATACTTGTATATTCATCTCCTTGACACTATCAACTGTGGTGGATAATCAATGATGTTGTTTGGAATACCAGCAAACAGCAGGCAGGTTCTGCTGCTGAGGCTGGTACCCGTAACTTCACCACTCTAGTGACTCTGGAAGAGAGTTTTTGGCAGTTGTGGGCCAGGCAAGCTTCCACTGAATCAGAGGCTGATTTTGCTCTTGTATCAATATAGTTGACAGCGATAATGATAAGCCAACTCCTGAGGATCACTTCAAGCTTACTTTAAACTGGTGTTTGATCCAAATACTTTTGTTGTTGTTGCTGCTTTTCTTACCATATATCAAGCTGTCATGTGTAAGGCTTTTAATGAAATTAAGAAGGAACAAATCTTGACCTGCCTTTACCCAACCAGTCAATAATTAGTAGTACCAGAGCTTTCCTCCATTACTGCTTGGAAAGAAATTAAGCAACTGCTGATCAATGAGTTTGGTGAAGACCTCAGCTTAGAAGTAAAAAAAGACGCATTTATACACATTGCATTCAAATCTAAGAAAACTCTGGATGAGTTTTTTGATAGGCTTTATGTGAAAGGCCAATAATTGATAGTAAGTAAACAGTTAACTGCCCACAAAGCATATACTGCTTGGGCTCAAGCTCTCAAGGTCAACTAACTCCTATGTCTAACATCTAAAGCACATAAGACTATTCTCATGCCTATAAAAAGTATCAAGACTCTCCTCCAAGATGTACATATCACCCATTTGGCTCTGTGGTTTGTAATAATCAAGCTACTGTGTCTGGTAAAAGCTTTCATACCCCTCAAATCTAAGCTATTGTTGAGGATATGGATGTACAAGTATTCTGGCTACCGCCAGCCCACTTAACATCCAGTCATTGCCCAATTTGATGCCTTTTTAATATACAGTTTGACATACCGGAAATGGCAACCAAGCAATATCACATGACTGTCCAAGTATCCAGTGACTTGAACCCATCCCACACATGACCAACCCCTGGGTTTGTTCCAACTAAAATCTCCACCACAGCCAAAGCTATATAAGTCTAAAGTATTATCCAATGAAAATAGACTTCTTCTCTTCTTAATTCCATATTTGAAGCTTTCCCAAAAGGCGCTCCTCATCACCAGTAGCAGCTATGGTTTTTTGACCACACCCATGAAAGAGAAAATGAATTGTCAAAACCTGCCCATCTTCACTCACATACTCAACCAGACAACATCCCAGGATACCTGGAAGACGTACTTCCGCGCCACCAACATTGACAAAGACATACCTAGTGAATGCACCATATTTGAAGGACTGGTCATGCCCAAAGCATGCACCAAGATAATTCAATATAGTTGCTCTCTTCAACCACAAACAAACAAACACACAAACGCCTATCACAGGCAAAGTTACCAATACCAAGTACATTGGTATTGGCAAGTTCTTTGGTAAAAACAAAGAAAATGTCATCAACTGGCTAGAATAATCAGCTGCTAAACTTTGCGCCAGCTGCATTCCCCACAAAAAATGGGTCCAGGAAGCCAGCAAGCGCCTATATGAGGCTGCAGCTAACTGGTTTGCCACCTGGGTTGGCTCACAAATGGACGTCCAGCTTGACAACTGGGAAGAGTTCAAAGCAGACATCACCCAAAATTTCTGCATCACCAAATCCCTCCAAGACATTGCAATACAGCTCAGCAATCTTCCTCAAAATGATCAGCATCACAGCTTACGCCAATGAATTTGAGAAAATACACCGCAAAATTCAAACCCCAGCTCAAGCTGAAAACGTGTACACAAGAGCCTCTTTTATCAACAAAATGAAACCCTCTGTTGCTGCCCTCATCTGTACAAAGGCCATCACCTACATGCCTGCGCTCATTGTAGAAGCCAAGCACATAGAAAACACACAAACATAGAATATGCTGCACGCAACAGCAACTGCTCCTCAAACAACAATGGCAGAGACAACTCTAATTGCAACAAGCGCCAAAACACCAAGAATAGCAAAGGCAACTCCAATCAAAACAATGGCAATTGCAGCCAGAGCGCAAACCACTTCTGTTCCAAGAAAAAGGACATCACTGAAGTGAACAATGCTGAAACAGCAACCTGCTATGAATCTGATCTCACATTCTCTGACCTCAAATGTCTTGAAACAGAGAAACAGGGAAAAGAGAAAGGGGAACAGGATTAAGTACCCCTGTCTCCTCCCAAACCAACAAGAAAGTGTACCAAGGCACAAACTTTGCTGCTTGCATCTCATGTGTCCCGCAATCCTCCATTTTTATGAATGTAAAAATTAAAGATCACTCACAACTTCTTGTCTATCCATGCACTTATAAATTGCATACACATAAAATTTTATTTGACTCTGATGAACAACACACTATGGTTAGCAAACCCTTTGTAACCAAGTACAAAAACCAGTTGTCAAATCCAACTTCAAGTACACCAGAATGGCAGATAAATCAAAGGTTCTACTTGAAGGCAAAACAAATTCCTTCATAATTGATCTCCAAGGCATGCAAACGCCCATCAAAGAACTTGTCATGAACAACATAAAATACAAAATTGTAGCAGGCATGGACTGGTTCACCCAAGTAAACTCCAGAGTTTGTTGGAAAACAAAAACCATGACCATCAAACACAACAGAGTTGATTTTAATATCTAGTAGGATACACCATTTTGAAAACGGCATCTCAAAAATTGCCATCTCAAAATACGCCATCTCAAATTTTTGCTATCTTGATTTACTAGTAAAAACGCCATTTTGATTTACGGCATTTCAACTAAGAAAAAACAGGTTTAAAATTTTTGATTTTTTGAACTCTAAAAACTATCCAAAAAAATCCCAAAAATAAAAATTCAAAAAACATTTCTAGGCTTAAAAAAGCCTCAAAATTCCAAATCTGCAATAAAAAATGGGGTTAATTAGTAGCAACATAGTTGCGTAAAGCCCAAAAGTTAAAATAATCCCAAAAACAACCATTTTCATATATTTTAACTATAAACTATACTTTGAAATGAGCATATGCTTGTACCAAATACCAAAAAAAAGTTGAAGAATGGTAAAATAAAGGAAATAAGAGAGAAGATTAAGAAGACTTTTATTGAGGAAGTATCATATATTGGTTGAAAGAGCAACTGAGATAGCTTGGAGATGCTCAAGCTCGCTATCCTTGGGATAGTAGGTAATGATCACCTTGCTAATCTCTGTATACTTTTTCACCGCTTTGGTTTGCTTGGGGGGATCATCCTTGGTCTTCATGCCTGTTTTAAAGAGGCGGGCGGAGATGGCTTGTTGAGTCTTGAGATGGACCATGATTTTGTTGAGCTTGGGCTTCTGAACCAGGACCCTTGTGGCAAATTGACTATGCCACCCTTCAAGAGAAGAGGTGGTCTTGATTAAGCCATCCTTTACCTGCTTAAAGCAGTTCCACTGGACTGAGTCACCACCCTTTCTGATGTGGTGTGCTCCTTGAAACACTCCAACCCATTGAGTTTCAAAATACTCTATGAATAGAGCAAAGGCTGCCTGATTGGCAATAATGTAGGGATGGTGGAGGAGGGGCCATAGAAGGCATTTGTCTCCTCCTTCCGCACAAGGGCAAGGGCAGCAAAGCAGTTGAACACGTCCTTTGCTTCCTTTGTGCCTTCAGTGTAGACCAGCTCATGAAGTGCAGAGCACTTTTGAAGGTGTCAGCAGAGTGCCTGACAAAAGTGAAATTAGCATCCCTGAGGGGAGCTATTGAAGACTCTAATAAAAGCATTGGCCTGAGCCTGCTCAAAATCTACTACCAGGTATTCATGGTATGGAAGGCTTTTGGGCTTTTTCTTGATTAGGGTGGCTTCCTCTGACTGGGCCTTTTTCTTGCGCCCTCTAGTCTCCTTGGGCTCTTCTTCAATAGTTGGGAGGATCTCATCCAACTTGGCCTTTAATATTGTTAGAGCCCAGACATAAGTTTCCTGCTTCTTATTTGGGAGGAAAAAGAAGACCAGGGGAAGAACAAGATTGCCAACCTGCCCATGGATATTCCAAAGCTGGCTAAAGAGCTTTGGGCAGGTTGAGAATGTTCCATCTGCAAGCCAGGTCTTGCGTTTTAAAAGGTTGCAAAGATCCTGGGAGGTAGCAAAGCAGATGATCCGCTCTGGGGCATGTTGCCCATCATTGTGAAGGAGGGATCTCTCTTCATGCTGTGAAAGCTTTTGCTCTTTAGTTAAAATCAACTGGTTAATTGATGAGCACTGACGCCTTCAGTGCTCAGAGCATATCTCTGGTCAGTGAGATATCTCTGAAGTTTTGAGGTGCCACCAACAGTTGCCAGTTGGGTATTATTTAGATTAATGGGCGCATTGTTTACAACCTCAGTTGCAGTTTAGTCTTTGGTGGTTGGTATGACCTGGCAAAGAAACCAGCGGATCAGTTGATACAGTGGATCAATTGGCTCGACACAGTCATGCCCAATAGTCAGGGCTTTAAAATGAGTGAACCCATAGGTGGTAAGTCTAGCTGGACAGCCAACGTTATCACATTTGAAGTGATGCTGACAGATGGGCTTCTTCTTGTTGTTGCAGCTGAAGCTGTAGCCCTTGTGGACAAAGCCAGCACCCCCTTTCTTTGTCATAATTGGATAGCTGACAGGGTATGTGGCGGGCACAGCAAATGTACCATTTCTGTTGCATACATTGTGGACGGTGTTAAGATCCCAGAGCTCAATTGGCTTATCTGCAGGAGCAACAGGCTCAGGCTCCTTCTCTTCTTCATCCTCAGGCTCTGAAGTGGGGTCAGAATGGCAATTGAAGTTGAACAACTTCTCTTGAGGGTCTGACGGGGAGTAAACAAAAGGAGAATGAGGAGGGGTTGGGCTTGTTTCCTCAGGCTCTGGTGAGGGTGTAGGTGTCTTGGGAGGAGCTTTACTCTTAGCAGGCTGCTTTTTAGGGGTAGTTTCAGCCTTCTTGGCCTTGGGAGGAGTGGCCTTGCCTTTGGAGGCCTTGGAGGCCTTGGACGCAGCTTTGTTGATGGACTTGGGAGGCATCTAAAAGTGAATTAGTATCAAAATATGAGCATTTTGGGGGTTGTTTTTAAAGAGAAAAACAAGAATGTTTTTAATATAAAAGTATCAATTTTTTAAATAGAATTGTAGAGAAGATCAAATAATATATACTATCAAAATTTTAATGTTTTTTATTTTGAAAAAATAACTTTTTTATTAGTAACGCAAGTAGGCAAAACTTTGAGTTTTGACTGAAAACTTGCTCTTGAGATGGCGTTTTTGAAGTGACGTAATTGAGGTGCCATAGCTCAAAAACATAGTGTTTTTGACCATTTTTTATATTAAATTAACAGATTTACAGTAGAGCTACCTCGACTGGGCCAAAGAGTAAAACTTGAATTTCTCAAAAACTAGCTTATACAACTGGGGTTAAAAAGTACCCAGTTGTTTAGAGGAGATCAATAAATATATATTTGCAAATTTTCATATGTTTTCTTACATTTTTTATTAATGTTGGTTTTGACGTGAAACTATACTTTTGAAAAGTGAAAAGCAAGAATTGCGGTAGGGGAATCAAAATAGCGTAGCCTGGCGTCATATGTAATTTCCCCTTATTTTCTCCTATCCATTGTGCGCCTTGAATCAATTGGGTGATTGAAACTTGGTGGAATTTAAAGTGACGTAAATCAAAATGGTGTAATCACCCTCTTCCATATTAAAATCACTATTAAAATATTTTATTGATGAAACCCTTATCAACATATTCATGTATAATAAAGTTATAAATTACATATAACAAAACTGGTTTTTTTACCCAGCAATGAGAATCACTAGAAGGACTATCATAGTGGTGTCTATTTAGGTTGTTCTTATTATAGGTGTCTTAGATTAATACTATAGGAACATCTTCTGGCACTATACCACAGGCTTTGTTTTAGTTCAGGTATAAGCTTATTTTAGTTTAAGGTAGATGGCATAATTTGAAATGACGTAAAGTTGAGATGGCGTAAACACACCCCACACTAAGTCTTTTCATATGTAAATAAAGTTAGCAAAATAAGATTTAATTAATCTGACTCAAAGTGACAGAATTGAGATGGTGTAAATTTGAGATGCTGTATTATAAAGATATATGTAAATTTTAACTATTTTATTGTTTATTTTATTTTTTTGTGATTCAAAATCACTAACGCAAAAAACGCCATCTCAAATTAAATTCAAGATGGCGTTTTTTGAGATGCCGTTTTTTAAATGGTGTATCCTACCAATACCCTCAAAGAACCTAACAATCTCATCCTAAGAGACACAGTATTTGTCCAAATCATAAACCAAGACAACTTGGAACGTCTAGCCAAAGACAGTACCCTCCACATAATGAGGTACACCAAAGTCAATAACATATAAACAACCAAAAATACATATCCTGAACTTGCAGCACTCCTAAACAAATACTCTCATGTATTTAAGGAGAAGCTCACAGAGCTACCCCCAAACAGAAGGTCAAACATGGCATTAACCTATGTAAAGCCATGCCTAAACCAGCACCCTCTACAGAATCTCTCCCATGGAGACCCAAACCCTCAAGACCCATATTGAGGACAACCTAGCCAAAGGATTCATTTGCCTGTCTGAATCCCCGTGGGGGGTGGCAGTGCTCTTTGTAAAGAAAAAGAAGCATTCTTTTGCTTAGTTACTGACTACAGAGCTCTAAATGCAAGCACATTAAAGAATAAATATATCCTCCCACTTATAGAGGATCTGTTTGCAAGACTCTCCAGAGCCAAATTTTTCTCCAAGATTAACCTCACCTCAGGGTATAACCAAGTGGAAGTAAAAGAAAAAGACATACCAAAAACTGTGTTCCGTACACAATTTGGATCTTTTGAATGTAGGGTAATGAACTTTAGGATGACCAACGCTCCCGCAACATTTGTCACCATGATGAACCAAGCACTAAACGGTCTCTTGAATACATTATGCTACCTTGAAAATATCACATATTTTCAAAACCCAAAGAGGAACACCTCACGCATGTCTGCAAGACACTCAATTGACTTGCAAAGCACAAACTTTACGCCAATCCTAGTAAGTGCCAATTTATGGAAAAGGAACTCCTGTTCTTGGGCCACATTGTCTCTGTAGGTGGCATCAGAGCAGATTCAGAAAATATTAAAGCCATAAACAACATGAAACACCCCACCTCTGTTAAACAAGTTAGATGCTTTCTTGGAATGATAGCTTATCTAAGGAAATACATCAAAGCCTGCGGAAAACTAACCAAACCAATCAATGACCTAACCAAAGGTAATGCCAAAAAGAAATTCATCTGGACACCAGAATGTGATAAGAATTTCCAACTATTAAAACAAGCTTTGATCAAATCACCATTCTTACAATACCCTAATAACAACAGGTGCTACAAGATAGAGTCAGATGCCAGTGAGACTGCCATTAGCGCAGTCCTACACATCCACCAACCAGGGCAGCAAGACTTCCTGCCAGTGTGCTATGAAAGTAGAAAACTAACCAACACTGAGCAGAGATACCCAATACACAATAAGAAATTGCTAGCAATATACCACACATGCAAGAAATGGAGATTTTATCTAGAAGGACATTTAAACGTCAGAGTACTAACTGACCATAAACTCTTAATCTATCTTTAAACTCATAACACACTTGCACAGAGACAAGCCATAATGAATGTCCCTGCTGCAGCAGCTCAATTTGGACATCCAATACAAAAAAGGGCAGAGATGGTCACAACTGACGCTCTCTCTAGGCTATTTCAGCCAAGAGAAGATCATTCTGACCACCTGGACCCTGACTGGCCAAACTTAAATAATACTAAGTATAAAAACAAAGGAAAAGACCCCTCAACACATCAGCTAACCCATGATACATTAGTAAGGAACAAAAAATATATATCCATGTATCAAATGGCACTGTATACCAAATTATTAATGACAAACATGTTCCCTACATCCCACTTGCACAAAGAGTTGACACCATATTAAGACATCACTGTCTACTAGGACATACAAAGGCTAATAATCTATACCTTGCTTTAAAAGAGACAGTATGGTGGCCCAATCTTAAACAAGATAAAATTGATGTTCTGAAAAAGTGAACAGTGTGCAAGAAATACGCCAGCACAAAGGCTCTGCAGCCAGCAGTTAACTCAGTACCTGACCCTGAACCATTTAAGGTTTGGGGACTGGACCTAGTGAAACTCTTCCCAGAAACAAAGATAAAACAATGTTTCCTAATTTTATCCATCAACTTTGCTACATGCTGGCCTATCTTCTGAGCAAAAAATGATCACAAAGAAGAAACAATAAAACAATTCATTAACAAAGCAATCATAGATGACTATGGCACGCCAGACTACATCATAACTGATGGAGCAACAGAGCTATCAGGTCATGTAGTTAATGACAACTTGAAATCCAAAAACATTTAACACTCCACCACCTCTCCATACAGGCCACAGGCCAACGGTAGAGTGGAATGCCTAAACGGCAGCCTCATCAGGACCCTAGAGAAAATAATGGATGGCAAAGCCAAAGACACATGGCCACTATACGTGAAACATGCATTATTAGTATCCCAAGTCTGCACCAACCAAGAGACAGGCTATTCACCTTTTGAAATAACATACAGATACAAACTAGAGATAGTCACCCATAACAACCAACCATAGGTGAAGATTCTCCCAGGAAAACTTCCCACAGTAGAACAAACACCTGCTCTACAACACATACGCCTCAAAGCCAAACTAGCAGAAACAAAGAGGCTCAAAAAACAAAAAAATGACCTCAACAGAGGACTCACTCCCCATCAACTCCCCTGTCTGGGTCCTGGCTGTGAACAGAAAGAAGCTAGACTCAGTACACAGCGGACCAGAAAGAATCATCAAGTACAGACCAGACAGAAACACCTATCTAGTGAAATTCCAAGGTGCCAAAGACCCTGTTGTCAAGAAATACCACAGAACCCAACTCTGCCTTAGCAAAGGAGAATACTTGACGTGGTTAGTACCTACTAGCAAACAACTCCAGGAACATCAGGTGGCAATTGTCAAGACAAAGCCCTCTTCTGATGTACCAGAGCAACCCCTTAAGGGGTGTGTGTGTCAAGGATCTGGATGTACAATTATTCTGGCTACAGCCAACCCACTTAACATCCAGTCATTGTCCAATTTGGTACCCTCCTGATATACAGTTCAACATACTGGAAATGGCAACCAAGCAATATCACATGACTGTCCAAGCATCCAGTGACTCAAACCCATCCTGCACATGACCAATCCCTAGGTTCAATCTAACTAAATCTCCGCCACAGCCAAAGCTATATAAGTCTAAAGTATTATCTTTAAAAAGATACTTCTCTTTTTCTTAAATTCATAATTAAAGCTTTCCCAAAAGGTGCTTCTCATCACTATTAATACCCAGAGCCAGCCTAAATGACAGGGCTGTCACAATTGTGGTCAGGTAGGTCACCACTTTTGGGTCTGTATTAATTCTCATAATTAACGAGCTGATTCTAGAGACCAATCAGGAAAAGAGAAGTCAGCCTAAAGTCAAAAATGCTATCAGTTGTTAACTTTTTTCAATCTCCCCCTTCACCTTCTTTCACCTCTGCTGATGATGCATCCAATTTTCAAGCCCATATTATTCTGATATTTCATGAAATTTCAGATGACTTCAATGTGAAAGAATATGATGCTGAAAATCTTGATGCCTATGGATACTCTGTCTTATCTGTACCTGAAACCATTTCTGTCTCCTATAAGATATGTTCTGGAAAAACTGTCATCACTGCCAAACCTTTTTCTGAAGCTAAGAAACTTGTTTCAAGACCTTATCTCACACAAGCCAAGAGGTCCTTTTTCTTGGGGAAAACCTCTAAAGAAGTTGCAGAAATGGCTCAACCTGTCTTATAAAATGTCTTCATATTGCTCCCCCCAGACAGCTTATAAAGAGTTTAACGGCATTATATGTATGCTGGAGAAATGGGACAATGAACTAGATGAGGCGCAAGATGTCTTGGCTGCCCTCCCTTTTTTTGGACTTACTACTACCAGAGTTGTCATAAATTGCGCCATTAATGCTATTTTGATATGGCCTTTGAATAGTGATATGTGCAAAGATTTGGTCAGTTTTGCTTTAAACTTTGGGTATTCCTTGTTTTCTGTAAATGGGTCTGGTTCAATATCCACACATTCCGGATTATCATACCTGTCTTTAACTGATCCTGGTATGAACTCACCCCAACATGATTCCCTCTGCCACTCTGTCTACCTAATGAAAGATCATCAGCCCTTGTCTACTATTTAAGTAGAATCAACTCTCCTAATAAAGACAAGCTTATACACATTTGTGTTGGCTTTAATATTCTTCAAGCTTTTTCTTTTCTTTTTTGCCAAAAGGAATTTCTCATCTTGTATTCCAGGAAATTAAGGTATGTGCCCTTAATTTTGCCCTGAAACCTAACCCAAGGCTAGCTTCAAACCTCTAACATTTTATAATAAAGGTTTCACACTGTGTCCTCATGGATATTCTCCCCAAGAGCTGAACAAAAAAAAATGGTGCTCACTACAGGGGCTGCAAGCCGCTAGGTTACCCCATTCCCACGTGCATTTTCTGGTCCTTCCCTCTTTTTTTCTGAAGTACCCAATCAACCTAAAGTTTCTAGTCCTCCTATAAAAGAAGATATCACCAATACCTCTTCAACTCCTATGGTAATGGTGTTGTCTCCCGGGCCTGCTTGGGCCCCCTTTCAGCTTTCTCTTTCAATTATGAGCAAGCTTGTGCTGCTGCCTGCTCCACACAGGTACTGTGACAATGAACTCTATCCCTGGTCTCTGTCCTGGGTATGCTTCTAAAGACCTATATTCTTTCCTCTTGGATTTTGGTCTTCCCCCTGCACTGATGGAATTGATGGAGACTATTGGCATATTAGTCAACCAATTTATCCAACCCACCTTGGTTCATCACCAGTTGGTGCTAGAATCTTAGAACCAGCTTTTGACTGCTTTAGTCACCACTGTCTCAAACAACCATGCACAAAATATGGCCTATCAGAATGGTCCCATAGCCTCTTTGCTTGTATTTCATATAACCAGCACAACTTGCTGGCTTCACAGAAGTACTTAACCTTTTCATTGAACTCCCTTTGCTCCTTGCTCCCTGGATATATCAAGGAATAACTATTCAAACTGGATGATCACCAAGCTAGTTGGTGTGGACAGATAGAGGCAACCCTTCTAAAATATTGTCAGAATTTTGAGACCTTGGTTACTGAGCTCAACCAATTTTAAGAACATGTTAATTCTTAACTTGAGCTGGTTAGGACTTATGTCAATACTTGGGGCCACCATCTGCACCACCAATATTGTCTGGATAAGTCTGCGTTAGGAGACACTCTGTATCAAGTGCAAAACTATGTTGATGATAGAGTAGCTTCCATTGAAGTGGCTCCTCCTGCTTCTGCTGTGAAGGTCAGTCTGCCTTTGAAGCTAAGATATGGAAAGCCATAGCTGAACTCAAAGCCACTACTTGCTTTCAAGCTTCTGTTCCAAACCCTCCTCCAATAGAACCTATGCCTGACCCTGCATCATCTTGCTAACCAATCAAGTAGCTACCCTGCAAAAAAAGACTAAGTATTTGAGACAACGCCTCTCTGACCCTGATTATTTGTCCTCTGACTCTGATGGTAAAAGAAAGGCTGAGGTCACAGATACTCCTACCCATACCAACTATGGGTGTTGCCCTGGCTTAGAAGGCCAACCCCAGGTCAACTGTGCTCTTGTCTTGGACCAGCTAGTGAAATTATCAAATGACATTGATTATAGGCAAGATGCACTCAAAAGGGAGGTACAGACCCTCTATTGCTTGACATAAACAATAAATGGACAGGTTGCCTCTTTGGCTCCTCAAGCAACTTCCCTGACCACTTGTATCAATGGGATTGCTGGCACACTAGCTGTGCAACAAATTAAGATTGATGAATGTGGAGCTTCTGCTGCTACCCCAGAGATATCAGTGAACAAAACAGCTCTACACTGGATACTCTGGAAGAGAGCCTTCAACTTCTCTGGGCTAGTCAACCTGCTGCTGAATCTGAGTTTGAGGGCAACCCCCACATCAATGTTCTCAACCCATGTGACAACAGTCAATCCATCTCATTGTTCATTGACCCCAATTATAAGCCTTTCTTCAAGAAGATATTCAATTCCAAAACCTCTACCATTGCTGTCTTCTTGACAATTTATGAAACTTCAATGTGTAAGGCTACTAAAGAGCTTAAAAAGGAGCATATTCTTACATGCCTGCATCCTGCATGCCAAGAATTTGTAGTCCCTAAGCTCCCTTTCATTGTTACTTGAGAGGAAATGAAGTGTCTCCTAATTGAGGAATTTGGAGGAGGTCTCAGCTTGGAGGTCAAGAAAAATGCATTATGCACATTACCTTTAAGCCCAAGGAAACCCTGGCTGAGTTTTCTGACTGCTTCTATATTGAAAGACAACAGCTAATCACCAGTTATCAGTTAACTCCCCATGAAGCTTACACAGCATGTTCAAACACTTTCAGGTGAATCAGCTCCTGTGCCTGTATTTTAAGGCGCACAAAGTCTTTCTTACCTTCATGAAGAGTATTAAGACCCTCCTGTGAGACATGTATTTGACCCACAGGGGTACCATGGTCCACAAGACTAAGGCCAACAACACTGGAACCACCTCCTGTACTCTGTGCATTATGATTCTGGGCATAAATGAACATCCTAAGAGACAAGGATGTCACAATTGTGGTCAAATAGAACACCACTCACGTACCTGTACCAACCCTTGGGTAAAAGGTTGCAACCCAAAGAAGCAGGCAGGAAAAGAGAGGTCAGCTTAGAGGCAGAGATACTCTATGCTGACCCATCTCCTCTGTCTCCTCCTGATTCTCCCTCTATTGAGGAACCTCCCTCTTTGGCTAGCCTAACCATTCTTCACCTGTCCCACAATCTTTCTAGTAATTCTGAACCTGAAGATTCTGACTATAATGAATCAGATAGTTATGGCTACTTTGTGTTGGCTGTCCTGGAAACTGTGTCAGTCCCGTACAAGCTTTGCTCGGGGAGAACTACAACTTGCCCACCTTCAAGTGAAGCCAAGGCCATAGTGGCTCACCTTTACCTAGCCCAGGCTCATTGACCTCCCGTCCTAGTAGACTCTTTAGAAGAAGCTGTGGAGCTATCAGAAGCCCTCTTCCAGAATGTGACTGTTTCCCTCTCTTTGAAAACTGTGTATAAGAAAAATTCCTTCCTTACAATGCATTTTAGCAAACAGGAGAAAGAGTTATAAGTTGCTCAGGACGTTCTGGCTGTCTTACCCCCTTCAGGAAAGATACTACCTGTGTGGAAGTGTCAATTCAAAAGTTTAAGATCAAGGCAATTCTGGAAACAGGTTTTTCAGTCAATGTGGTATCATCCAAGTTAATGAAGAAGCTTAAGCTGGCCCCTGGCCTCAACTACACTCAATCATATGATACTGCTGGCATAGCTCAAACTCAAGCCATTGGTGCCTACTCTGCCCTGCCCATGAGGTTCAGAAAACTCCTCATCACATCCCCTGCTGTTGTCCTAGAGAACAAAAGCTATGATCTCCTGGTTGGTACACAATTCCTCCAAGAATATAATTGAATTGTAAACCTTTGAGATGGCTACCTATTGCTCTTAGGATACAAGGCCCCATTAATTTTTGAAGAACCTCCGCGTCTCCCGGGTAAACGCCTTAAGACTTGTGTGCTCAAATATCCCACAGGTATCTTCTTGCTCAAGTACAGAATTCATTCCTCCAAAATGTGTTCCCCCTCCTTCCTGTCCTGCAGAGGAAGGTCCGTCTTCCCTTTGCACCTGCGCGGTCACCATACCTCCAGGCTCCCAAGTGATTATAGACTCTCAGATCTCTTACGAGCTGCCTAAAAAAGTCTTTTCTGGAGCTATACTCTCCTGAATCTCTAAGCCACAAGGAGCCTCAGTTATGCCCAGAGATCTTGGATCAAACTCATAAGAAACCTGTGCAGCTGTTGCTAGCTAACCTGATTGCTTTGTCTATGCAGGTATCTTGGGGCCAAGTTTTAGGGCATGGTTGCATATTAGGAGAAGAACAGGTGGTGTCTCTCTATCTTTTTGAAATCTTAAGCAACTTTAATCTACCTGAGGAAAACCCTCAGGTTCTCTCCTTGTTCACTACTACTGATTTCTCCCAACTGTTACCCATCCAACAAAAAGATGTGCTAGAACTGCTAGACTAGTTTAATGATATCTTTGCCTCTGGGCCTACAGACTATGGCCTATCCAAGGGGGCCATCCATCAGATAGATACTGTTGATGCAAAATCCTTCTGTGCAAAGCCTTATTGTCAGGAATGCTTTCTTAAACATTCTTGACAACAAATTATCCTTGCCTAAAGATGAAGAATTATTGGGCCCTTCAATTTCTTCTGATAATGCTGAAAGAAATGGGTTAATAAGCAGTATCTGCTCTTTATTACCTGTTTTAAACCCAGAAATGTCTTCCAAGTCACTGTTTTCAGCAACAAAAGTCAAACCCGGGTCAGTTTTTAGCTTGGCTGATATAGGTTTAAATTCAACAACTGTAAATTTTAGTTTGAACCAATCATTACCTTTTAAATTGGACTCTAAACAATCAACTGCTGGCAACAATAATTTGAATTGTTGGGTATTTACGCCCGGTGACGTTAGTAGCAAGAATGAAGCGGGTAACGTTCTATGCCTGGTTTCAGGTCCTTTGGTGGCCTCTCCTTCCGTTGTTCCTGGCAATTTACCTCCTGGTCCTTGAGTTTCTGTGGGGAAGTAAATCCCAGTCAAGCCATGCCAAATAATGAAGAGCCAAAGTTAAGTAATTATAGTACTCTATTATTGAGGGACTGAGAAAACTATAAGGAAATAGGTATAATCTCCAGTTTTGAATGTCCCAACTGTCAAATCTCCAATTTATCCCCATTTCATCCCCAACTTTCCCAAACTCCTTTCTTCATATTATTTCTGCTACTATGCTATAAAAAGCTGATAAGCTCCTTTTAAGTATTTGTTCAATCAATAAAGTGTACATTCACCCAAGTGACTGTTTGTTAAAGCTTTTATTTTATACAACCTCTAAATTTCCAAGGCCATGAAATTGCCCAAGACTTCTCATGGGGAGTGGCTTGGGTATAAATGGTTACTTTGGATAGTCCTGAATTTGATGGTGTTTGCCAGTGTCTCTATAGGTTCCCGCGCTGACTCAGGCACAATGGCCGATTCCCAGTTACTGGATAGCTCCTGGCGCCGCATGATTCCGGGGGTCTGGTATACAGCAAGTCCCATTTCCAACAATCCCCCTGTGCGTGAAGAAACCAAGGTTTATGGTTCCTCTCCTCCAACAAACAAACCTCAAGTGTTTCGTCCTTTGGCTTTGGTCTTTTTGTTAAGTTATCTTGGCGCGTACTTCTTCCTGGGTCGCTTTAATCCCCTCCTATGCAGGTACCAACTCCTGGGAGAGTTATTCCATCTGGGAATGGTCTCCTTACCTTTGGGATCCCTGGTCACAGGATTAAATCCCTCTGCAATCATTCACCACCTAGGGGGTTTACTCCCTAGTGGGTGGGTGCCTGACACTTATTGCTGCAATAGAGTAGAGGATGCCCAGGTTTCTAAGAAGCTTAAACAACTATTAGATTCTGGACTACTTGCCTCTTCCCAAAGTCCATGGGCCTCCCCTTGTTGATCCTCAAGAATAAGGACAGAGGCCACTGCATTGTGATGGATTATTGCCATCTGAATTTGCTCACAAAAAGGATTTGTACCTGTTGCCTAGGATTGACAATGCTCTCAGACAATTTGGAGGCTCAAAATTCTTCTCTGCTATGAACTTAGCTTCAGGCTACTGGCAGGTTGACTTGTCTCCCAAAGACCAGGAAAAATCTGCCCTTATCACTTTGGAGGGCCTCTACAAACCCACACAAATGCCTCAAGAACTTTGTAATGCCCCAGCTACGTTCCAACAAGCCATGGACTCTATTTTACGGGACCTGAACCTCTCCTGTGTCCTCATATATCTTGACAATAGCATTGTGTTCAGTCCCATCTTTACTGACTATTTGGACCATCCTAAGGCTGTCTTCATCAAGATTTGAGAAGCTGGCTTAAAGCTCAAATTCTCCAAGTGCTTCTTCTTTAAAGAACAGCTCAAATTCTTGGGCCATGAGGTCACTCAAACTGGAATATGTCCCATGAATAATAAGGTGGAAGCCATTGACAAGATGCTGCCTCCCACAAACCTATGGGAAGTCCAAGTGTTTTTTGGCATGATGGGATACTATACCAGTTCATCCCTGACTGCTGAATTGAGTGAACCCCTTGTCCAACTCCTTTGCAACATACCCTTTGAGTGGACTGACAGCCAACAGCAATCCTTTGAAGCGCTGAAGCCAAGCTTAAAGAGGCTCCCATCCTAGTCTACTCTGATTATGATAAGAAGTTCATTTTTTACACTGATGCTAGTGGAGTAGCTGTGGGTGCCATTTTAGCCCAGCTTGACAATGAAGGTATAGATTGACCCATGGCCTATTCTTTGCAAGTCCTCATCAAACACAAGAAGAATTATAATGTCCCCAAAAAGAAATGCCTAGCCATGTTGCATACGGTGAAACAGTTTCAACACTACATTTACAGAACTCACTTTACCGTAGTCACTGACCATTCTTCCCTTAAATGGCTGCAGCAATTAAAGGAGCCTGAAGGTCAATTATCATGTTGGGCTCTGCACTTGCAAGGATACAATTTCACTGTGGTCCACTGCCCTGGTGCACAACATCAGAACACTGCCAGATTATCAAGGATGCTTATACTAGCTATCCATCCTGCAGATAATGATTTCCTGTATGAATTAATAGGGTACCCTGACTCCTGGACCACTGAACCAGAAGCCATATAATTGGTATTACAGACCCTATCCAAAGATACTGTAATTTGAGATAGACAAATCTTCAAGAAAGTCAACAATGCTTAACTGCCTTACGTTTGTCCTAGTATGAGAATAGACATTATCTTCCAAGCTCACATTGATACTGGGCATGGGAGTATAGCAAAAACTCATGACTGGTTGTGCAAGAACTTTTACTGGGAAAATATGCGCCTTTTAATCCCTGATATCCTTGCCTCCTGCCATTATTGTCAGCTCCAACAACCCTGACCTTCCCAACATCAATTCAAGCTCATTCCCCCTAAGCATGCCTTCCACATTGTGAGCATTGATGCTGTTGGGGCTCTCCCTTGTTCTAGGTCTGGGTGTTGGTTCATCTTGGTAGCCTTAGACCATTTTAGTAATAGGTCAAAGCCAGAGCTACAAAAGTTATAACTGCCAAGACCACTGCTAATTTCTTGTTGCAAGATATCTTCTACTGTCATGGCTGCCCTCAAGTCCTGCTTTTGGAAAATGGCACCAACTTTAATGCTCGCCTCATAACGTCTATTGTAGAGGCTATGGGCACTCACCAATCCTTCTCTGCGCCGTATAGCCCGTCCACCAATGGAACTGTTGAACAAGAAAACTGTTATCTTGTGTCCATCATGAGAAAACTCACCCTCTCTGATGCCGCCAATTGGGCTATGTTTCTCTCTGATGCTCTCTTTTTGTATAAACTCAGTAGACATCAAGTGACTGGCCAATCTCTCTTTGCCATGCTGTATGGGCATAAAGCCACAACTCCCTCAATCTTGGGACCCCCTTTGATTGAAGTTGATGTGTTTGTCAATCCTGAAGCTCATGTCAAAGACTTGACTAATTGTATCATTGACATTCGGGCAATGGCATATTTAACTGCCTATAAATTCAAGGCCTTAGAACTCTTGACTTCCAATGCTTCTAGAGCCCCCCTCCCTGAGTACCAAGTAGGTGATCTAGCCCTCTACTATCAGAATCTTACTGGAGGTAGAGCCCATAATCTTGACTCTCTCTGGGTTGGACCTTGTGAAGTCACCTTCAAGAAGGGCGTTGAGTATACTGTGAAGCTGCTGTCATCTGGCTGTCCTTTTTCCTGAGTTCATTGCAAGTTTCTTTGCAAATATCAACTCCCTATGTTCAATCTTGAGGGAGGAGATGTTGTAAATTGCGCCATTAATGCTATTTTGACATGGCCTTCAAATAGTGGTATGTGCAAAGATTTGGTCAGTTTTGCTTTTGACTCCAGAAATTCCTTGCCTTCCATTAATAGGTCTGATTAACTCTCCACACATTCTGGAATATTATACCTGCCTTTGTCTGGTCCTGGTAGGACCTCACCCCAATGTGACTCCCTCTGCCACTCTGTCTACCTAATGAGTGATCATCAGCCCTTGTCTACTATTTAAGTAGAATCAAGTCTCCTAATAAAGACAAGTTTATTCACATTTGTGTTGGCTTTAATATTCTTCAAGATTTTTCCTTTTCTTTTTGCCAAAAAGAATTCCTCATCTTGTATTTCAGGAAATTAAGGTATTTGCCCTTAATTTTTCCCTGAAGGCTAATCCAAGGCTAGCTTTGAACCTAAAATCTTTCTTTATAAAGATTTTCTGTCAATCATCCTGGATGTTGTCCCCAGGAGCCAAACACAACAAGAGTAGAGATATTCATCCAAAAGGTGAAGATCAAAGATGTCCTTGACACAGGGTCTTCAGAAAATATTGTGTCCTCCAAGCTAGTAAAAAAACTCAAGCTAGCTCTGGACCTTGACTGTCATCAGTCTTATGATACAGCTGGCCTTTCTATTACAAGGGTCATTAGCGCCTACTCAACCCTCTTTATGTGTTTTGGTAAACTGCTCCTTACTGCTCATGCTGTAGTCCTGGAGAATAAGAGTTACAACTTGCAATTGGTACCCAGTCCCTCTGAGAATAAATTCAGATCATCAACTTAAAGAATTGTTATCTTTCTATCCTTGGGTATGAAGTCCATTGCATCTTTGGAAAGCCTGCCAAGATGCCTGGTAAACGCTCTAAATATGTGTCCTAGAATACTCCTCTGGAATAATAACTTTGAAGTATCACGTTCACTTCTATAATATGAAATGCCCCCTCCAGCTTGCCCTGCCGCTGAAGAGATTCTTCACACAGCTACCTCAGCAGTGACTATCCCTGCTGGATCACAGGTAATAGATGATTTCCAGATCTCTTATAAACTACCTGAGTGTACCTTTCTGAAACTTTAATCCCCTTCATCCTTGAGATGTAACAAACCTTGTCTCTGCCCAGAAATTCTAGACTCTTCTCACAAGAACGTTGTGCATCTCTTATAGCCAACATAATGTATATATCTATTAATGTTTCTTGAGGTCAATTGATTGGTTACAGACAACTCTTAAAAGCTTCTAACATCCTCTCTCTACACCCTTTTTTGTATCTTTCTTGACTTTGATTTGCCAGAAGATGAGCCACAAGTATTGTTCTTGCTCAGTACTGAAAACTTCTCAAAGTTGTCTACTGTACAAAAAACATTATTGACCTTCTCAACCAGTTTTCTGGCATCTTTGCCAAAGACAGTACTGATTATGGCCTGGCTAAGAGGGTCATACATCAGATTAATACTGGTAATGTTCCTTTTATTTGAGCAAAGCCCTATAGACAGAGTCAAGTAAAGGGTGCTCAGGTATCTAAAGAGCTAAAGCAACTATTGGATGATGTGCTACTGGTTCCTTCTCAGAGTTCTTGGACCTCTCCCTTGCTTATATTTAAAAATAAGAATGGCAGTCATTGCATAGTAATAGACTACTGCCAGTTAAATTATTTAATCAAAAAGGATTCATCCCCCTTACTGCACATATATGATGCTATTTGTTGCCTTGAAGGCTTCAAGTTCTTCTCAGTCATGAATTTGGTATCTGGTTACTGGCAAGTTGACCTTTCACCTGAAGACAGGCAAAAGACTGCCTTTATCACTTCTGAAGGGTTGCTTGAGCCTATGTGCATGCCTCAAGACCTTTGTAATGCTCCTGCTACGTTTCAAAGGGCTATGAACTTCATATTATGAGATTTGAAACTTTTATGTGTACTGGTTTATTTGGATGATATCACTGTGTTTAGCGTCACGTCCACCAACCATCTGGTTCATCTTAAAGAGGTGTTTATCAAGATCAGAGAATCTGAACTTAAACTGAAACCTTCCAAGTGTGTCTTTTTTAAAGACCGACTGGAGTTCTTAAGCCATGAAGTAACTCAGACTGGGATATGTCACATGATTAAGAAGGTTGAATCCATCAACAAAATTTTTCTTACTTTCTTGAGAGAGATACAAGTCTTCTTAGGCATTATGGGTTACTAAAGACAGTTGATACCCAATTTTGCTGACATCAGCAAACCTGTCAGGGCCCAGAATGTCCATGACAATCATTTAGCATGCCTTGTCACAGTACCACAAAAAAGATGAAAACAATCATCTATTGCAATTCCAGATTAGAAACCCTCTTTAATGACCTGAAATAATCAGAGGTTTGCAGGGCTCACATGCTGCAAATCTCAGAGATCAACATCATATGCAAAATTGAGCCCCAGATATATTGAAAAACAGTAGATTGTACAAGAAATAGATCAATCAATCAGTCAGGCACCTGATTTCTTGCAGGTTCTATTAATAGCTGGGGCATCTCAGAAGACTGCAGGCAAAATACTAAGATTAAAAAGCAACTAATGTGCGCCCCTGCCCATGTCTAAACACACAGGGTTCCAAACAAATTGTTAATATCATTTAAGATAATTTAACCAGACCTCTGATGGTACTAGAGACTAAGTTATTCCCAGTAAGTATAAGTAATGAGGACAAAAAACCTTCCTCATTGTTAACATCATCTGAATAAACAGCTTTTGTGCCCAGGACTCATTATTTGATTGCAGGAACTGCTTATTTTTTCACTGATATAATTATTCTGTTTGCATCTATTTGTGAATCCATACAACAATAGTTTTACACCTTCCTTTATCTGCCTGGTTCTGCTTTCATTCCTTTGGTTACGCCTGCTTGCGCCCTTGGCTTGAAGTTCTATCATATCCACCACCTGGATCTCCCTCCTGGCTGTTATAAAGGCCAGATTTTAACAACTATGAAGAAGATACCAGTAACTTCCTCCTTGCTAGATGCCCTTTCTGAACATGACTTCAATAAGCTGGGTTTCATCTATATTGCAGTGTTAAGGCTAGCCAATCAGGTTGTACCCTGCACTGAAAGATGGCATCCCTGGGTCACTACAGTCAATTATCTTTTCAGGGTTTCCCCCATTGTGTACATGGCCTTTCAGGCCTGGCCTGCCTCCCATACCAGAGTCCAGCTGGGCACCAGTATGAGCTGTGACAAACCCCTGGTCTAGCTATTGAGAAATTTTCCCTTCAAATGGACTGCCAGTCAATAACAGGCCTTCATGTCAGGGACCCACTTGAGAGGGAACAAGTTCCCAATCTGATGAGCCCTGCAATTACCAAACCGATAGGAACCGTAACCATAGCCGAGTGACTGAAGTGCCCTAGAAATGCAAAACAACCCTCATGGAACTGAATCTACCCAATAAGTAATATCCACCAGATAAGATAAAAGGTAGAAGGAGGCATTTGGTCTCACCAATGAAGGTTCAACTGGTGGAGGTGGATTTGTGGACTGGCTGTACTGAAACTTTCTTCCCAGTGACCTGAGGGATATTTGAACCAACCATTAGCCAGGAACTCCTTCTGATGAGAGTCATCAGGAGAAGAATTGTGCCAGTCTGTGGTGGGAGTGGGATCTTCAAGGCCCAGTACCACAGAAAGAAAAAGAGCTAGAAACCAGAACAGGAATTGGCTTTCTTTTATGGTTTCAGAAAGAGGGTGCAGAAATAAGTGTAGGCAAGTGTAGAATAGAAAAAATATCTTTATTGTTGGAACAAGTATGAAGGATAGAAACTGCTCACTTAAATACCCAAAAATAGGGTGGAACAGTTATAAGAGGATTTCCAAATGAATTTCATAAATATAATGATAATCATGACTACATGTCTCAACTGTGCCTCAATTTGAGGCTTAATGTGTAGGATAAAGAACTGATAGAATAAGCACCAAGAACCAGCCACAAGATTGAAGGCAATTAAGTGGTTCATTAGCTTGATTAAAGGACAGATCAAGTACGGAGCCTGGTTATCTAATATGAGAAGTGGATCCAAGAGCGGCAACAAGGTTAAAGGCAGCCAATCAACTTTTGAGTAGTAAGTGATGTGCATAAATAAATTATTAACACTTGCGGAGGCAAAACCAAAGTTGGAAACTGAAGTCAAATGAATTGAATCATTATATATAGGTAATTTAAATTGAACTTTAGACTTTAACCAAACTGTTGACTTCACTTTGGGGTTACCAGTTTGATCCCTGTCCTGGTCAATGTTTAACCCAATGAATGAATCATTCCATACTTTGTTGGTTTCTTGGTGTCTTTAAGTAATTAAAATTTGACTCTTATCAATAAAAAAATATTTCTGTAGTTAGGAAAGAATTCCCTGACACTTCAAGACCCTCAAGCAAAAGTTGAAATAGGCTCCTGTCCTTTTATATCCTTATTATGACAAGGAGTTCATCCTCTACACCATCACTAGTGACCTTTTCATTGAAGCTATTCCAGCGCAACTTGATGATAGAGGTGTAGATCACCTGGTAATCATATACTTCTATAGTTCTCAATAAGCACAAGAAGAACTATTTTGGGAGTAGCACAATTTTATTTGGGGTTCAAGACAATGTTAAAAGAAATGTGACCAAGATAAATGGGGGATGGAAAAGTTATATGTTTGGGGGTCTAAAGTTGTGGAGGGACTTAGATGTCCTTTCCCTTGATACACTTGTGAGATATAATAGAGTCAAAATTAATGTCTTTCAGATTTTTGGTTGCTCTGGAGACCATACAGTCCCATCTGAAGTTTCTTGTGAACACTTTTTCCATTAGTGATTAGTATTCTTCACACATCAGTTCAGGGTTGTTTGGGTTGTCATCAAAGATAACCTCAATCCTGATGGTTTGAATGCTTTAAAGAGCAAGGTGATAGGCACCACTCAAAAGGGCTTGGGTTCATGTTTTAACCTAGTCATAAAAAATATCAAGCTTTGGCCAGAAGAGTCTTGCTAGAACCAGCATTTGTGGGGCCTGTGTTCAGAATCTGATTACCACCTGGCATCCAAAGTATTTGTGTTTCAGGTTGGCATTTCTTGTATGAGCAGAGGCCACACATATGTATAAAATGATCTTGTGAGAAGTGTCTTTCACTCAATAATGCCTGGTTAAAAATCCTCCAGATAAGTGCTTGCTGGTCTGTGGTTATCAGTGGCATTCTTAAAAATTCACAAAATTGCTTAGGAGTAATGAACACATTTTTTCTAAATTGTGCCCATCTACTGATGATCTTAGGAAAGTCAGGTTCTGGGGCCTTTTTTATAACTGTCTTCTATTGTTTAGGCATGATTTAATTGGTCTGGAGGAATTTTCTTACTCCATCCAGATTCTTTTATCTGAAGAGCTCTCTTCAGTGAGAATAACTCTTTGAGATTTCACTCATCAGTAAAGCCATTTAGATTCTTTGCCACTGTTCATTTGTTTTTCCTCATTATCAACAAACATTTATTACAGTATTTTGGGTGCCCTTAGGGATTGATAGCTTTGGGTGGTTAAGAAATGATTCCCTCAATTAGAGCGTTGAGGGGTTTGGTATTCCCAGTGTAAGAGTGGGGTGCCAGACTAAGTTTGGCTCTCATCCTGGGGAAAAGATCTGCCAGGATACCATCCAGTGCAACACTGGGATATTTTCTCAAACAGAAGTCCAAAGAGAGGACAGGAGGATAGCTGAGGGAAGTAAGAGTTGAACCCCATCCAAGTCATCCCTGCAAGCAGCCAGAGGGTATGATGGGTGCTTTGGGCTGGGGAACCAGGAGCAGGCCAAGAGATGAGATGGGGTTCTTCCATTGGGAGCGTAAACAAGGGATCCTCTTCTTGCAGGCAGCTGGGCAGCAGGTCTACGAGATATGGGTCCAAATTGTCACAGGTGAGACTCTTTACTAAGTTTTTACCAGAGATGAGGAGATTCTGTGCCCTGCCAGTGAGGTTTTTCATTAGTTACAAGAGATTAGAAGGGCTATTGCTCACTCTGAGCACAGAGAAGGAAATCTGCTCCCAAAGATCAGGGGAAGTTGACCAGATGAAGAGCAAAACAGGGGAAATAGAAAAGATAACAAAGTTACAAATGGGAATCAACATTAGGCTGAGAGAAAAATGAGTAGTATTTTACAAAGATTGAGGATAAAAAGCAAGAAAAAACAACTCCAAAAGAAAGAGGATAATTTTCTGCCTCCAGAGTAAAAAAAACAGCTAGGAACTTTGAAACTACATAAATGATCAAGTCAAAGCCGTCCACAAAGAAACTAAAGCACTGGGAGCCAGGCAAAAGCAAAAGCAAGACAAAAACCAAATTCAAGTAGTTAATTATTAAGTTTTCAATAATAAATTTACTAGATCAAAACAGAAACCAAAAGAAAGGGCAGTAAGCTTTAATGTTAATACTAACACTAGGGACTTCAAAGAAGACAACAAGATCCAGAAGACAACAACTGGGGGAAGGGATAGAAGCCAATTTCACTAATAACTCTAGAGAAAAAAAGGTTTATATAAAAGACCAAAGAAAACCTCTAAAATTCTAAGCTGTTTTTGTATAAAGGATTTGAACTTTATTTTTAAGAATGAGCAAGCAGGGGACTGAAAGTTGCCTGTCTTGCTTTAAGGATAGAGTTTTGGATTCAAAGGTCACCTGACCCAGGACTTGAATTTAATTGGCTTGAAGAAAAATTTTGAAAAGGGGAATCCAATGTGTTAGAAGGTTTCCCAATAATTCCAACCCCACTTCTGATTGATCAATGCCAATAGGATGGTTCAGGGCATCATTCAGACCAGTTGGATTGGGCTTTTTAAATTTGACAGTAGTGCGGCCTGATTGATTACCCTTCATCTTTTTAAATGGTACTGTCTTTGGTTAGAAGTTTTGAGTTGTCCTGATTTATAATTTGAACAAATACTGTGTCTCTTGGAATGAGATTGCTATGTTATTTGAGTATGTTGAAATTGACTTCATAGTGTTTGATGTTCATGGTCTTTGTTTTCCAACATATGCTGGGATTCACTTGGGTGAACCAGTCCATGCCTACTACAATGTCATAGTTTATGTTGTTCATAACAAGTTCTTTGATGGACGTTTGGATGCCTTGGAGGTCAATTCTGAAGGGAGTTGTTTTGCCTTTGAGTAGAACTTTTGATTTATCTGCCATTCTGGCATATTTGAAGTTGGATTTGACAACTGGAATTTTGTACTTGGTTACAAATGGTTTGCTTACCATGGTGTGTTGTGCACCAAATTTGAATAAAATCTTATGTGTATGAGATTCATAAGTGCATGGGTAGACAAAAAGTTGTGAGAAATCTTTAATTTTTATGTTCATAAAGATAGAAGATTGCGGGACATGTGGGATGCAAGCAGCAAAGTTTGTGCCTTGGTACAATTTCTTGTTGTTTTAGGGGGAGACAGGAGCATTTAAGTCTATTCCCCCTCCTCTTTTCCCTGTTCCTCTGTTTTGATACCTTTGAGGTCAGAGAATGTGGGGTCAGATTCATAGCAGGTTGTTGTTTCAGCATTGTTTACTTTGGCAGGGTCCTCTTTCTTGGGACAGGAGTGGCTTGTGCTCTGGCTACAATTGCTATTGTTACAATTGGAGTTTTTGTTGTTATGGTTGGTATTTTGGAACTTGTTACCATTAGAGTTGTCTCTGCTATTGCCGTTTGAGGAGTGGTTGCCGTTGCGTGCAGCATATTCCATGTTTGCACATTTTTCTGTGCACTTGGCTTCTGCAATAGGCGCGGGCATGAAGGTGTTGGCCTCTGGACAGATGAGGGCAGCAACAGAGGGTTTCATTCTGTTGATGAATAAGGCTCTTGTGTGCATGTTGTCAGCTTGTTCTGGGTTCTGGATCTTGCAATGTATCTCTTCAAATTCATTGGTGTAAGCTGTGATACTGATCTTTTGAGGAAGATTGCTGAGCTGTATTGCAATGTCTTGGAGGGATTTGGTGACGCAAAAGTTGTGGATGATGTTAGCTTTGTACTTTTTCCAGTTGTCAAGCTGGTTGTCAGTTCTTGAGCCAACCCAAGTAGCAAACCAGTTAGATATGGCCTTGTACAGGTGTTTGCTGGCTTCCCAGACCATTTTTTATGAGGAATGCGGCTGGGGTGAAGTTTCGCAGCTGAGTTGTCCAGCCAGTTAATGATGATTTCTTTGCTTTTGCCAAAGAACTTGCTGATATCAATGCACTTGATGTTGGTAATTTTGCCTAAAATAGGCAGTTGTGTGTTTGTTTGTGGTTGTAGAGAGCAACTGTATTAAATTATCTTGGTGCATGCTTTGGGCATGACCAGTCCTTCAAATATGGTGCATCTACTAGGTATATCTTTGTCAATGTCGTGGGCGCAAAAGTATGTTTTTCAGGTATACTGAGATGTAGCCTGGTTTAGTACATGAGCGAAAGTGGGTGGTTTCTGTTCAGTCATTCTTTCTTTCATAGGTGTGGTAAAAAAACCGTAGCTGATACCAGTGATGAGGAGCATTTTTTGGGAAAGCTTCAATTATGGAATTAAGAATAAGATAAGTGTATTTTATTGGATAATACTTTAGACTTATATAGATTGCGCTATGGCAGAGACTTACATCAGATCAAAGATGGGAGAGGTCATGTGCAAGTTGGATTTGAGTTACTGGATACCTGGATGAGTCATGTGATATTGGGTTGTTGACATTCCTGGAATGTTGAACTGATTATTGGATTGGCATCAAACCTGGTGATGACTGGATGTTAAGTGTGTTGGCAACAGCCAGAATACCAGTACATCCAGCTCCTTGACACTGCACTCAAATTGTTTAAACAAATCAAATATTGAATATCAAAACAAAAATCAAATCAAGAGCAAAAACTAGCTTTAAACATAAATTCTAGTTTAAACAAATGTTCAAATTAAGGCTTTCATCAACAAAAGCACATTAAATTAACTAAAAACTAGCTCTGAAGATGTTAAATATCAAAAACAACCAACCAGAATAATAATAAATGCATCACAGAATCCAAACAACTACCAGGGGCTCCAAAGAGCCAATTAAACCCAGCAACTTTCCCAAACCAAAGGAATATCACACATCTAAGCCTAGCAATCACCCCAGCCCAAAGCAAGGACCCAAATTTCAACCCAAATGCCAGAATCAATCTTGCCTCTTCTTGTATTGCAGGCTGAAGCCTGCTGCAGTCCTGCAAGGCAATACTTCACCATCAACTCTTGCAGCAGCCTCTTGTAAAGGTATGCCTACCCTTGGGCCTCTACTTTAATTCTCACCAAATGCTTGGGGATCTCTGCCAACTTACACCTGGATATTTATCCAAAGATTTACTGAAAAATCCAAGGTCTTCACGCTATTAATTGTAGAATTAGTTTAAAAATGCCCCCACCTAACCCACCCAAGAGACACCTCTGGTTAAATATCACAAGTGTGGTGTGGCAGGCGGGATGCCACAAGAATGAAGCTGAGCTACGCCTGCTTTTCTCTTTTACAACATCACACTGGGTATGTGTCTAGGTATCCTAGCTGAAAACCTTTTTTGTCTTTTTAAATAAGTGGCATTCTAAAATCTTTATCTTATACTCTAGTTGGTAAAAGAAAAGATGTGTTGGTCTGGATGCCAAAAATGCAAAGCTGTGCTATGCTCAGCTTCACTTTTTACAGCAGCCCGCTAGTATGTGTTTCCAGTTATAGCTGGTAAAAGAAAATATGTGCAGGCTGGCTGCCAAAAGAGCAAAGCTGTGCTATGCTCAGCTTCACTCTTTTACAGCAGCCCACTGGTATGTGTTTCTAGTTTACAGCTGGTAAAAAGTGTTTAATGATGGCAGCCTGCTGGTATTTGTTTGCAGTCTATAGCTGGTAAAAGGAATGATGTGTCAGTCTGGCTGCCAAAAGATCAAAGCTGTGCAATGCTCAGCTTTACTCTTTTATGGCAGTCTGCTGGTATGTGTTTCTAGTCTATATCTAGTAAAAGAAAATATGTGTAGGCTGGCTGCTAAAAAAGCAAAGCTGTGCTACACTTGGCGTCACTCATTTGCAGCAGCCCGCTGGTATGCATTTCTAGTCCATAGCTAGTAAAAACTATGATTAAAAATAGGTGTCAAGTTATATTTTTTGGACTTTAATTTTAGTATTTTAACAATTTTTATCATAAATCTTTTTAGTAAAGCCTCATGGGTGATGGCAGCCAGCTAGTATGTGTTGCTGGCCTCATATCTGGTAAAAAGCTGTATAAAGATTGGGCACCCTTATGGTTTCTTGGTAGCAATTATTTAGATTTAGTCAATGAAATAATATTAGAAATTGATAAGTATATAAAGTTCAGTAGTTTGCAGGCTACCAAAAGAAAGTAGCTGTGCTATCTCAACTCCATTCTTTCAAAGCTTTCCAGCTATCTTTTTTTTCCTAGCAGAATTTGTTTTTGGTAGTTTAGCAAGTTTTTAAATTTCATTATTTTATTTGTTAAAACATGGTTCAGTGGCACGCAAAGTTAGAGTTTTCCATAATAAAATGATATATTAAGTGTTTTTGCAACCTTTATAGAGAAGTATGGGTGAATGATTTATAAATAAGCTACCAACATATTTTCATAGGTATTTTGAATGTTTATTTTTATTATCTTTTGTCACTTAAGAGCTATGGTACAGTAGTTTTAAAAGCTATGGCGACAACCAAAAATACCTCAGATTTAAACAAAATGATTTCAGATTTGAACAAAATCCAAGTTGCGCAAGATTCAGGATTCAAATAATTTAAATATTTTTGGTTAATAAATGAACTGTCACACAAAAAACAAAAATTCACTAGCCAATTATACAAAATTATATCAAACATCAAGCAGTGTAGTTCAAATCATAAACAAAATGAACTGACGCAACAAGTGAGATGGATGGATGCTATTGTTGTAACTGTGCTGTTTTAGCAGAGTTACATGGGGAAAATATTTAGAAGATAGATAATAATCTTTATTGCAAGATAGTGACTATATAGTTATTGTGAGTCAATGGATAGTAGGAACATGATTGGTGATCACACGGCTGGATGAAAGAGGGGGTGGCTTGATCCTGGTAATGAGTCAAGCGCCAAATTGAGGTATCCACTGTGAAGGATCATCATCTGTTCATGTTGTTGGATTTGGTAATTTGAGTTGACTTCCTAGTCTGGCTTCAGGTGACCGGATAATTGGATTGCGGGTCACAAACCTGCTTGGTTGGAACCTTGCTGGCGGGTTGAGCCTGCGGTTTTGACACACACACACCCGGCTGAAGGTCGGCCTCCTCTGGGGGCAGGTTGTCAGGGAGGTTGTCAGGAGCCCAGGCGCTGTATTGAATCAGTTGTTGTTTGGTGGCAGGCAGGGCGGTTTCCCGTTGTTTCTGTCTTGCTTTGCAGGGTCATAGGCAATTGTGGTGTAAGGTCTTGTCTTGCTTGTGTTTTCCAAGCCCTTGCACGAGGTAAGTGTTATTGTTGTTTACCTTTAAAATGATTGCTGGCCCTACTTTCTCGGGTTGTAGTTTGCTTTTGTCAACATTCATGACCCAAACTTTGCCCCTGACTTCATGTCTATTGCAGATGGGAACAAATGTCTTTTGTAAGTGTTCCTTTTCTTTGGCTGCTTGCTTGCTGTTGGCCTCTACTACTTGAGGATCCAAGCGAGGGGGGACTTGACTTGGAATTTCCAGCTTAGGTCCTGTCAATGCTTGAATGATATTTGGCTGTATGCTGTATACCAGTTCAAACGGGCTTTTTCCGGTGGATCTGTTCACTCAGGTTTGGCACACAAGTAATGCAGTTGGTAGCTGCTTATACCAGTCTTCAGGTCTCCCAGCGCTGAGTTTGGCTAGGGCTTGCACGAGGCTACCATTAAGACGCTCTACGTGTCCATTGGCCTGTGGATGGTATGGTATTGTGACGGTGTGTTTGACCTCATCCTTGGTGAGGTACACATTGGTGTCTTTTGAGGTCAATTCTTTGCCTCCATTGGTTATCAGGAGTTCTGGCTTTCCAAATTTGCTGATTATTTTTTTGCCAATAAATTTTTGTACGTTGTTGCTGGTGTGTACCTTCACCGCTTGGGCTACTGGCTGCCTTGTCGCGAAGTCAATGGCTGTAATGATGTATTTTTTGTTGTTGTGCTTTCCTGGCATGGGGCCCACAATGTCAAGAGCCCATACTTTGAATGGTAGTTGGGTCCAAATAGGGAGTACAGACTTAGGCAGGGTTTTGCTTTTAGCAAACTTTTCGCAAACCTTGCACTGTTCTAACACTTCCTGGACATTGAGGTATAAGGTTGGCCACCAGGCTTTATTCTTTAGGAACTTGTATAGATTTTGGCTTTTAGTATGTCCAAGATCTCTGTGGTAGCGGAGAATGGTGTCAACTCGCTGATGTGTGGGGATGTAGGGAATGGTTGTGCCATCTGTAATCTTTTGATGAAGAGTCCCGTATACGTCAGCAAAGAGATGTTCATTCTTGATGACTGTTTCTCTGGTGATGTCAGTTGTGCCTGCAGGGAATCCTTTGTCTTTTGTATGTAGCACTAGGAGAGGCCAGTCTGGGTCAAGCCCATTCTCTTCCCTTGAAGCACGGACATACAGACAGGACAGGGCGTCTGCCATGGCGAGCTTGGCCCCAGGCTTATATTGGATGAGCATGTTAAACCTTTCTAATATTTTCATCCACTGCACTTGGCGGCGTGACTGGTTTGCTTGCGTCTTGAAATAGATGAGCAACTTGTGATTGGTTAGTGCTGTGAATTTGTCCTGTCGTTCTAGGTAACAGCTTCATTTGACTAGGCAGTGTATGATGGCCAGCAGTTCTTTTTTGTGGATAGGGTATTGACACTTGCCATCTATCAGTTTGCACGACTTATAGGCTACGGGCAGGAAGTCACCATCACTATTCTTAATTTGTAGTACTCCCCCAATGAATGCATCTGAGGCGTCAGTTTCCATCTGATACTCTCCGTCTCGTTTGGGGTATTGTAAGATGGGAGCTGTTGTGAGCTTTTCTTTGAGATGCCTAAAAAAGAGGTTGCGTTGGGGGGTCCATACAAACTTGGACTTGGCGCCTGTTATGGCAGACAAGGGGGTGGTCAAGACACCACAGTCAGGTATGAAGCGTTGTACATAGGCCACTATTCCCAAGAAGGTGTGTAGTTCTGACTTGTCCTTGGGAGGCGGCATCTTGCAGATGGCTTGTATCTTTTGACTGTCGGGGTTGATGCTGTCTTTTGAGAATATGTGTCCCAAGAAGGGTAGTTGCTCCCAGAAGAACTGGTATTTGGAGGGTTTGGCCAACAGTTTGTGCTGTGCCAAGGTTGTAAAGACTTCCTCCAGGTCTTTGTGGTGCTGTTTCACCGAGGGGCTGTAGACAATAATATTGTCCAGGTACAATAGGGCATGTTTGCCTATGTGTGGCGCAAACACTTTGTTCATAAAGGTTACACAAGTGGACGGGACATTGGTCATTCCAAAGTTGAGTACCATGCATTTGTAGGAACTGTACTTGGTGCAAAAGGCTGTCTTGGGGATGTCTTACTCCTTGATATGAATCTGGTTGTAGCCTGCAGTTAGATCAATCTTGGAGAAGACGGAGGCACCTCCCAAGGCATCAAAGAGATTGTTGATTAATGGTAATGGGTAACAATTCTTAATGGTGACTTTGTTTAAGGCGCGGTAGTCTGTGACCAGGCGTAAGGTACTGTCCTTTTTAGCCACAAAGAATACGGCGGCCCCAAAGGGAGACTGTGAGGGGCAGATAAGTCCTTTTTCTAGTGCCTCCTTAAGATAGGCGCATAGGGTGTTGTCCTTGTTTGGGGTCAGTCTGTAGATGGGGCGTGCTTTGGGTACAGCCCCCTTGAGTTGGATAGAGTGTTGAATGTGTTTCTCAGGGGGTAGCCCAGGTACCGCTTCCTTAAAGATTTCTGGATGTTGGGCCACAATGTTGCAGTCTTGAGGCATGGAGGTATCCTGGTGATCCTTGAAGTGTATGATTTCATACTAACAGGAGTCCCAGTCAATTGCCTTCAGGTTTTCCTTCTTGTCCAGAGTCTCAGTGATGCATACAAAGACATGGTTGCGTAGGAGTTGGTCCACAGAGTCGGGGTAGATCTGGTGGTTGATGCCTTCACGCTTGATGGTCAACACAGAGGTTGCCCAGTCCACGTAGGGGTTGTTTTTCTGTAACCAATCTAGTCCCAGTACAATGTCAAACTTAGGGAAGTCAATCACAGGACCTTGGATGGTGGAGTGAAGGGTCTCAAGCATGACAGAGAAGGGGGCAGTTTCCTTTGTCACAGCAATGTGGTGTTTATCAGCCAGGACTACATTTTTAATCTGCAAAAGATTAGTGGCAAGCTTGAATTCATCCACAAAGCTACTGTTGACTAAGGTTCGGTCTGCCCCAAGTCCAGGAGTGCTGAGCCTGTATAAATGCAAAAGCAGAAAGGGTAAGACATCAATTTATTGGGATGTCTGGTGATGGTGTATAGTACCGGATCTTCTGAGGGCACTTGGATCATTGGTCATTGGTCCACGTCCTCAGGTTGGTATTCATTGTTGGGTGAGTCAGGAGTTGCATGGGAAGAGCTTGGCTTGCTTAGTGCTCTCCCTGGGCTTTTCCCTCATCTTGGTTGCCTTGGGTGGCGGTGACACAGAAATGAGTGCAATTTGACTGGCCATTATTTCCATTTCCATTTCCATGCCTATTTGAATCCGTGGGTTTATGGTTGATGCTGTTTCCGTTGCCTCCAGGAGGTGGTCAAGTAAAGCGCCCGCTTGGATGGGAGTCCTTGGGCCTTTCTCGTTTCCCCGTCTGTGCCTTGTGTAGAGCGTTGGATGTTTGTTCTGCTTTTTCTGCTTCAGGGTACAGGCTTTGCAGGTTGGTTACCTGGTCCAGGTTCACATGCCTCATAACGTGCAACTTGAGGGCCTTGTAGTAAATGAGGTGTGTTGCTGGGGTGTCAAAGGCCATGTCAGATGGGGCACGGAGACAGAGTTTCTTGTAGGCGTGGGTGAGTTCTTTAACGGTGCCTGTCTGGGCCAGGTTCTTTACTTGGCATATTATCATGAGCGCTGTATCCTTAAGCATGAACCTTGCCAGGAAATCTTGCTTAAAGGTATCCCAGTTTTTTTTCGGTGTGCTCTTTGTGCCATTGGTTGCACCAGGTGCCAGCGTCATGGGTCAGGCAAATGGAAATCTTCGCAATCCAGAATTGTTGTGGGCATTCCATTTGAGCCAGCTTGCTCTGGGCGGACTGGATCCATGCGGCAGCATTGTTGTTGTTGGCCCCAGCAAAGGGCTCCAAGGCGGCACTGCAAAGTCTTTGTGCTACATAGGCAGGCATGGTGGTTTTGTCAGCTGATTGCGGCATCAAGGAAGGTGCCTGAAAGAACCCTTGTGCAGACATGGTGTTGAAGGCAGGTAGCAGGATCACCGTGTTTTGGTAGAGGACAAAACCATCAGGTATCTTGGTACCAGGAGTATATGGAGTCCAGTTGGGCGGGAGGCCAGACATGATTCTGTCAAGGATTTGTTGGCTGTGGCGTGTGCGGGCAACAGGCAGAATTTTTTAAGATAAGGTAGGATGGAGAACCTACCTGTGCTACCAATGTTGTAACTGTGCTGTTTTAGCAGAGTTACATGGGGAAAAATATTTAGAAACTAGATCATAATCTTTATTGAGAGATAGTGATTATATAGTTCATGTGAATCAAGGATAGTAGGAACAAGATTGGTGATCACACGGCTGGATGGAAGAAGGGGTGGCTTGATCCTGATAATGAGTCAAGCGCCAAATTGAGGTATCCACCGTGAAGGATCATCATCTGCTCATGTTGTTGGATTTGGTAATTTGAGTTGACTTCCTAGTCTGGCTTCAGGTGACCAGATAATTGGATTGCGGGTCACAAACCGCTTGGTTGGAACCTTGCTGGCGGGTTGAGCCTGTGGTTTTGACACTATTCCAGAGTATATTATAATAAAAGCAGGATTCATATGAGGCACCAACAAAAGGACTAAAATGAAACAAAATTAGCGCAATCTAGAAGCGAGATTCCACAAGCACAAAACAAAATGAAGTCACACAAGATGTGTAGTATGAGCAGCCTAAAATAGAAAACTATCAATTTAACAGCCAATCAACAGCTATCCAATTTAGAAACAGAGGCATTTTATTCATTTTAATGGCTCCAGATTTGTATGAAATAATTTTTAGAACCTTCTAAATATGGGCTCAAGATTACAATAAAAATAAACCATTAAATTTTAAAATTTCTACTTTTAGTGATTTTATCCTAAGTTTTTTACAATAGTTTTTACTAGCAACATCTTCAACGGCGCAAGCAGCCAAGTCAGTTTCAATGGAGGCAAGGCTCATAACGTGGAGGCATCTGTTTACACCCAAGCCTTTGAGGCGGGTAACAAGGAAGCTGACCTCTTACTGATCCCTTACCAATATGGCTTTGACTTGTTCAATAGTCACTTTGCGTCTAGCTCTGCCCCCGCTCCCATACCCACACCCACACAAGCTGCCTGTCAATCAACCAATCAGGATGGCAACCTTAATTTGGAACAACTTTCTGCTGCTAGCCAACCTGCCCCCCCTACAGCCAATCAGGCTTCAGCTCCCGCCGCCTAGCACCCCAAGCAAAAAATCATCACCACTTAATTTCTCCAAGAAAGTGTGGCACTGAACCTGCAGGGTCTGTCCTGGGAACAGATTGTAACCCAATTGCAATTTACCCCAGCCACCGTAATGCGGGAGTTCAACAACCTAATGAACAAGGGGAATCTGATTGGGACAGCCAAGAAGCCAAAAAATTCCTCCAGGTCCCAAATCAATGAGACATACCCAATAATGCTTGACCTCCTCCAGTGGGACCCCAAGCTTCCCCTAACCCAGGTCCGCAAACAGCTTGCGCACCATAACATATGGGTCTACAAGCGCATGGTGCAGCTCTGAATGCACGGAAAGGTGGCTTCCATACGGGTTCTTACCAATTTTGCTGCAACCAATGGGATGGCGCTGAGGATTCCCCGTATGATATTGACATCGAGTCAACCCTGGTCTGATGCCTGACTAGTCTAACAGATGACATCATGTTTGTCTTGTACTACAAGTTATCAATTGTGTTTGACAATTTTGGTGGGCAAGGAAAAGCCGCCGCCAAGAATAGAAGGAATAAGGTCAAGAAGGGGACATTCATTGGTAAATTTCTGGCTGTTTTAGACAAGGGTTTTGTCTATTATCAGACAAGCCCAGATTTTACCAATGGCTACAAGTACAGCCACATCCTTGGTGGATTACTTGACTCCTGGGATGGCTCAAATTCAAAGCATCAGGTTTTCTTGAGCCACCAAATAGGGGGTAGCTCCACTGCCCTCAAGGCCATCAAATAACACAGGCACCAGGCCTCTGTGTACCCAGCTGGCCACGCAAATGTTCATCTGGCTGATGTCGTCTTCTTTAATATTGGAGATACACTACAGAAGCGCCGCCCTCAGGCTTTCAACGGCCTCTATCTTGGGGTTCTTGACCATAATTCTCTTTTTGGCCGCCAAATGATGGCTGACTTGTTTACCCAAATTGTCTTCCACGTGAACATGGGCAACCAATCACAGAAGGACAAGCGCCTCCCACCTCGTACCACTGCCATCTACCAGCCCATCCAGCCAATGCCAGACAAGGAATATGACAAGTGTTATATGGCAGCCATCATATGCAATCCTCCTGCCTCTACCCCCGCCATCATCACCCCCACCTTTTAGCCCCACCCACCCAATCCCAGACCCCCCAGGCCAGCACTTCATCTACATCTTCCTTCCTGTGCTATTCTGCCTACTAGACATTGCTCTTTCCCGCCCCAAAAAAACCCCTGTCGCCAAACATTTTCTATTTATATTATCTTTATTTTGAATTTCAATTGTTCATGTTCTCTTTGTTTACTGTTGGTTTTATTCTTTATGTTCAGCTTATTTCTATAAAATCATATATTTACTATGCCGTGTATCTAGATTCAGAACACATTTATTTTTAGTACCCAAACACAGCCCCTTGTGAAGATATTAACAACAATTTAGTGATCAACTAAATTTGAATTAGAAAATTATAGGTTAACTGTTTTTAGATAAAGTTGTTACTGATCTGAATTCAAAACCTTAATGATAAACTTTAAGCCAATCAGGAGCCAAGTGATAAAGTGATTGTTGTGACATAAAGGGTCATTCAATAATTCTTTGATGCATGTGCTAATTAATATGATTGGCTTAAAGTTTATCATTAAGGTTTTGAATTTGGATTAGTAACAACTTTATCTAAAAACAGTTAACCTATAATTTTCTAATTCAAATTTAGTTGATCACTAAATTGTTGTTAATATCTTCACAAGGGGCTGTGCAAAGCGCCAAAAATAATATGGCAATTAAGGAAACAATGCCAACACAAAGCAAACAACACACATTGAGATGAGCGTAAAACATATACACAATGGGGGAAAATGAGATATTGGAGTAATTTGAAAACAAACAGGGATAAACAAAGAGGCAATAGTATCAGAATAATACAGATTTTATTGGGATGAAAGCTATAAAAACATATGAAAAAGTTAGTAAAAAATCAATGAGAGAATTGAAGAAGCTGCTAAAAGACCTCAACTCAGCAATTGCTGAAATTAAAGAGATTGACTGCAAGGTCAAAGCAAGAGTTAAGTCTGCCGTCCTTGAAGGGGACAAAATAGACAAGGTGTCTGCAAAGGCCCTTATGACAAAAATACCAGATAGCCCAGAGAAGACAATTGAGCGCTTATTAAATATTCAAACTTGTGGTTGAGAGCCTCCAGTTCAAGTCATTTGCTCTCTCCGCGCCGTCTGTCTGGACGGATGACCCAGAAATGTATGCCCATCTTAAGCCGGCCAAGCGCGCCAGAAAAGAAGACACAGAATTGCCTGCTCAACTTCTTGCGCCAAGAATGGCCAAGCCAGCAGAGGCTGTGGGCAAGGAAGAAACACAAGAAGGTAACCTAAAAAACAAAATTGATAAATTTTCAAAATACTTTTTTTTCTTAGAAAATGTAGATGGTGAACTCCGCCTGGTCCTGGTCTCTTTTGTCCCCCCACCTTCTATGTCAACTACACCACTCATGTGGCCAAGCAGCTGCATCTGTTTCCCCTGTCTTGCAGGAGCTGGAGGACCGCATCCATGGGTCCTTTCCTATGTTGCGGGAGGCATTGGTCAGGCTGACGCATGGCAAGGGGTCATCTGAGTGGGAAGTTACTGCCTGCAAGGATGCACAACTGGTCCGCCTGGACCTGGTATCCCTCAGTGGAGTTTACTGTGTAAGCTCCATTGAGCTTGTTTGGGACATCCTGGAGATGCTCTCATACAAGAATGTACCGGAGATGGGACAGGCCCATGCGGCTGCTTGCTTCTGCTTTCCAGTGGAGCACACAATATCTTACCTGTTGGAGAACTTTGGGCGCGGGGTATCAAAATTGGCTGTTGCAGATGCAACAGCGGTCAAGAAAACCAAAATACTCTTGGCAGACTTTGGGCTGGCCTGGAGCGCTGACAAGACAGGGCTCCCTGCAGCCATGGAGCTGACTTTTGCAAAGACCAAGCATGAAAAAAATCAGTGCAGTTTTCAATAAATTGTGCAAGTTTACAGAAGCCTTTGCTGGGCAAAGGCTTCATCTGGTGGTTTACCTGGGGTATCTTTTCTACTTTGGAATGGGCACCAGCGTAGAGAATCTTGACAGGGTCCTCCTAGAAATCAATGAGGCCAGGCTCTCCTTGGATGGGAAGAAGGTCCCCCCTGGGTACAAATCAGTGGACCACATGATACAAGCGCCCTGGTCCTGGCAGGGATTTACGGGTTTGCAGCCCCGCCAGAGAAGCTGCTCCTACATTTCCACCTGATCCTTCTCCCTTTTACTAGCTGCCAAGAATATTTTAACCAGGGTGTATCCACTGTTCACAGTGTGGCAGTGGAGGTTATGAGCCACCTCTATTGCGGGGTGGGTACATACCAAAGGACTCACTATAGGTGTACACAATAAAAACATGATTTCAATAAATTTTATTACAATTTATATTATTATAAATTTTTATGATTTTTATTTCAGCAAACCAGTTTTGCAAAATATATTGCAGAAACAGTTTTCATAAAAGCATAAAATTATATGTTAATAAAATAAATTCTAACTTGTACATTTTATGTTTAATTTTTTAAAAACTATTTTTATATTTATTTGACAAAAGTGATATAAATATATTTTGTAATCCAGTATTGAGCGTTTTGGGATAACCTCAGATGGCATAATAAAATAACATAAAATAAAATAAATAAATTACTAACCTTCATTGATGGTCCTGTTGAATGTGATTGCAGGCTTAGAAACATCTAAATATAAAATAATAATTAAAAAATCTTGAATAGTAAATTAGAGAATATAAAAAAGTTGGACACACTAAGACTTTAATTGATTGGCTGTTTGGCTAGGCATGCAGGGATGAAAAAATCAGTGTGGGCATAGAATTTGGCCACAGTCTCAGCTGATAGGGTGTGGATCCCGGCCTGCAGCAAATCAAACAGGTCCTTGGTCTCAGTTGGGGTTCCTTGCTTGACAACTTGCTTGAGCCACCCAAAGACTTCCTCAATTGGATTTAGAAAGGGCAAATAGTTGGAAAGGAAGAGAAGGCAAAAATTTGCTGTGGCCAATTGCTGGGGGCCCACTGCAATGCTGGTGTCAATCATTGGGAACTACTCAATAATGTCAGCCACCTTATGGAGACCAACGTTGTCCAACACAATGATGTTGGTGAAGCCCAGGCTTGTGCGCCTCAGGTGCTCCTGGACCAATCAGAGGAATGATAGAAAGGTCCTGCTGTTATGAAAACCCAATATTATTTGGTACAGCTTGACCCCCTTTGGACCAAGGAGAGCCACCATTGAGTAGGGTGTGGCGTGGACTGCAGCACGCCAAGCCATCCTGTCATTTGAGCCTTTTGGGACATAGCCATACTCATTCCACATAGACAAAGCAAATGCTGAATTGTCAATGTAATAGATTTTACTGTCCCCTTGGCTTTGAGGGCAGTGTACGCCTCTGTGTATTTTTTCCAGGTCTTGACATTGGCTGGGCTGTTTCTGTTGTAGGGAGATACCCTGAGCTTTTTCCAGGAAAATCGCATTCCCTTCACCAGATGGTAGTAAAAGGAAATCAAAGCCTCAACCCCAAAAGTAGATTTGACTATGGCCTGAATATTTGCCAGTTCAAGATGGCAGTCCCAGGTTATCCACTGGTGGATTGCCCATTTGTGCTCCTTGGTGAGCATGGTAGAAACGTGCAAGAATTTCTCTGCGGCAAGGACACAGCCAGTATTGATGGATTTGTGGAAGGTCTTGCTGGTGTACTTGGGATCCACTCCAACAATGGCCGCAGCCACCTTGTAGTCACCAAATTCCTGCATTAGCCTGAGCAGAATGATGTGTTTGATATCTGGGATGCGCTTCTGAGCGGGCTTTGTGGGTTCAGACAAGCCAGGATCCTGATTGGTGACAGGCTTGCACGGCATGGGCACCTTGTTGTTTAAGGCTGCAACATTTTTGAGCACTAACTGTCCCACATTGGTTTGATAGAGCTCAGGCTCCTTGTCCTCCTCCTGATTGCCATCACTGATGTAGGGCTTGTAGCTAGTATCAAGGACAGGCTTCACCTTCTCCAGCATGGCTGACGGGAACAACTCTTGGTGGTACACAACGTCAAACACATATGAAGTAAGTTCTACCTCCTTGTCTCTAACTTTCTTGGTGAAGGTAACCTTGGTGGGCTTCCGGATCAGCTTGGGGACCCAAGGGTTTATGCTCTGCACCCTAGAAGCTTGTACTTCTCAAACTGGCTGTGTCAGTGCAGCATCACTATGGAACTCTCCTCTCCCGCCTCCCTCCTGAGTAGGCACTTGTGTTGTACTAAGTCTATTCTTTGACCCGTGGGGGCAACTGCAACTGCAGCACACAACGGGTGCAATGGTAGTCTGTTTTTGTGTTCCTTCCATTTTAAAATTTAATAAAATATTAAATAAAACTTAATTTTTGCTTTTATCTGTTTATGAATATTCAATTAATATTTTTTTCCACCCAGTATCCCAATTATAGATTTTCTATTTCTTAGTTAGTTGTTTTTGGTTTTACAATGCCCATTTTAGAATACTCAAAAAAATCCACCCATTTTTCTAGATTTTACTGCCAAATTCAAACACCCAACACAATATTTTTAAAATTTATGTTTCAGATCTTGTGTCTTATTTTAGATACCTTGGTATCATTCATGATTACAATCCATTGCACACATTGTGTGAGGGATTTTTTTACATAGTGAGCTGCTATTGTGTTTTGTTTTTGGATTGGGTTTTGACACACCACACTTGGGCGTATTTTGTCACTGATTCACATAGTAAACATATGTACACCAAAAGTCAACTCACACCATTTTGTTTGTGAATCCATGTATTTTGGATTATATTTTGAATGGTTTCACTTTGCATGTGAGCACTTTTTTGCTGTGTTGACCCATTTTGCCCATTAACGCCAAAAATCCCTGTTAACAGAGTGTATATTTTAACCTGATAGTTGGATTTTGCTTAAATCTGAAATCATTTTGTTTAAATCTGAGGTATTATTGGTTGTTGCCATAGCTTTTAAAACTACTGTAAAGTTTCTAAATTTATATTTCTTTATTTAATAATTTCCCTGTGTTTAGAGCTTCTATATATTAAAGGTTAATATAAGCAAGCTTGGTGGATTAAAAATTAATTCAAAACTTTCTTTGAATTTAACATCATATAAAAAAGCTATACATAAAAAATTCAAAAAGTTCTTTGATCTATGTTGTTCTGGCAGTAAAACTTTTAAAGTAGCTTAAAAAGTAGAGATTTTAAAGCTTTAGACAAATTAAATTTTTTAAAAAAAGATAAATATATAGATTATAAAGTATTTTTTAATAATATATGATATTTTTATTACATGGTTAATTCCCAACATATAATAATAGTGTCATTTGGAACAAAAAAGGTTTAAAATCAGTCAACAAAAATATTGGTAATAAATATTTCTTGCTCTCAATAAAAACTTACCCAGCCTAGAATCTGCTTGTGGCAATGACCAAGGATTTTTTAAATTTAGGTTAGAATCTGGTAGTTAAAAGTCTTACCTATGTCAAGGATCTGGATGTACAAGTATTCTGGCTACCGCCATCCCACTTGACATCCAGTCATTGCCCAATTTGGTGCCTTTCCAATATATCATTTGACATACCAGAAATGGCAACAAACCAATACCACATGACTGTCCAGGTATCCAGCAACTCAACCCCATCCTGTACATGATCAGCCCCTAGGTTTGATCCAACTAAAATCTCTGCCACAGCTAAAGCTATATAAGACTAAAGTATTATCCAATAAAATATACTTCTTCTCTTCTTAATTCCATATTTGAAGCTTTCCCAAAAGGCGCTTCTCATCACCTAATCCAAGATCTGATGCTGGTAAAAAGGATTTTTTTATAAAAAAAGGTTAGTGATTAGAGAAAGCTTACCAAGCCCAAGATTGGCTTCAGGGTAAAAGTTTGGCCTTTTAAATCTAGGCTGGTAATTTAGTGAAAAGCTCACCACCCCAAGATCTGCTATAGGCTAAGTCTAAAAGACTTGAAGGTTAGTGATTTTTTTGAAAATAGTTACCTGAAATGCAGCTTGGTTAAAAAATATTAGTGATTCAAAACATTGCTTACCATGCCCATGTTTTACTTCAGGGCTAAAATCTGGGTTTTCTTAATCTAGGTTAGTAAATTTGAAAAAAAGCTTACCTAACCTTGATCTGCTGTGGACCAAGTCCATCTAAAAAGATTTGAAGAAGATTAGTAGTTTATTCAAAAAGGTTACCTGAAATGCAGAATCAAGTTGAATTTTGAAATAAATTAGTTTTTTTAAAATTTTGTTAGTTATCTTTATAATCTAAAGTTAGCTTCAAATTTTAAAAAATATGCTTACCTTGAATCTCCTTGATCTACTATGCTAAAGCAGTTAGCATTATATGTATATTTTGAAGCTCACCTTTATTTTGAAGTAAATCTACAGTGTTAAAATTGAAAAAGTTAGTATTGTGTTTAGTGAAGCCTTACCCTGCTTAATTGCTTCTAATCTTATCTTAATGGCAGAGAAATAGATGGGTTAACCAATCATAATTAATGAAGTCATTTTTAGCTCCAATGGTTATCAGTAAATTTCAAATAAAAATTCAATGTCTTAACATAATATCAATCCAGATTAGCTTACATCTAATCAATAAAAATTCTACTTTAAAGTAAACTGCTGCAGGTAGGAATGCTGTGAGGCACTGCAAAGTGTCCAACAACCCCTTAGAGCGGCAGCATCGGCCATTAAACCAAACTAATTTATAATTACAAATTTATGTGTCATTAGCCTTTTTGGACTTAAAATAAGGTAAGTTCTTCCAAGTAAACATATGTAAATAATTCCCCAGCAACTTGAGTGGTTATATATGATGTGCAAGAGCAGCTAGGAGCAGTGTTAATTGCATTCAAGACAGGTTTTTTAATTTTAGTTGAGTCAGTTTTTCCTTTGATCTTGTCCATTTGGATTTTCCCTGATTTTCCTGCCTCAAGAGATGCATCCATATTCCCATATAACATTGGTCAATCAGTTTTTGACATTCAATTTCCAATCTGAATTCCATCTCCTTTCTTTAAATGAATGCAAGAGTTGTAAAGACCTTGCTTCATCATTCTCTACTCTAATAAAGTTTGAAATTTGTTAGTGAAACCCAGCCATTTGGTTTTTTTCTGTTGCTGTTGGTGTTCAGTTGATTCCTTCCCTCCTTTGGCCTTCCAGGAGTTGTTGGTGACAACCATTTTGGTTGTTGCTGAAACTGTGATTTTATTGTGGTTGAGAGTTTGTTTTTATTTCCTCTTAACCTGATCCCCAATTCTCACATAATGATGAAGCCACTTTTCTCAGGCATTTGAGCCTTTTGCCACTTGTTGGGCTGGCTGGTTTGAGTTCTTGGGTATTAAAAAAATGTTAATCTCAAAATTTTATGCCTCCTATCCTGCCCTCTCACAGCTCATCTGTGTCTCCTGTGAGGCTTGGCCCCAGTTAACTTCCCTGTTTCCCTTTAACCATTTGGCTGCTTCCTTTTCCCTCTTACTTATTACTTTCTTCATTGCGCTGCTTCATTCCCCTCTTTGATTTGATATTTTGTTTTCTGGATTGCCTTAATAGCTGTGTATTCCTGCCTGGCTTAGTTGCTCCTGTCCCTGCCTTTCTTTTTGCTTGAGCAGGTTGTTCAAATGTGGCTTGTTTCCTTAGTAATGTCTTCAGTGATCTTTCTCTCTCACACGCCTCCCCACCTTCTGCTTGTGCTTGGTTTTGCTTATTTAATTGTTTTTCATCTGTTTTGGCTTGGAATTCCCTTAAGTGAGCACCAAACACCCTGGACAGTTGGCTTGATATGGCAACAAAGAAAATCTTTTGATTCAATCAGGGTTTGCCACCCTCTACCTTCCTGTTTTCTTCCAATAGTTGGCATCTGATTGGCTCTATCTTTGGATTCATTTCAATTAATCAAATTTGACTGCTCATATGTGGATGAGTCATAATAATTTCTTTCTCTTGATTTTATTTTGATTCATTCAAATTACACTCTTTGGCGCCTGCCAACTGTTTCAATCAGCTGTCTGACTCTCTAGTGTTGTGGTTTTGCTCCAGGAATTGTTCTTCTCCTGTAGAGTTGAGTGACCCAAGTATATTGCTTGGTTACTTGCAAAATGAAAATTCCCCTGACCCATTATCTTGATTTGCTTTGCTTGATTGTATATCTGGGCCTTTATGTTCCATCAGCATCTCTTTGTCCCCTCTCCTATCATTAAGGTTTCAAGCTGGGCTGTTGCTTGTTGTTAGCGTTCTTGACTCCTGCTTTGTTGACCAACCTTCTTGGTTCTTACTCAGAAGTTCTCTAGTTTTCTCATCACAACTACTGGGAGGTATATGTTTATAATTATATAATGTATATATTTTTATATTTTATATTTATATTTATATTTATATGATTTATATATTCATATCTCTCATATATTTTATATATTATATTTATGTTATATATTTTAAGTGCTGCTGTGCTGCTTAGGGGATGATCCGCATTTGAATGTTTCCCACCTGGTTGCATTAGTCTTTTGCTTGATATTATCCTGTTCTTTGGGTTGGTGTTTCATTATCCCCCTGCCAGCATGCATTCCTGGGTTATTTTCTAACTCCAGCTGTATTGTCACTTGCAGCTATTGGCATGTTGTTAATTTTCTGGTTCTGGTTCTGCTGATTTGTGTTTCTTGTCCCTCTGTTTTCTATCCCCACTTGGTCTACTGTGTGGAGTTATTATTCTTATTTGGCAGACATCTTGAAATAATAGATTTTTATGAGATTTAGTCTCATGTCAGCCATCAGTTTGGATAGCTCACCCTGGTCCTGGTTTTGGGCTTTTCCCTATCCTGTCTCTGTCCCTGTCTTTTACTTTCTCCAGTCTTGCAGTGTTCTTATCCTTATTTGGCAGTCATCTTGAAATAATAGATTTTATGAGATTTGGTCTCATGTTGGCCATCAGTTTGGATATATTACTTCTGGGCTTTGGTTATGTGTACTCCTCCGTGTCTCTGCCCCTACATCTTGGCCTAGTTCTTCTACCCTAGCAGAGGCAAATTTAAATTTGCTCTGTCCCCCCTGCTCATATCATTATCATGACCGCAATCAATTGCTAGGTTTGTTTACAATTCAGTGTGAACACCACCAGCAACTCCTGATTGCGGCTTAGGAAGGATGCCTGATCTGGTCCCTCCAAAAATATGTGCCTCATGTATGCCTTCCTTATAACTAGCTCTCAAATTGGCCTTTTGAAGGTCTCCTAATCTGGCTGGTGACTCTTTTATTCTCTAGCCCCTGGCTCCCTGCTCCTTTAAATAGGAAAGAATAATGTAAAGTTACACCTCCCCCTTGGGCCTCTTCTTCAATTCTCACCAAATGCTTGGGGATCTCTGCTAACTTACATCTGGATATTTATCCAAAGACTTGTTGAAAAAATCCAAGAAAGATCTTCACACTATTAATTGCAGAATTAGTTTGAAAATGCCCCCACTTAACCCACCCAAGAGACACCTCTGGTTAAATATCATGTGCAAGAGCAGCTGGGAGCAGTGGTAATTGTATTCAAGACAGGTTCCTTAATTTTAGTTGAGTCAGTTTTTCCTTTGATTTTGTTCATTTGGATTTTTCCAGACTTTTCTGCCTTAAGAGATGCATCCATATTCTCATATAACATTGGTCAATCAGTTTTGAACATTTGATTTCCAATCTGAATTCCATCCCCTTCCTTTAAATGAATGCAAGAGTTGTAAAAGACCTTGCTTCATCATTCTCTACTCTGATAAAGTTTGAAATTTGTTAGTGAAACCCAGCCATTTGGTTTTTTTCTGTTGCTTTGCAGTGTTCAGTTGACTCCTTCCCCCCTTTGACCTACCCAGGAATTGTTGGTGACAATTATTTTGGTTGTTGCTGAAACTGCAATTTTTATTGTGGTTTAAAGTTTGATTTTATTTCCTACTAACCTGCTCCCCAATTCTCACACCTCTGCTAACCACTTTGTCTATCCTCACATTCACTCAGTATTTAAGCTGAGCTTCCCCTCCTGAAAAAATTGCTTCAACAATTTTATTCCTCTCTACAATTCAATAAATCTATATTTTCAACTTCTAAAATTGATTAGTAGATAAATTAAGTTCTCTCAACAACAACATGAAGCTCATTCTCCTGGCATGGGCTTTCTGTGTGTTAATCAGTTATGGCTAGGCAAACGTGAACTTTGAAACTCCCAAGCCCACACCCACTGATAAAACTAAAGAATTCATTTGGTATCAATTTGGTCCACACTGCTGTCATGCCCCCTACTTTGAAACCGCTTAATTCCCTCCAATTATACATCCCAAGGCCCACTGGTTAGTGTTAGGATACACCAGTGTCTACTACTTGTTAAACCACTTTACTCTTTTTCTAAGAAGATTTCAATTAATTGGTCTCTTTCTGCATATGCTAATAATAGGAATTCCAGTAGGGTTCACTCTGGTTAAGTTTAACTTGGGAGCTCTTCTCCATTCAATTGGAGAAAGGCTCCCTAATATGTGGATCCCTGACAGGTAATGTTGATATCACATTTACTACAAGAAGTTGTTAGCTATTGTACACTTCCTAGTCAAGTGGTGCTGCTGCTTGGAAAGACAGGAGGAGTTTACGGCTCTGACAGACCACAAGTCCCTCATTTACTTTAAGACGCAAGCCAATCTCTCCCAATGTCAAGCCCGCTGAATGGTATTCCTGGAAAGGTTTAATATGAATATTCAGTACAAACAACACCACTTAAGACACTGTAGTAAAGAATGAGTACCTATTGGCAGAAATTTATGGACCCCTACATTGCAAAATAACGGACAGGACAATCATTTCATACGGCCTCACTCATCAAAGAGTTGACACCATCCTACAGTACCATTGAGATCTAGGCCACACCAAGAGCCATAACCTATATGAGTTCCTTAAGTATAAGACCTGGTGGCCCACGTTATACCACAACGTACAAGAGATATTAGATCAATGTGAAGTATGTGAAAAGTGTGCCAAAAGCAACACACCACCTAAGTCTGTACTGCTTATTTGCACCCAAATATTCTTCAAAGTATGGGCACTAGACATTGTGGAGCCCATGCCAGGAAAACATAATGATAAGAAATATATCATCACTGCTATCAATTTTGCAACCCATTGGCCCATGGTGCAGGCCGTCAAGACCCACACCAGCATCAACATACAACAATTCATAGGCAGAGAAATCATCAGTAAGTTTGGAAAGCCAGAACTCTTGATTACCAATGGGGGCAAGGAATTAACCTCCAATGACACCAATGTATACCTCATCAAAAACAGGGTCCAGCACACAGTGACAACACTCTACCATTCTCAGGCCAATGAATGTGTGGAGCAGCTGAACAGCAGCCTTGTTCAGGCCCTGGTCAAACTCACCGCTGGCACACTTGAGGACTGGCACAAACAACTAGCGACTGCACTTCTGGTGTGTCACATCCAGGTGAACAGATTCATCAGAAAAAGCCCTCTTAAACTAGTGTATGATTCCTAAACCAACATTGTCCAAGCCCTCACAGGACCCAGGCTAGAGATACCAAGAAAAGTACTGTCTTGTTATGACCCTCATATACTCCAAGTCAATATTAACCAATAAGAAAGAAAGAAAATGGTTGCATAACATGTTTATTTAAAGCCAAGAGAGACATGAGGTTGGTGAAAAAGTATGGATAATGAACACTGACAAGAGTAAGGTACAGCCAGAAAAGGTTGGACCTATCATCATTCTAATGGTAAACAACAACACTTACTGTAAAGTTATGTGGCCCATCTTTGGCCCTGAATTGGGATGTATTTCCCAGACCGTCAAAGAAAGTGGCCCACGTGCAAGCAAAACCCCTCCAAAACCTGGAGGACTTGGCTCACACAGTGGATGAACGCTTTATGTTGTATTTCCTGGATGAAGTTCCAATCTTTTCTTTGAAGTCCCCTCCAACTACAGAGGAGACGTTAATTCAGCTAGATTGCTTGCTGTCCTGGTGTTGCCCTGTCCTAAGACAACTAGCAGACCAATGGGAAAACGTGGGCTGCTTGGAGCAAGAAAGGCTTAACCCGCGGCCTGGGGAGATTGGGTATCAAATCCTGCAATTGGTGGTATCCCAGGCAACCAATTTCTCCAGCCTGGAAGTCCCTTGGCCCAAAATAATTGGGTTCTGGAGCCCTCTGGTTGAGACGCCAGAGGAAGGCATTAGGGAAAATGTACACCCTGAGTTTTTGGAAGGCCCCTAGCCAATTAGGGGACTGAGCCCTACATCTGGGCCCGCTGCCCCTATTTCTCTTGGTCACAACCCAGGGGAAGATTGGCCAGTGGCCTTTAATAGGCTCTCCTTTAGATTGCTTTTCAATAGCCTCTTTCAAAAACTCCCAGCCCTGTCACCCCCCTCTGCATAAAATGAAAGCATGGGCTGTCAGGTCCCTTGCTTATCAATTTCAATTGTTGAATAAACTCCTGACTTTGCAAATCTTTTTGTATTTTGAAGTTTATTTAATAATAAAGGTAATTGTCTCAACTTCTGCTGCTGTCCCCTCCTCCCACTTTTCCCTGGTCCGCCTTTCTGGCTGTCTGCCCACCCGTAGTTTTTGTTGGGAATTGTTCCAAGGAGATCTAAATCAGCATGTACCCTGTTACTTTCCCCCAAGCACTTAGTCTGCCTGCCCAGAAGTTCTAGTAAAAGGCACCCCTCTGATATCATGTTGTCTCCTTGATATAAGGTGGCTATATGGATATTGGTGCCTATTTACTTATTGTTCTGGTCCTCCAACCCTGTCTTTTGAAGCAAACTTTCCTTGATTTCTTGAGCTTCTGGGTTTGCTCCTGGTTTACTGATTAATTTCATTGAACATTTCAACCAGGTTTCCACCAACTTAGCATACTATGGTTTGTTTCCTTGGTCAGCTTCTTACCTTGAGGGATTGTTGCCCCCTCCAGAATCTGGAACTACTGAAACCCCTTTTTTTCTGACTTGGCTGATCCTCTCCTCACAGCAGTCTCAGCTCCCTCCCTACCCTCCTTGCACCAGATCCCCATGTTAGATCTAGAAGTCTCTCTCACCAGGGATCACTCTCTGTGGTTGCTTACTGGGGCCTTGGTCATGGCCTTGGATGCATACTTCCCTCCCCTTTCACATCCGGTCTCCTTTGGAAGGCCCCTTTGACAGCTATCCCAGTCTTGCACTGGATGGCATCCTGGTGGTTATTCCCACCAGGATGGGAGCCAGACTTTGTTAGTCTATCCCCCTCTCTTACACTTACCTAGTGCAAGGTCTGGGCAAAAGAAAACAGGATAAAGCCTTAACCACAACAGACTCTTTCCATGCAAAGCTCTTCAGAAGCAACGGGAAATGATCTTCCCCACAACCAAGCAACCGCTGGTACATTATGGTACCTGGGCTCCTGACAACCTTCTGGAAGACCTTGTGGAGGAAGCCAACCTGTCGTAAATTGGGCCTTGTGGACGTCTTTGGGGTTAACATCTAGAGTCGCTTGTTGGTAGAGTATAGCAGGCCTAAGCACAAATTAATACAAGTCCAGTGACTCTGTGGTATTTACCTTTTAATACTAGATAACAACTGAGTAGAGTAGAAAGGCAAGATGTAATATGTGAAAGTATATTTTTATTGAGAAAAAAGGGAAGTTTATAAACTGGAAAGGCTGTATGATGGATGCAGGAGTGTTATTAACACCTGCATCATTGTCTGGAATATTACAGCATCTTCTGGTATCCACCAGGCTCTTACAACTGTGTTCTTTTCATCTAGAGATGATCCAGACAATCTGGCGGGGAATAGTAGGTGTGTGTTACCCCAGAGTGGCTGCAGCTTGCAGCTGCCCATTATGAAAGCTGCTTGCAGTTCCTGAACTCAATCCATCTGGATGTAAAAGGTTGGCCAAATCATTGTAACGTCTGAGATACAATTGGAAATGAAAATCCATCAGGTCTGACAGATTTGAGTGCAAATCAGATTAGCCTTGACTATCATGATTAGTTCCACTGATAGCCTTGACCATTTTACCCATGCAGTCTAATTTACAATGCAACCCTTAGCCAGGAGGTGTCAAAACAACATGGTTGACCCCCTAGCAAGTTTCTGAGTAAGCAGGTTTGTGACCTAAAACCCAACTTTCCAGTGACCTGAAGCTAAATGCAGAAGTCAACTTGAGTTTTCAAATCCAGCAATATGACCAGACAATATTCTATTGTGGTGAATAGATCAATTTAGTGCTTGACTCATTACAAGGATCAATACACCTCTCTAAGAATTCAATTGATTGATCTTGTCAGTATTGACAATTTTCTCCCTCTTGAAACCTGGGCCCAAGGGCAGGATTTGAGCCCTGACCCTGAACCCCTGCAGGCTGCTGGCCCTATGGACCAAGGGGCTGCCTGCTCGCGTTTTCCTGGGGTCAAGCTCCCGCGAGCTGAAGCCAAGAATGATTGTCCAAAAGGTGAAGCTAGCCAAACCAAAGGAATCATTGCACTAAATGAAGGAGTAATCAAGGCGCCTAATGAAGGGTACAAAATTTCCACTATCCACTTCATGGGCTTAAAGCCTACCTTGATAGCCAATCAGGATGTGTCACCTGAGGGAAGCACGGGCCCAAGGCCCAACCTCATGACCACAACCTAAGAACAAGAGAATCAAGTTGACAATTCAAGATTTCTGACCAATGAAAGAACTCTCAGCCCAGGTGCCATTTTACCGCCTTTAAACCCAAGCGTCCAGACCACCCAGCCTCACATTTTCTGATGCCCTAATGAACCCTTCATGAAAAATAGTAGGTTTGGAGGTGGGATGCTATATAGACCAAATGACCCTGTGTATCAAGGCCCAGATTACCCTGGCAGTCAGCTGGCCTCCCTAGAGTTGAGAAAACCCACAGCGTGAGAACCCACACAAAGTATCTCCCAAGTCAAGAAAAAAAACCCTTTTGACTAGCAAATGGCCCAGGATTTGAGAGACACATGAGCCTTGAATCCCTGGCTTTGAGCCTATTATCAAATTTGGGCCACTTATCTATCAGAAAATAGTACATTGGGAGCGTGGTTGTTCAATCAATTAATTGCAGGAACTATAAATAGCTGTGGCACCTCAGCATGCTGCAGTTCAAGAAAGGTTCATGTTATAGCAACCAATGAGCTCTTACCCCCTTGCCCAAGTACACAAATTCCGGTAAAAATTGTAAATTCAACTCAAATTGATGCCATCAGTTCCCTGGTGGCACAAAAGGCCACAGAATCTCCAGTAAGTATAAGTAGTGAGGGGGAGAAGCCCTCCTTACTATTGACATCTTAATAAAGCAAGTTTATGCCCAGAAATCATTATCTTATTTCAGGAATTGTCTATTTTTGCTCAAATTTAATTATTCTCTTTGCATCTCTTTGTGAATTCACAACACAATATAAGCTTGCATATCCATATCCTCCTGGTTACACTCCTGCTGCTCCAGTCAAACCACCCTGCACTTTTGACTTGGAGTATTTCCACCCTCACCATCTGGATCTGCCGCCTGCTATGAAGGAGATTCCTACTGCTTCTCCCCTTCCCAACGCACCTTCTGCCCAGGACTTCAGTAAGTTGGGGTTTGTCTATATCACAGTATTGGGGCTGGCTGATCAAGTTGTGCCCTATACTGGGAGTTGACCCCCCCCCTAGCCACCGCTCTCAACTACTTGATCTGTATTGCGCCTATTGTGTACATGGCCTTCCAGGCCCAGCCTGCCTCCCCTGTGGGTGTCCAGTTGGTTTCTGGTATGGGCTGTGACAGTATGTCAACCATATTTAAACTAGTAAACCTGGGCCCCTATTCTTCTTTGATTATAGGGGCATTTTGTATGCTTTTATTTTTGACCTCAGCTTACTACCTAAGTGTCACAAGTGACAAACTCCTATCAACTATGCTTATTGAAAAGCCTCAACTATGGAAGTTGAACCCTGACACCCTGTGGGCTGCCCGCAGATTTTTGGACTCAAACCAGAGCAGGATTTGACTTCAGAAAATCCTTTGAAGCTTGATGAATCAAATTCACCTACATCAACACTTCCCACACTAAAGGTTCCTGTTAACTTGACCAATCAGCGGGCGGGTCCAGCCATAGATCCCAAAATAACTCAGGCCCACACAGAAGGGGAAATAGAGAAACTTCTCATAGAACGCGGGCCACCCAGAGATGACCAACCCCATGACCCAACTAGGGAATTTGAGTGTTCTCAGTTCAAGCCAGCCAATGTATAACCCCCGCAATGGATGCCACCAAGGACTGGGAAAACCTGATAAACAGGAAAACCCGGGCCAAGGAAATTTGTGAAAGTTTTATAATGACAGATGGGCATAATTATACCCTGGACTGCCAGGAAGATGCACATTGTCATTCTTGCAATAAAGTGATATGAACCTTTGTTTCAACCAGGTTATAACGTACTTGTTATTAGTTCTATTTCATTTTCAGTCTACTTCTTGCAGCCCAGTATCCCACACCCACCTTCCCCAAGAAACTGCGGACCAGCCGCCCAATCTTTATTGTCCCCCAGGAGCTCCCTTTGGCCCAGTACATTTCACCGAGTACCCACCCAACCCTGCGTGTTTGGAGTTCACCCTAGAGAAAATTCTGATCCACGACCATGAAGCCAGAACTAGAGAGACAGAGACTGTTTACAGAGAAGGTAACAAAATCACAATACCTCCCCTGCTATTCCGCAACAAGTACAACTAACTGTGTCAGGAAGCCAGTCGTAGGTAGAGGCATTGGGCGGCTCGGGGTGAGGTGCGGTTGAGCCGGCGGGTAGGGCCCACCATAGAATGGGTGCTAACTTGATAATATAAGATACAGAATGCCCGAGTATGGACCAGGGTCCAGAGTTGGGGACCACAGAATCCACCAAACCGGTCAGAGTAATGTATAGTACTCCAAACAGTTGGGTAGAGGGGGTCTCAGCTGCGGCGGTAGGTTCTAGCAGGCGGTCTGGTTGTGGGGTTAAGGGGGGAGTCATAGGAACAAAGTAGGCAGGCAGATAATTGTATTTGTCTTTGAACAATCTTGGCGGCCTTTTGTACCACTTTCTTTCTCGTCCTATGTATTTGGTTTCTCTAGTCCTAGCCAAGGGGTTGGCAATGAGGATGGTCTCCAAGTTGTACTCTGAATAGGCTGGGTTGGGGGTATTCAGTAAAATGCACAGGTCCAAAGGGGGCTCCTGGGGGACGGTATAGTGCCTGGGGCAATTTGGCAGATTGGTCTTGGGGGGAGGGCGGCGGCCTGGCGGTCTACTTGACTGAAATTAAGATGGAAGATCACTAAGACTAGATAGGGTAAGATTTGTTCAAACCAAAGGTTCATAAAACTTTATTATCAAAAATGACGATGGGGTCTTTGCCATACCGCCAGGGTTTTTATACCCTGGGACTTTGCTTCTTTGATTTTTGCAGGGTTCAGGTTCATAAACAAGGCACTGGCGGGACGTGAGTCTTGGCTTGGGGTCTCAAGGGCGGCAGATCCAGGTTGTGCCTGCTCTGGCAAATTGGAAAGGTGATGCTTTGTTTTGCCGCCACTGTTCACTATGTCACCTGAGTAGTCCAATTGTACTACCCCTTCTGGGCGGGAGACTGGCAGTTGCTGGTGGCCATTGGCAAGGTTAAAAATAGGTTTCATCTTAACCTTCTTAAGGCAAGTTGCAACCTCTGCATAGGTTTGGGTCTTTGGTGGCCCAAGGATGGCATCAATCTGATGACTATTTGGGGAATTGCCTCTGGGGGCTGGCGGGTCTCGGAGTAACTCATTAACTCAGGTTTGCAATTTAACAAGTGGGCGGTCTCCCGTCCACTTTGTGTGACTCAAGTAGTCTTTGGAGGGTCCTCTGTAGTAGGCTGATGGATTGCGGAGTAATTTACCGGTTCAAGTCTGTGATTTAAAAGTTTGGCAGGTCCTGGACTGGTCTGGAGGGTTTGATCCGCCTTCTGGGAACTGAGGATCAACTCTTGGGTTTTTAATACAAGTATTGAAATGTCATTCATGACAACCTGCCCGCATATTTTGTCCCCATGATGCCGCCCCACACTCCGCGGCCCAACTGCCCGCAAGAATCTGTTGCCGCTAATGAATCCACTTCCACCCAGATATTTGGGGTGATGTATATCACCAACACCGGACTGGTTGATTCTATGGTGCCTGTAAGCAGACCTTGGGCAGTCCTTGGAAAATTGTTATCTTATATTGTAAAGTTAGCCCCAACCTTGTGGTGGGCCCTCCCTGCTGGGCCCGCGGGCCGTCTGCCCGCAAGTTCTCTGGAACCCCCCACTGGTTGGATCCCTGACACTAAGACAGTATTTGACCAAGAAACAAGAAAAGAACAAATGCCAAGAAGAAATTGTTGCCAAGCCATCCCAGGTCCAGACTGTGATCATCTTCACCTCAAATCAGAATACTGCGGCCCCCACAACCTTTCCTGACCTGCCAAAAATGGACTTGGCTGGCTTCAAAAAAGAAATGATCATGATAAACACCTTGTTCTGTGCCCACCCCAAGAGCTTCAGAGACAACGCTCAGAAGGTTATGATGGTGGCTGCCCAACTAAAGGATGATGCCAGAGAAATCTTCTTGACCAGCCTTGAGGAAGACCCAGACCTCATACTCTCCTACAACCAATTCCTGAAGAAAATGAACTCTGCAACTACCCCTGCTGGGGCCAAGACCCGAGCCTACATAGAGCTCATCCGCCTGATCCAAGGAAGGGATAACCTGGAGACCTACATACAACAATTCCTACACCTGGCTGAGGCAGCCAAGATTCCTGACAACATATCAGGCCTGCATTTCATAAACGGTTTGAACCCACATCATGCCAGCCTAATGAGACACCACCAATGTGACCTCTCCAAAGACGAGCTCCTGGCCATTGCCAGAGGCATGGACTTCAGCCAACCACAAGAATACAAGCTGGCCAACCCCGGAACAATCAACCCCCTGGTGCAAGTAGGCCCTGTTTGAACATGATCCCCAAAGAGTACCAACGCCACGTCAGAAGTGGCTATGCTTCTATTGCCACCATAGTGGCCATTTATCCAGGGATTGCACTAGCCGCTCTAACAGAACCCAAGGAGCCGCCATCTCAGCAATAAACAACGCTTCTCAGTTCTATCCTATCATTGACACTATTTTATGTTACCATGACCATGAGATGAACACTGTAGCCCTCCTAGACAGTGAGGCAACCCTCAACTACATGAGATGTAGCCTAGCTGAGAAACTGGGTGTACCAATCCAGGGAAACTCCCAACTGGTAACCTTGGGCAACAAAACACAGACCTGTCCCACAAATGTAAAGAGTCCAAACCTGAAGTTAAATGGGAGGCTCCTGCTCACCAGATTCTACATCATGGAGAAGCTTTCCAAACCTGTAGTGATTGGTTTTGAATGGTGGGTTGACCACCAATTGAACTTAGACTATAAGAACCATCAGGTGACTGCTACTCATGAGAGCCAGACCTTAGAGGTTCCCTGCTTGAACCCTCATCAACCTCTGAGCTAAGCAACATTGCCATGGAATCTTGCAAAGCTGAGATCCCAAAAATTTTTGAAGCCTTGGGAGTCTGTCTTCTCAGAAGAAGAAGCCACCACCTTACCTAACACAGTCAGTTTGATCACGCCATTGACGTCCTCCCAGAAAACCAACCTAAGAATGGACCTGTCTACAGTTGTAACATTAAGGAACAAGCTGCCTTAAGAGAGTACTTGGACAAGATGTTGAAGAAGGGATATATATGTGTCTCCAAATTCCCTTGTTTATACCCTTTATGTTTGTTAAAAAGAAAGATGGCAACCTACGTCCTTGTGTAAACTACCAGGACCTAAACAGTGTCACTGTAAAAAACAGATACCCTATACCCAACACTGAAGACCTCTTAGACCAGCTTTCAGGAGCCAATGTCTTCTCAAAGATTGATTTGAGGGATATCTTTAAGCAGATCTGGATCAGGCCTGGCAACAAATGGAAGACTGCCTTCAAGACTAGGCAAGGTCTCTTTGAATACTTGGTTATGCTGTTTGGGTTATGCAACACGCCCAGCACCTTTCAAACTATGGTGGACGTGGTCTTGGGAGGACTCAAAGACCAGTGTTGTGTAGCCTACTTACATGACATCCTTATTTACAGTTGCACACCTGATAAACTTGTTGAACACCTTCAAGCTGTCCTACAACACTTCAAGGAACATGGACTCTTTATTAAACTCCAGAAATGTGAGTTTTTCTAAGAAAAAGTAGAGTTCCTGGGGTACAATGTACTGAAAGGAGGTTTTTCAATGACACCTGATAAAATAGAGGCCATGATGTCATGGCCTGAACCTAAGAACTGCAAGGAGATCAGAAGTTTCCTGGGCTTGGAAAACTTCTGCCAAGAATTTGTCAAAAAAATTCTTCTATCTACTTGCCCTTGACCCACCTTACTCTGAAAAACACCCCTTTGTGTGGGATAACGCCACCAGATCTGCCTTTGAGTTGCTAAAGAACGCCTTTGTTTCCGCCCTGTCTTGGCAATGCCAGTTTACAATAAGCCCTTCATTGTGGGAACAGACGCCTCTGACTTTGCATTGGGGGTGCTGCTTCAGGAGGGGCATGATAGTAAGCTGCACCCTGTAGCTTACTACTTGAGAAAGTTCACTCCACCTGAGTTGAACTACCCCATCTGCAATAAAGAGATGCTTGCTATCATCCAGTCCTTGAAACATTGGAGAAGATACTTGTGTGACACCAACCACCCAGTGAGAATCATGACCAATCACAAGAGCCTGACATACTTCTTCAAACCGCAACAACTGAATCAGCGACAAGCTAGATGGGCCCTATTCCTAGCAGATTACAACTTATCAATCAGCTACAAGCCTGGTAAGATCAACATTGTACTGGATGCCCTAAGCCAAAGAGCCAACCTTTTTCCTAGCGTCAAAGAGATTGAAGAATTCAACACTAAATCCTTGCTGTCCCCAAACATGATTGAGCCAATGCTCCTATTCCTGGGACTAGCCAGTAGAAGAGAAGAAATCTAACTAGCTCAGACTGTAAACCAGCACTGCATCCCTATCATGAAAGTCTTAAAGAAAGATATCAACAGTTGATACTACCTAACTGGTTACTCTCTACATGGAAACACCCTGTAGCTACACAGACGCACCTAAATACCAGAGGGTCCACTGCACTTAGAGATACTGAAGGAATACCACAACTCCCCCATGTCAGGACACCCTGGGTGTACAAAGACACTCAAAGAAGTCCAGAGAGCCTACATGTGGCCCAGGATAAAGCCAGAGATTGAAGGATACCTTAGTGGTTACAAAACATGTGGACGTACCAAGACCAAGCGAGGAAAGCCAGAAGGGTTACTACAGCCCCTTCAGATTGCAGAAGGCCCTTGGAAGTCAGTATTCATGGACTACATTGTGGAGCTACACAATTCAAAGGATTTAACACCATCCTTGTGATTGTCAATTGTTTCACCAAGATGGCTCGCCTCATTCCAACAACAACCAAAGTAACAGCAAAGGAAACTGCCACCTTATTCTGGAACCGAGTATTCATGAACCACAGACTCCCACAAGAAGTGGTCTCAGACAGAGGCCCACAATTCACCTCCAAGTTTTGGGTCCAAATCCTAAAGTACTTGGGAATAAAAAGATTGTTGTCTACTGCATATCACCCTCAGAGCAACAGATAGACTGAGAGAGTAAACCAGGTCCTCAAACAGTACTTGCAATGCTACGTTAACTTGGAACAGAATAATTGGGTAACCCACCTACCAATGGCTCAGTTTACGTACAACAACCAAGACCACAGCTTCACTGAAATGTCCCCCTTCAAAGCCAACTACAGATTCAACCTTGCATGAGATGCCCCCCACAGAGGAAGCCAACAACCCCAAAGGACAAGACTGGGTCAGCAACATTCATGTGTGCCAAGAAAAATGTGCCAAGAACCTGAGAAGAGCAGTACAAGTATACAAGGATTTTGCCGACAAGAAACAAAGCCCTGGCCCACAATTAAAGTAGAAGACCTGATGTACCTCAGCACAAAGAACATCAAGACCACTGCCCCTTGCGCTAGCTTGAGCCCCCAACAAACAGGTCCTTACAAAGTCTTACAATGCATTGGTACTGTTGTAACTGTGCTGTTTTAGCAGAGTTACATGGGGAAAATATTTAGAAGATAGATAATAATCTTTATTGCAAGATAGTGACTATATAGTTATTGTGAGTCAATGGATAGTAGGAACATGATTGGTGATCACACAGCTGGATGGAAGAGGGGGTGGCTTGATCCTGATAATGAGTCAAGCGCCAAATTGAGATATCCACCGTGAAGGATCATCATGTGTTCATGTTGATAGATTTGGTAATTTGAGTTGACTTCCTAGTCTGGCTTCAGGTGACTGGGTAATCGGATTGCGGGTCACAAACCCGCTTGGTTGGAACCTTGTTGGCGGGTCGAGCCTGCAGTTTTGACACCCCCCGGCTGAAGGTCAGCCTCCTCTGGGGTCAGGTTGTCAGGGAGGTTGTCAGGAGCCCAGGCGCCATATTGAACCAGTTGTTGTTCAGTGGCAGGCAGGGCAGTTTCTCGTTGTTTCTGTCTTGCTTTGCAGGGTCGTAGGTGGTCGTGGTGTAAGGTCTTGTCTTGTTTGCGTTTTCTGAGCCCTTGCACAAGGTAAGTGTTATTGTCGTTTACCTTTAGAATGATTGCTGGCCCTACTTTTTTGGGTTGTAGTTTGCTTTTGTCAACATTCATGACCCAGACTTTGTCCCTGACTTCATGTCTTTGGCAGATGGGAACAAAGGTCTTTTGTAAGTGTTCCTTTTCTTTGGCTGCTTGTCTGCTGTTGGCCTCTATTATTTGAGGGTCTGAGCAAGGGGGACTTGACTTGGAATTTCCAGTTTGGGTCCTGTCAATGCTTGAATGATATTTGGCTGTGTGCTGTATACCAGTTCAAATGGGCTTCTTTTGGTGGATCTGTTCACTTGGGTTTGGCACACAAGTAATGCAGTTGGTAGCTGCTTATACCAGTCTTCAGGTCTCCCAGCGGTGAGTTTGGCAAGGGCTTGCACGAGGCTACCATTAAGCCGCTCTACGCGTCCATTGGCCTGTAGATGGTATGGTGTTGTGACGGTGTGTTTGACCCCATTTTTGGTGAGGTACACATTGGTGTCTTTGGAGGTCAATTCTTTGCCTTCATTGGTTATTAGGAGTTCTGGCTTTCTAAACCTGCTGATTATTTTCTTGCCAATGAAATTGTCAGACATTGTTACTGGTATGTGTTTTCACCGCTTGGGCTACTGGCCACCTTGTCGCGAAATTGATGGCAGTGATGATGTATTTTTTGTCATTGTGCTTTCCTGGCATGGGGCCCACAATGTCAAGAGCCCATACTTTGAATGGTAGTTGGGTTTGAATGGGGAGTACAGACTTAGGCGGGGTTTTGCTTTTGGCAAACTTTTTGCAGACCTCGCACTGTTCTAGCACTTCCTGGACATTGTGGTATAAGGTTGGCCACCAGGCTTTATGTTTTAGGAATTTGTATAGATTCCGGCTCCTGGTATGTCCAAGATCTCTGTGGTAGCAAAGAATGGTATCAACTTGTTGATGTGTGGGAATGTAGGGAATGGTTGTGCCATCCGACATCTTTCTGTGAAGAGTCCTGTATACATCAGCAAAGAGGTGTTCATTCTTGATGACTGTTCCTTTGATGATATCGGTTGTGCCTGCAGAGAACCCTTTTTCTTTTGTACAGAGCACTAGGAGAGGCCAGTCTGGGTCAAGCCCATTCTCTCCCCTAGAAGCGCAGACATACAGATGGGACAGGGCATCCGCCATGGCAAGCTCGGCCCCGGGCTTATACTGGATGAGCATGTTAAACCTTTCTAAGATTTCCATCCACTGTGCTTGGCGGCGTGACAGGTTTGCTTGTGTCTTGAAGTAGATGAGCAACTTATGATTGGTTAGTGCTGTGAATTCTTCCTGCCGTTCCAGGTAGCAGCGCCATTTGACTAGGCAGTGTACGATGGCCAACAGTTCTTTGTCGTGAATTGGGTATTGACACTTGTTGTCCGTCAGTTTGCGCAACTTGTAGGCTACTGGCAGGAAGTCACCATCACTATTCTTAATTTGTAGTACTCCCCCAATGGATGCATCTGAAGTGTTGGTTTCCATCTGGTACTCTCTGTCTCGTTTGGGGTATTGTAAGATGGGGGCTGTCGTGAGCTTTTCCTTGAGACGTCTAAAGCAGAAGTCACGTTGGGGGGTCCATACGGACTTGGACTTGGCGCCTGTTATGGCGGTCAGGGGGGCGGTCAAGACGCCACAGTTGGGTACAAAGCATTGTACATAGGCCGTCATTCCCAAGAAGGTGTGGAGTTCTGATTTGTCTTTGGGAAGTGGCATTTTGAAGATGGCTTGTATCTTCTGGCTGTCGGGTTTGATGCCGTCTTTTGAGACTATGTGTCCCAAGAAGGGTAGTTGCTCTTGAAAGAACTGGCACTTGGAGGGCTTGGCCAACAGTTTGTGCCATGCCAAGGCCGCAAAAACTTCCTTCAGGTCTTTGTGGTGCTGTTCCACCAAGGAGCTGTAGACAATAATATTGTCCAGGTACACTAGGGCATGTTTGCCTATGTGTGGTGCAAACACTTTTTTCATGAAGGTTACAAAGGTGGACGGGGCGTTGGTCATGCCAAAGTTGAGTACCATGCATTTGTAGGAACTGTACTTGGTGCAAAAGGCTGTCTTGGGGATGTCTTACTCCTTGATATGAATCTGGTTGTAGCCTGCAGTTAGATCAATCTTGGAGAAGACAGAGGCACCTCCCAAGGCATCAAAGAGATTGTTGATTAATGGTAATGGGTAACAATTCTTAATGGTGACTTTGTTTAAGGCGCGGTAGTCTGTGACCAGGCGTAAGGTACTGTCCTTTTTAGCCACAAAGAATATGGCGGCCCCAAAGGGAGACTGTGAGGGGCAGATAAGTCCTTTTTCCAATGCCTCCTTGAGATAGGCGCGCAGGGCGTTGTTCTTGTTTGGGGTCAGCCTATAAATGGGGCGTGCCTTGGGTACAGCCCCCTTGAGTTGGATAGAGTGTTGGATGTGTTTCTCAGGGGGTAGCCCAGGTAACGCCTCCTTAAAGATTTCTGGGTGACGGGCCACAATGTTGCGATCTTGCGGTGTGGAGGTGTCCTGGTGGTCCTTGAAGTGTATGATTTCATACTGGCAGGAGTCTCAGTCAATTGCTTTTGGGTTTTCCTTCTTGTCCAAGGTCTCTGTGATGCGTACAAAGGCGTGGTCTCGTAGGAGTTGGTCTACAGAGTCCGGGTAGATTTGGTGGTTGACACCTTCATGCTTGATGGTCAACACTGAGGTCGCCCAGTCCACGTGGGGGTTGTTTTTCCGTAATCAGTCCAGCCCCAGTACAATGTCAAACTTAGGGAAGTCAATGACAGGACCTTGGATGATGGAGTGGAGGTTCTCAAGCATGTCGGAGAAGGGGGCAGTTTTCTTTGTCACAGCAATGTGGTGTTCATCAGCCAGGACCACATTTTTAATCCACAAAGGATTAGTGGCCAGCTTGAATTCATCCACAAAGCTACTGTTGACTAAGGTTTGGTCTGCGCCTGAGTCCAGGAGTGCTGAGCCTGTGTAACTGCAAAAGCAGAAAGGGTAAGACATCAATTTATTGGGATGTCTGGTGATGGTGTATAGTACCGGATCTTCTGAGGGCACTTGGATCATTGGGCATTGGTCCACGTCCTCTGTCGGTATTCATTGTTGGGCAAGTCAGGAGTTGCGTGGGAAGAGCTTGGCTCGCTTAGTGCTCTCCCCGGGCTTTTCCCTCATCCTGGTTGCCTTGGGTGGCAGTGACACGGAAATGGGTACAATTTGACTGGCTGTTATTCCCATTCCCATTCCCATTTGAACCTGTGGGTTTGTGGTTATTGTTGTTGCCGTTGCCGTTGCCTCAAGGGGGTGGTTGAGAGGAGCGCCCGCTTGGATGGGAGTCTTTGGGCCTTTCTCGTTTTCCTGTCTGTGCCTTGTGTAGAGCGTTGGATGTTTGTTCCACTTTTTTTCGCTTCAGGGTACAGGCTTTGCAGGTTAGTTACCTGGTCCAGGTTCACATGCCTCATAACGTGCAACTTGAGGGCCTCGTAGTACATGAGGTGTGTCGCTGGGGTGTCAAAGGCCATGTCAGATGGGGCACAAAGACAGAGTTTCTCGTAGGCGCGGGTGAGTTCTTTAACGGTGCCTGTCTGGGTCAGGTTCTTTACTTGGTGTATGATCATGAGCGCTGTATCCTTAAGCATGAACCTCGCCAAGAAGTCCTGTTTGAAGGTGTCCCAGTTCTTGTCAGTGTGTTCTTTGTGCCACTTGTCACACCAGGTGCCAGCATCATGGGTCAGGCAAATGGAGATCTCTGTGATCCAAAATTGCTGTGGGCATTCTATCTGAGCCAGCTTGCTTTGGGCGGACTGGATCCATGCGGCAGTGTTGTCGTTGTTGGCCCCTGCAAAGGGTTCCAAGGCGGCGCTGTGAAGTCTTTGTGCAACATAGGCGGGCATGGTGGTTTTGTCAGCTGGCTGTGGCATCGAGGAAGGTGCCTGAAAGAACCCTTGGGCAGACAGGGCGTTGAAGGCGGGTAGCAGGATCACTGTGTTTTGGTAGAGAACAAAACCATCAGGTATCTTGGTACCAGGGGTATACAGAGTCCAGTTGGGCAGGAGGCCAGACATGATTCTGTCAAGGATTTGTTGGCCGCAGCGTGTGTGGGCAACAGGCGGAATTTTTCAAGATACGGTAGGATAGAGAGCCTACCTGTGCTACCAATGTCGTAACTGTGCTGTTTTAGCAGAGTTACATGGGGGGAAATATTTAGAAGATAGATAATAATCTTTATTGCAAGATAGTGACTATATAGCTATTGTGAGTCAATGGATAGTAGAAACATGATTGGTGATCACACGGCTGGATGGAAGAGGGGGTGGCTTGATCCTGATAATGAGTCAAGCGCCAAATTGAGATATCCACCGTGAAGGATCATCATCTGTTCATGTTGATAGATTTGGTAATTTGAGTTGACTTCCTAGTCTGGCTTTGGGTGACTGGGTAATCGGATTGCAGGTCACAAACCCGCTTGGTTGGAACCTTGTTGGCGGGTTGAGCCTGAGGTTTTGACAGTACTGTAGCCTACTGACTAGAGCTGCCCCCTGGATGGAAGATTCATGATGTATTCCAACAATCCCTGTTATCAAAAAAGAAAGGACCTTCTCTCCTGCACCAGATAGTGAGAACGGCTCCCCCACCCATCAAAATAAGAAGCTTCACAGAACACAAGGTTGAAGCTATCCTGGGACAAAAACTCCAATACCAAAAACCCCACTTCCTGGTCAAATGTAAAGAGTACCCCAATGAAGAGAAAACTTGGGAACCAGAATCCAATCTGTAGAATGTTGCCACCCTGCTAAAGGAATATAAGTCTTGGAATAAAGTTTTGTGCTCTGCAAGCTTGAATATGGTAGGGGATGATGTCAGGGCCCAGAATGCCCTGGACAGTCAGCTGTCCTGCCTAGAGGTGAAAACCCCCACAGCTTGGATACCCTCATTAAGTATCTCCCAGGGTAAGAAAAACCCTCTTTTAACTAGCAAATGGCCCAGGATTTGAGAGGCACATGAGCCTCAAATCCCTGGTTTTGATCCTATTATCAAATTTGGGTCACTCACTTATCAGGAAATGGTACAACGGGAGTGTGATTGTTTGATCATGTGATCAGGTGCTATATTGCTTGCGGGAACTATAAATAACTGTGGCACCTTGGCATGCTGCAGTTCAAGAAAGGTTCATGTTATAGCAACCAATGAACACTCACTCCCTTGCCCAAGTACGCAAATTCCAGTGAAAATTGTAAATTCAACTCAAATTGATGTCATTGGTTCTCTGGTGGCACAAAAGGCCACAGAATCTCCAGTAAGTATAAGTAGTGAGGGGGAGAAGCCCTTCTCACTGTTGATATCTTAATAAAGCAAGTTTATGCCCAGAAATCATTATCTTGTCAAGAATCTGGATGTACAAGTATTCTGGCTACCGTCATCCCACTTAACATACAGTCATCGCCCGATTTGGTGCCTTTCCAATATACCATTTGATATAATGGAAATGGCAACAAACCAATATCACATGACTGTCCAGGTATCCAGCAACTTGAACCCATCCCGCACATGACCAGCCCCTAGGTTTGATCCAACTAAAATCCCCGCCACAGCTAAAGCTATATAAGTCTAAAGTATTATCCAATAAAATATACTTCTTCTCTTCTTAATTCCATATTCAAAGCTTCCCCAAAAGGTGCTCCTTATCACTGATAGCACTATGGTTTTTGACCACACCGATGAAAGAGAAAATGACTGAACAAACCCAGCCCACCTTTGCCCATGTACTCAACCAGGCCACATCCCAGGATACCTGGAAAATGTACTTCTGCGCCCACAACATTGACAAAGATACTCCTAGTGGATGCACCATATTCAAAAGACTGGTCATACCCAAAGCATGCACCAAGATAATTCAATAAAGTTGCTCTCTTCAACCACAAACAAACACACAACCGCCTATCACAGACAAAGTTACCAATACCAAGTACATATGTATTAGCAAGTTATTAGGTAAAAACAAAGAAAATGTCATCAACTGGATAGTCCGCTCAGCCGCTAAACTTTGCGTCAGCCGCATTTCCCACAAAAAATGGGTCCAGGAAGCCAGCAAACACCTGTATGAGGCCGTAGCTAACTGGTTCATCACCTGGGTTTGCTCACAGACTGACAACCAGTTTGACAACTGGAAAGAGTTCAAAGCAGACATCACCCACAATTTCTGTGTCACCAAATCCCTCCAAGACATTGCAATACAGCTCAGCAATCTTCCTCAGAAGATCAGTATCACAGCTTACGCCAATGAATTTGAGAAAATACACTGTAAAATCCAAACCCCAGCATAAGCTGACAACATACAGACTAGAGCCTCATTCATCAATAGAATAAAACCCTCTGTTGCTGCCCTCATCCACCCAGAGGCCAACATCTCCATGCCTGCGCTCTTTGCAGAAGCCAAGCACACAGAAAACGCACAAACATGGAATATGCTGCACACAACAGCAACCGCTTCTCAAATGGCAATGGCAGAGACAACTCTAATGGCAACAAACGTCAAAACATCAATCATAGCAACGGCAACTCCAATTGCAACAATGGCAATGGCAATTGCAGCTAAAGCGCAAACCGCTCCTGTCCCAAGAAAAAGGACACTGCCAAAGTTAACAATGCCAAAATAGCAACCCATTATGAATCTGACCCCACATTCTCTGACCTCAAAGGTCTCAAAACAGAGGAAAAGGGAAAAGAGGAGGGGGAACAGGCCTAAGTGCCCCTGTCTCCCCCCAAACTGACAGGAAGAAATACCAAGGCACAAACTTTGCTGCTCGCATCCCACGTGTCCCACAATCCCCCATTTTTATTAAAGTAAAAATTAAAGATTGCTCACAACTTCTTGTCTACCCATGCACTTATAAATCTCATACAGCTAAAATTTTATTTGACTCTGGTGCACAACACACCATGGTTAGCAAATCATTTGTAACCAAATACAAAATACCAGTTGTCAAATCCAACTTCAAATACGCCAGAATGGCAGACAAATCTAAGGTTCTACTTAAAGGCAAAACAACTCCCTTCAGAATTGACCTCCAAGGCATACAAACGTCTATCAAAAAACATGTCATGAACAAAATAAACTACAAAATTGTAGCAGGCATGTACTGGTTTACCCAAGTGAATCCCAGTGTATGTTGGAAAACAAAAACCATGACCATCAAATGCAATGAAGTCAATTTCAACATTCTCAAAGAACCTACTAATCTCATCCTAAGAGACACAGTATTTGTCCAAGTCATAAATCAAGACAACTCATAACATCTAACCAAATACAGTACCCTCACATAATGAGGTACACTGAATTCAATAACATACAAACACAAAAGATCCAATGCCCAGAACTTGCAGCACTCCTAAACAAATACAACCATGTATTTAAGAAAGAACTCATAGAGTTACCCCCAAGTGGGAAATCAAGCATGGCATCAACCTATTCAAAGCCATGCCTAAACCAGCACCCCTATACAGACTCTCCCCCATGGAGACCCAAAAACTTAAAGCTCACATCAAGGACAATCTAGCCAAAGGATTCATTTGCCCATTGGAATTCCTGTGGGGGGTGACAGTGTTCTTTGTAAAGAAAAAGGAAGGTACTCTTTGCCTAGTAACTGACTACAGAGCACTAAATGCAAGCACATTAAAGAATAAATATCCCCTTTTACTCATAGAAGATCTGTTTTCAAGGCTCTCTGGAGCCAAATTTTCTCTAAAATTGACCTCACCTCAGGTTATAGCCAAGTTAAAGTAAAAGAAAAAGACATACCAAAGACCGCGTTCTGCACGCAATTTGGGTTGTTTGAATGTAAAGTAATGAACTTTGGGATGACCAACACTCCCGCAACAAAGTCACTATGATAAACAAGCTAAATAGTCTCTCAAATACATTATGCCACCTTGACAATATCATCATATTCTTAAAAACCAAAGAGGAACACCTTATGCATGTTCACAAGACACTCAATTGACTTGCAAAGCACAAACTCTATGCCAAGCCTAACAAGTGTCAATTTATGGAAAAGGAACTCCTGTTCCTGGTCCACATTGTCTCTGATGGTGGCATCAAAGCAGACTCAGACAAAATAAAAGCCATAAACAACATGAAACACCCCACCTCCGTTAAACAAGTTAGATGCTTTCTTGTAATGGTAGCTTACCTAAGGAAATACATCAAAGACTGTGGAAAGCTCACCGCACCAATCAATGACCTAACCAAAAGTAATGCCAAAAAGAAATTTATCTGGACACCAGAATGTGACAAGAATTCCCAACTACTTAAACAAGCTTTGATCAAAGCACCAATCTTACAATATCCTAATAACAATGGGTGCTACAAGCTTGAGTCAGATGCTAGTGACACTGCCATCAGTGCAGTCCTATGCATCCGCCAGTCAGGGCAGCAAGATTTCCTGCCGGTATGGTACAAAAGCAGAAAACTAACAAACACTGAGCAGAGGTACCCAATACACAACAAAGAATTGCTAGCAATATATCACACATGCAAGAAATGTAGATGTTATCTAGAAGGACACTTAAACGTCCGAGTGCTAACTGACTGCAAATCCCTAATCTATTTCAAAACTCAGAACACACTTGCACAGCGCCAAGCCAAATGGATGTCCTTTCTTGAACAGCTTAACCTGGACATCCAATACAAAAAGGGGCAGAGCTGGTCACAGCCGATGCTCTCTCTAGGCTATGTCAGCCAAGAGAGGATCACCCTGACCACCTGGACCCTGACTGGCCCAACCTATACAACGCTGAGTACAAAGCAAAAGGGAAATATCCCTCCGCACACCAACTAACCCATGATATGCTAGTAAGGAATAAAAAATATTTCCATGTATCAAATGGCACTGTATACTGAATCATTAAGAACAAACATGTTCTCTACATTCCACTCGCACAAAGAGTTGACACCATCCTAAGAAATAACCATCTACTAGGACACACAAAAGCCAATAACCTATCCCTCATCCTAAAGAAAATAGTATTCTGGCCTAATCTAAAACAAGACATCATTGATGTTCTAAAGAAATGCGCAGTATGAAAAAATACGCCAGCACCAAGGCTCCGCAGCCAATAGTTAACCCAGTACCCAACCCTAAACCATTTAAGGTTTGGGGACCGGATGTAGTGAGACCCTTCCCAGAAACCAAGACAAACTAATGTTTCCTAATTATAGCCATTGACTTTACCACATGCTGGCCTATCTGCTGGGTAACAAAGAATCACAAAGCAGAAACAATAAACTAATTTATTAACAAAGCAATCATAGCAGATTACAGTACTCCAGACTACATCATAACTGATGGAGCCATAGAGCTATCAGGCCGTGTAGTAAACAACAATTTAAAATCCAAAAACATCAAACATTCTACAACCTTGCCCTACAGGCCACAGGCCAACAACAGAGTTGAACACGTAAACAGAAGTCTCATCAGAACTCTTGAGAAAATAATGAATGGCAAAGCCAAAGACACATGGTCACTCTACTAAAACATGCATTATTAGTATCCTGGGTTTGCACCAATCAAGGGACAGGCTACTCACCGTTCAAACTAACATATGGGTACAAACCAGAAATAGTCACTTGCAACAACCAACTGTAGGTGAAGATTTTCCCGGGAGAACCTCTCACAGTAGATCAAACACCAGCTCTACAACACATACGCCTCAAAGCCAAACTAGCAGAAACAAAGAGGCTCAAAACACAAAAAATGACCTCAACAGAGGACCCACTCCCCATCAACTCCCCCATCTGGGTCCTGGCTGGAAACAGGAAGAAGCTAGACTCAGTACACAGAGGACCAAGAAGAATCATCAAATACTGACCAGACAGGAACACCTACCTGGTTAAGTTCCAGGGCGCCAAAGAGCCCATCACCAAGAAGTACCACAGTTTCCGCCTTTGCCTTAGCAAAGGGGAACACTCAACTTGACTAATACTCACTGGCAAACAACTCCAGAAACATCAGGTGGCAGCTGTCAAGACAAAGCCCCCTCCTGATATACCAGAGTAACCCCTTAAGAAAAGGGTGTGTCAAGGATCTGGATGTACAAGTATTCTGGCTACCGTCATCCCACTTAACATCCAGTCATTGCCCAATTTGGTGCCTTTCCAATATATCATTTGACATTTTGGAAATGGCAACAAACCAATATCACATGACTGTCCAGGTATCCAGCAACTTGAACCCATCCCGCACATGACCAGCCCCTAGGTTTGATCCAACTAAAATCTCCATCACAGCTAAAGCTATATAAGTCTAAAGTATTATCCAATAAAATATACTTCTTCTCTTCTTAATTCCATATTTGAAGCATCCCCAAAAGGCACTCCTCATCAATCTTATTGCAGGAATTGCTAGTTTTGCTCAAACTTAATTATTCTCTTTGCACCTATTTGGGAATCCACAACACAATATAAGCTTGCATGTCCATATCCTACTGGTTACACTCCTGCTACTCCAGTCATCCCACCCCATGCTCTTGACTTGGAGTATTTCCACCCCCATCATCTGGATCTGCCGCCTGCTATGAAGGAGATTCCTACTACTTCTCTCCTCCCCAACACGCCTTCTGCCCAGGACTTCAGTAAGTTGAGGGTCGTTGATATCACAGTATTGAGGCTGGCCAACCAAGTTGTGCCCCATACTGGAAGTTGTTGCCCCCTACCCACTGCTGTCAACTACCTGGTCCGTATTGCGCCTATTGTGTACAAGGCCTTCCCTGTGGGAGTCCAGTCAGACTCTGGTATGGGCTGTGACATAAGTTATCTTATACTGACCAATTATTGTCTTCCTACACTGATGCCACTCACTCTCTCAGATTTCTAACTATATAAAGCCTGAATGCAGATTTCTGACCTCATAGTGAAGCTTGGCAGGAGAATACTTGTACCTTGTCAATTGAGTGTCAGTGTAAGGTCTTGCCCATAATGATGCAAGGTTATAAACTAAAGCGTGTAAAGCATTAGGGTTGAGATTCAGAAGGTATAAAAAGGTAGGGACAGTCTGTAATATAATTTCACAGAATCCTGCTAAAAACTTGTACTGGGTTAAAAAAGATGTGATAGAGTTTAAAAATTCTAAACAGAGGAGATAAAACAAAATATTTAATAAGGAACAATTAGTAACCAAGGGAATGTCAATATTGGGATACTCTTCATCAGCAAACTGGTACATGTAACTATTAAAAGATTTCTCAATGAAAAATAATGGATACAACAAGCCTAAGGCTTGTTTTACAACCTCCATTCTTTAACTAGGAAGAAAGAAAAGAAAAAACTTAGAAATAATCACTTGACTATAGATTGCAAATCAAAATTCATAAAATTACAAATCTGAAGTTAAAATTAATAAAATATTGAAGGAAAGAAATCACTTAGAATTTTGGCTTAAATTTACTCTTCTAAAGCTCTTTATTTATAGTTGCTCGTCTTCAGTTAAACATGATGGCCATATGAGAACAACAGCCAAGAGAAAAGGCAACTGGAGAAAACAAAATAGGAGACCCTGGAGGAGTAGGAAAAACTAAAAAAACGGAAGCAGCTGCAGATCAGCAACGTTGTTGTGCCAATTTTGTTATCAGCTCTGATAACTGATATCTGATAAAAGATAACACTTATTGGTGAGCTTTAAATTGTGCCTAGCTCCTGATACTAAAACATCTCTTCTTTCTGTAACTTGTTTTTGATTCTAATTTTAGTTTCTTTAACTGTTGTTGCCTTGAGTTCCGCCTGACTGGCGTTAATGTTATTGATGGCTTGACTGTACCTGTTCTCCTGTAGGCTGAATATTATCTGAATATCTGATATCTGTAAATTGGCATTGCAACGTAAACTGGAGAAGAGAGGCAATGACACAACAGAAGTTTTGAAATGTAATTGGAAGTTAAAATCTTCTAACTTTAAAGTAAAAAATATGTAAGCTATTAAAAACTAGAAAGAGGGAGAACAACAACGGAAATTTGAACGTGAATTGACGTAAAAACAAGGTAAATAGATTAAAAATATTTAATTATTAAATTTCTAATTTAAAATTTTCTTATTAATATAAAGAAAAATTATAGTAAACCAAAAACAAATAAATATATTTTAACCAAATAGCCTGCCCTAGGGGCAGGGCATGACAGTCAGGCTTTATTATCATTCTGATAAAGTGTCGTAAACCTTTGGTTCAACTAGATTTTATTCTATCTTATTCTAATTTTGTCATTTTCACTTGATATCAACAGGCCCTTTTGCCTCTGTTATCCTGCCTCTTGACCTTTATGCAGACTTCTGGCCTTACTTGTGTTGTCTACCAGGCTCACTCTTTGGGTCTATACATTCCACCAAATATCCACCAAATTCTGACTACAAGGATTTCATCCTAAAAAATATCCTCCTATCAGACCTTCTGTCTCAAAATAAAAATACCAGATTGAGTTAACCAAGAAGATATTTAGTACACCATCCATTTTTGTCTATTCAATAACAAACAAAACTATTTGCCAGCCTATCTTGTATCTATAAAACCATCTCTTATATCAAAGCCCAACTTAAAAAATGTTTCTGTTGTTGTCTATAATACCACTTCTTTCTATCTTTTTGGAGTTTTGTATAGTACTCTTACTACTTTGATAGATTCAATGATATCTATTGTCAGTTCTTGGTCACTGCTAGAATGTTTATTCTATTATGTTATCAAGTTAGCCCCAATTCTGTGGTTAGCTCTGCCTGCCTGACCAGCTCACATCCACATCCACAGGCCCGCCTCACAAGAAATGATGCCCTGAAATAGTTGGCAAATGACATCACAATCCCAAATCCTTGAAGTTACAAATTCATGTTGTTTTTTATTTAACCCACATGGCAAGCTTATTGTCTTGGTGTCATTTGTGGCTGAAAATTAAAAAAGGAATCTTATTTTGCAAATGTACTCAGAAATAGTATCAGCGATGTGTTACTCAAAAGTGAAAACTATTTTTTCTACCCCTTCTCCTTGCAGAGATTGACAGACTAGCTAGCAAGAAAGCAATAAAATAGAAGAGTTCCTAGAAAAGACAATAAGTCAAGGAGACAAAAGAACATACAACATAAAGTGGCAGAAAGCAAAAACGGAGTGAAAATAAGAAACAGCTGTGGCCTTCACTTTGATGTTATGACCTAAATATTGAAAAGATGGAGTTAATGTTTATTTGAGTATCAGTGAACCTGCTTAGAACAAGCCTGCAAGAATTTGCCAAGCTAATTTGGTGTTTGGAAAGAATCTAAATTTGTGGAACATCAAATCTGACACCACATTAGAATGTCTATTTTCTTTGATTTCTAATAATATTTATCTCAAATCTTTTCAAAAAAAACTTAAATATTTAATATATTTATAAAATACACAGTTAAAAATAGATCATGCCTAAATACCACAAGAAGATTTTTCTGAATTGATACAATAAATTATAAAATAACACCTGTCCTTAAACAAGCAACTCATTCTGTATAATAAAAAGCAATTTAAATTAGTGTGAGGATAAATCGTTTTATAAAATCAAATGCTCAATAATATATATATAACTTTTAATTCCTTTAAAATACGCAGCTGTGATAATTTGGAATCAAACGTTTATAATGACCTAGTGTGTTTAAATGAGTTTTCAGTAATGTAACTAGCAAAACATCTAACGATATTGAATATTTACATTTTACCCGTAAAATTTTTAACAATTTTAAATATTTTAAACTTTAGTAAAATTTATAGGTTTAATTTATTTAGCCAAAAATATCTATATTTGATATCGGAAACTCTAGATTAAGCCCCCCAAAATAATTTTCTTTCTCACAATTACAGGTTAGAGTCATGACTCAGACCGGGTTTCCAGATATTTGATAAAATATATAGTTAACGCAAAGCAAAAAAATCCCCAAAACAATACTGTTGAATATGCTTATTTTGAGCTTTTGTTTAAAATAGTTGTATCTGGAGTTTGATGTTGAATTTAAATAAAACAACATAATGGTTGTCTAACATTATAGATTTAGTTTAGTGCTCTTTTTACCAAATGTAATTTGTATTAAAAATCAATTCCTGCTAATTATAAATTAAATCTTTTTTAATCATTTGTAATTAAAATTTTGTGCTATTTCTTAAGTTACCAAAAAAATTACTTGTCTTATTATTTTGCTTTAAACTTGGAGTGGGTGCTACAATAGATTTTAATAAAATTAAAATCAAGAAAATTTTTCCAATTAACATAAAATTGGTTAAAGTATTTAGAAAAAAATATTCTATCAATTTTACATGTAAATATTAATAATAAAATAGAAATTGATTTAAAAAAATAAATTTTGTTTCGTCAACCAATTTGCCATCACTATTTGGAGGATCAGTTTATTGAATATTATCTTGTCCATTTTCAAAAAGAATCATTGTTCAGCTTCCCTTTCTCATTTTCCTTAATGACTGCAACTTCTGCTAGACCAGAGTCTCAATTTATTAAATATCAATAAAATTCGGAAATTTATAAATTGAAAAAATCAAAATTATTTATCACTTATAGAAAAGCGCACATTAAATCCAGAAGAATTTAGAAAACAAAGCAATAAATTTTTAAGAAATTAAATTAAAATGGAAATGTAAAAATATGATCCTAAATTTCCTCTAAAAATACAAGATTCTAGATTAACTTTACTAATTTCATCACTATACACATTTTTTACTTTTTCTGCTAGCTCTATTGCTGAGCTGATAAATTTCAATACAATAAATATCTAAATTAATTTCTTCTACTTACAAATCTAAATATTTTTTTCTGGTAAAATAAGAGCCCCATTTATTCAAAATCAAAATCAAAGCTTAAAGATAAAAGTTTTTTGCAGTTGACAAAAGAATCCTAATCAAGTTTTTTTAAAAATATCAGATAAAGTTTAATTTTATTTCAACTATTAACTTTGCTTAATTTTTTTAAATTGATTTTTTATTTTTAATTTTAAAAAAAAGTTTTACTAGTTTTTTTTTCATAATCATAAACAAATTTACCCAAAATATTTGAATTATTTGTAATTTTAGTAAGGTTAAAATCTTTACACTGTATAAAATTTTTTAAGAAATATTCAGAATCTCTTTTTGATAACATATTACAAATGAAGTATTAATTTTGCCTCATAAGTTTATTTCGAATTCTTATCTTGTAGTGAGGCGTTATTATTAAACATTTAGCAAAAAGGATATTTATCCAAATTATGCCTATTTTCATATTATAAAGTTATCTACTTATAAAATAAAGAAATAAAGTATAGGAATTTGGAAATATATTTGCAACGTGATAGGAAACTTTAGTTTAATTTTTTATCATTCGTTTAGGCTTAAACAAATTTTTATTAATGCTAAATAATCAGAAAATATGATTATGAAATTAGATAAATAAGTTAAGAGTACCCTAAAGTTCTCTGACGTTTATATGAAAAGGTATTTATATACGTAATTAAGATTTTTAATTTCAGTAACGATTATTTAAGACTATAAAATATTTCTCGAAGTCATCATTTAAATTATTATTTAGAAGCACATAACTTTTTATCTAAGCCAATATTCCTAATTTCGAGATTAATTCTAGGAGATATCAGATTTGAAAATAATTTCTGATATATGTATAATTCTATCTTAGCATTTATTTTTACATTTAATAAGTATAACAGCAAGAAAATAAACCTATTTGCACGTTATGGTTATTAATCTATAGATAACAGGACTAAGAAAGTAAAAGTCGGGTATAGCGTTTTTATAAGACAAAAAAAGCAGATTAAAATTAGACCAGAAAGGCTTGTAAAAATAATCGAACCTTAACATTAAAAAATTAAAAACAAAGATATCTAATCACATATCTTTATTAAGCCACTGAATTAGATCCGAAAATAATTTTTGCTTTTACCCAAGCTAAATTATAAAAAAATTAAATTACATAAAAATGAAAATCATAATCAATAAATATGTTAACAATTTCTTTTGTAAAATGCTCGAGATTAATTTATAACCAAAATTGTAAATAAATCTAACATAGAAAAAAACTACATTATACGGGAAAACTCTAAAAATCAAATGATATGTAATCAATATTTTCCAATTATAAATATTAAAATGGCTTAATTTTAATGTTTTTAATAAACACAAATCTAAACTTCTTTTTAAGATTTTAAATTTTTGAATTAATATTATTTTTATTTGGCTTTATAAATCAATTGATTTTTTAAAATCATGAACAAATTTATAGATAAGAGGAAAAACTTTATAATAATTCAAATCTGTTTTTGTAATGAGGCATTTTAATATTTTAATCGTTTTACTAAGTGTAATAATAATTCGTAATGTGAATCTATAACTAATTATAAAAGGGACTTATTTTTTAAATTTTATTTAAAAAAATAAACGACTATTATTTAAAACAAATTAGTTTTTGTTCAAAAATATTGACCTTAGCCAGTTTATGGTCAAAATATAATTTTATTTACATTTAACAGTATAAAAAAGTTTTGTTTTGTTCAGGTGGGTGATTAGATCTACTTTAATCAATCTACGGTAAGCTAGACTTTACGAAAAGTAGTTTTTTACATTAAGCAAAAGAAAAAGTTTTTCTTCGATTAACCATTAGGTAGAAATATTTTTTGTACAATTTCATTGAAGCTTTCACAATTGTCGCAATTAAGATTTATTTATTATACACATTTTTTTGAAAAAATTATAATTTTTTAGCATATAAAGAATTTTTCAGTTTAATCTTTTTTATGTATTTCTTTAATTCTTAAAAAAATCAAAATAATAAAAAACTGAAGAGTTGATTATAGCAAGTTTAATTTATTTAAGAATCAATTTTTGATAGAAAATGGCTTAATTACTTTTATTCTTAAAATTAACTATTATATTTTAATGAAAAATTCAATTGAAAAAGAGAACACATAAAGTTTCACTTATAATTTTTGATAAAAAAGTTAATTCTCACCTTATTCAGGGTTAAGTAATTTGTAAATAATTTTACTTCCCTGGTTCATGAAATTCAGAAAAAGATTCTCCAAGGTAGCAAAAGAAAGCATTTTAAAATTTAAAAAATTAATATCAACTTCTTTATCAAAATGGTAAAATAAAAAGCGGTATATACCCTATGTTAAATCAGCGTAAATATTTTTATATTTCTTAAAGTACACTACGTTCCAAATTCATTTTTTAACATTGTAAAAAATGTATTATTAGAACTTTAAAATAATTCAGTATACAATGTTTTTATTTGTTTCTTGATTGATAAAAGATTAATATTAATTATAAATAGTCATGATAATTTTATATTTTCTATTTTTCAATTTAAGAACCTTTCATTTATTTTTATTAGTCTTTTTGACCAATTGTTTAAAATAGCAGTGGAATTACACGAAAATAAATTTAAAAAACTATATTTCAATAATCGCTGCTTTCTACAATTTAACTGAAAATTTTGCATATACAATTTATAAAATGATAAAATTACCAGATTTTTAAAATAACCATTTGCTTTACTATAAAAATGATTACAAAGTGATGTTCGACTTCCGAAATCGGATCTAAATAAGTTTCCATAAATTTTAATGCATATAATCTGAATAAAATCTAAATCTTTTAGACATTTCTTTAAGTTGTGGTTTAAAAAAAGAATTGTGGATTTCTTATAACTTTAAAAAATACATTAAATTGAAAAATTTTGATTTTTTTAAATTTACAGCAAGATAAGTAAATTTATCAATCATAGATTTATGAAAATAAAGCAGATTTAATGACTTTTTTTGATATCAGTAACCTATTATTTTTTATAAAGGCGCCATACTTTCTTTTTATAATTAATAATTTACATTTTACGGATATTATTATGTAAATGGAATTTATTTGAATCTAGCTTAATGAATATTTGATATGTTTTATCACAAAATTGCCTTTTTAAATCAAAAAAACACAACAATTGTTGATTAAAAAACCTTTTAAGGACATTTTTATATTTGTTTATTATGTATATAAAAACTTTTATAGAAGTTAAACGACTAAATATTTATAATCTTCATTTATTAAAACTATGGTTAATAGAGTAGATACAAAAAACATATTTTTATATTATATCTTCTTAAAAATAAAAGCAGAAAAATATAATATCAAATGTTTCTATTTAATAAAACGAATTTGTATAATATTTCTATATAATAAAGATAAAATTAGGTCAGTTGAATTTAAAAAAAGGTTTTTTTATTTAATTTTTTTCCTTTTTAAATATGGATATTGATGTTCAAAGCTTGTTTTTTGGGAGGAAATAAGAATAAATATATGATTTGGTTTTTTAATTTGTATGTAATTTTTTACTTTAGTATAAATCAACAGCCTAAGTCATTACCATCTATTAATATATATAAACAAGTAATTATTGTGGACAATAAATTAACTTTTTCGTTAAAAGGAGTAGACTCGCTTTTTTATGACTTAACTTTTTATTACACACTCATACAAATAATATTAAAATAGAGTATTTAAGAATTCTATTAAATTATCTATTAGATTCTACATATTTATGCTTGATAAGAAAGCTAAAATAAATTTCAAGGAACTACAGTGATTTAGATTCAAAACTAAAATTAATACTTTTCTAATATAAAGCTTTTTAACTTTTTAAGAAAATAATTTTTAAATTAAACCTTTCTTTTTCACTTTTCTAAATATTTAATGAACAAAACTCTAAAAATATAATTACCTAAAAGTATTTTAAACCTTTAATAATATAAATTTTAAAATGATGTTTGCATCTTAAAATGGAGTCTTTTATTATGTGATTTATCTGTAAATTTTAATGAATGAATTACTGCTTGTTTTTCATTAGTTTTAAAAATTTCCAAAAATTTTAGTGATGAAACATGTGTTTAATTTAGATTCTTAAATTTTAAAAAACTAATTGAAGCCAAAACGGAAAATATTTAAACAACATGTTGTAAATATAAGTAGCTCTTAAAATTTTGTTAACCAAGACTAAACATATTTAAATCTTTTAACAATAGATTGGATCCAACTTTTTTTATGAAAAAATTGGCTTATTTTTCGAAAAGTTTTATTTTATAAAATCCACCTTGTTTTCAATATTTTTACTAAAAACTAGTAAATAAAACATCTAAATAAATAAAAACAAATAAATTATATATACTCTAAGAACAATATATAATAATAAAATTCATAAGTCAAATATCAAAAACCTATTATAAAAAATAGCATAATCATCGAAATATTTAATAAAACAACATTTCGACTAAACAGTCGCTTAAGTTTTTTCAAACCAGCTGGAAATCTTATTTATAAAATATAGATGAAAAGATTTATTCATTGTTCCAAATAGGTATTAATTTTAAACACTTAAGAAAATTGGACATCCCGCAATGAAAGAATTTTAAAAGTAATTAAATATTAAGAGATAAAAAATTAAAACTAAATTGGAATTAGTCCGTGAAATATAGAAGCCAATTTCATCTATTAAACTTTGTACAAAAAAATTACGAAATACTCTAAATATTATTTGCTGATTATTAATTAACAATGTGTGCTGAAGCTCTATTCTAAGTTTTTAAAATTGGTGCCGTTCTTATTCAGATAATATATTATTTTCATATAGGACAATAGATTTTAGACATATTTTTTCTTAAAAGGGAATATTTAAAACCTAATATTTAACATATTTTTATATGGATTTCTAAATCATAAAAAATATTTAAATAATTTTTTTCTAACAAAATAAAGCCTTTATTCAAGTAATTTTAGTATATAATTTTTTCTCGATAATAGTGTAACATCATTTAATAAACTATTTGATGTAGTTTAGGGAATTTTGTTATTATTTTTTTAGTTTCTTAAAATATTTTTATTTATGTCAAAAAATTTCACATGTTAAAAAAATATGTGATAAAATTTTTGGATTGTTATATTTAAAAATAACAATATTTTTAGTGATCTCGCACAATATCAAGTCTCTTTCATAGTTTAATTTTTTGTTCCAGAATCAAACTTTACTTTTACTGCTTGTTTTGACACTAAATTAAATAGTCTTTTTATTTTATTTATTTTATCTATGGCAATTCAAATTCACCCAAAAAATACGAGAAGATTGTATCACTGGCTTTTCAATATATCGTTTCTATTTTTATCTTTTTTTAAAAAAATTTGATTTAAAAATCTGAGACCTTTTTACCCGTTCTGATTTTTCAAATTTCTTAATTTTTATAACAATCCCTCAATTTTTATTCTTTTACGTGAGGCATATTTTGAGTGCTTCCTTTTCCTTTTAATGTGATGATAATAATTTAAATATTTATGTACTTATTACTCTTTTAAGAAAATTTCTAGAATAAACTTTAAGCTAACCTGGCTTAGTTTAAATCAAAAATGTTCAAGTAAAATTCCAATGACACCTTTTGGACATTTAAACTTATCATTGTTTCATCGTTCATAATTGCTAGAAACAATTTTATATAAATAAGACGAAAGTAAATTAAACAACTATTAGATAAAGACAATATTGAGTTTTTGTTTGGATCATGTAACTGTAAAAAATTGTAAGAAAAATTAGAAAATACATTTCTTGATATTTTTCCATATGGGTTTCCGAACAAATATTTAATTTTACAATTTTCGATTATCAAAAAGTTTTTTAAAAGTATTTTTAAAAAACCTTTATTATAATTTGACTAAACACATCTTTTTAAGGATCAAAACGTGCTCTGACTAATTTCATATACTAAAATTAGTGCTTTTTTCTAATAATTGTATTTCTAACACAATTCTTTTATGGTTTCTGCAATTTTTATTTCATATAGCTCGACCCCTAATTTATTTCTAAATTTAATCAACTTAAAGTTAAATAAAACATCGTAAAGCAACAAATTTATCTTATCAAGTGGATTTAATTTAAGAACCCTTATTTATCCCCTTTGTATCATCTTGTATTTTTCCGATATATTTTAAATGGATTTCATCTTGAGTTAATCTTCAAAACTTACAATAGGAAAAATTTGCTTTAAAATTAGCTTACGCCAAAAAAACTCCAATCTTATTAATCAATTTACGATATTCTTAATATTATATATCAGATTGATTTATTTTAAAAATAAAAAATATTTTCTCTTTTTTTAAGTTTATTGTTTATATCTAGCTTATTTTACGAATATTTATTCATTTATCATAACCAAGCATGACACCATTAACTTGAAACTAAAATTATTTTACTTTTAATCGACAACCAAGAATTGTTTGAAGTCACATTAAATACTGCCATAGTAGAAAATGCTCGAAAAAGCAAGAAGTCATGCCTACCATAGCTTTTCTTGACCTAAATATAAATATGATTGGAATTAAACAAGTGAAGCTCTTGAATTCTTTAGCTTGTTATTTAGGTAGTGAATTGTATTTTATTTAATTTTTTGATTTTTTTAACTTAGATTAATGGATTTTTTTTAAAAAAGTCAAAGCATCTAAAGCCTATTAAACTGTTCTATTTTTGAATGATTAATTTACTCTTTTACCCCATTAGAAAACAATGAAAATCTATCCCTCACAGTTTCCTCAATAAAAAACTTCTGTTTCTTTAACGTTTATTATACTTATCATTTTAAAATTAGATCATAAAAAGTAAACAAAACAAAAAATGATGAGATCAAGATATTTATTTTTAATTTCGTAGAAAACCTTATGAAAAATATTCTATGCTTTTTTAAAAAAAAGAAAAGGTGGCTGCAAAACACGTTATTTCTTAAATTTATTTTTTTGACTTTCACTTTCACTTTCACTTTACACATTTTTCTCTCCAAACATCACAATAACTCGTTCAAGCCCAAAGCGCTTTAGGGGATATGTGGTTTAAATTAAACTCTCACAACTATTTAGTGCTTTTAAACTTTCCTTAGACTGTCTCAATTTGACTTTTTTCAAATTACTAAAAATATATGAATTTGTATTTATATGCAGAATACCTGAAACCCAAGAGAAAGTAAAGGTTCACCCAAAATTTACACCAGCCCTTTCAAATCCACATTTTTCTTATTTTCAGTAGCAACATTCAATAATTAACCAATTTATTCAAGAATTATGTCTTTCACTAATTTTAGAAAATCTAGAATTTTCTAGATTATCAAATATATTTAAAGGGGTTTCTTTTAAAAAAACCACTATTAGAAGTTATTTATTACCAATTACTTTTGAAATTTCAATACACTACTATCTACTGTTTAGTCATATCAAAAAATTAGACTTTTTTTATAAGCCTTATCGGATATACATAAAAATATATCCAAGAGTAATGCCTCAGAATTTTAACTCGATTTTTTCATAGGGGGCTATATATCTTTTTATTTTTACTTTGCTGAAAATATCTGCTGATATGCTGCCACTCAATTACCAGCCCTCCTTTTAGTTAAAAGCAAAAGTCAAAAATGTTTTCTTAGACGTGCTATTAACACAACAGACCAATAGTTACCCTTTATTTTTACAATTCCTTTAAAATAATGATAACAACTTTAACTTGAATTGTTGGTATGCCTTTGATTTTCTATATGTTGATGTAAGTATCCTATTTTTCTAGCCTATTTTTATAACACAAACCCAGAGCCAAGAATAAAGCAAGTACAAATTTTCATTTTTGGCAAATGTAATAGCTTTAGAAGGTTACTCATAATTTGATAACCAATGAAAATTGAAATTTTATATTATTAATTACCATAAAGCAGTATAAATATATATGCCTCTTTAAATAAGGTTTTTTACACGATACTATATTACCTTACTTTTAGATTGATGATACATGACAATTGATACTGCTTTTAAACTAAGCTGTTTTTTATTCAATTCAACTCACATCACTTTGAAAAGACTTGTAAAATCAGGGTTAAATCAAACCTGATGTTTTAACAACTATCTTTTTTTGATCATAGATGTCAGAAATGACATTTCTGCCCTCTCAAACCCATGGTCAAAACTGCCTGCAGGTCATCAGCCCTGATGAGCTTGATGTCTATCTTAGTGACCAATCAGAATTGTACACCTGAAGAAAGCATGAGTCAGACAGCCACCCCCAACAATATCATTCCTGAACAGAAGGGTTGTGTTACCCTTCTTGAAGATCCAGCCAATAAGTGCCCTTCCTGCGCCAGTGCCATTTGCCGCCCCAAAACCCAGGCATCCTGCCCGTCTAAATTCCCATTTCCCAACCAACTAAACCTCACTCATTAAGATTAAAGTCTGGTAGCGGGGAGCTATATAAACTATTGGACCCTGCTGCAGACTTTACTGCTATTTCTGAATAAAGGTTATGAGATATTGGTACTTCCAAATATTGCCATGTTTTATCTTAGTTATCTGTCAATTTCACCCCAATCTTTCTGGCCTGTCTGCCTCTTGCCTGCAAGTTTTTTTCTTCTGGCACTACCTTTGGTCCTGTCTACTTCACAGAGTATCCTTTTAAAACTGAATATAGAACATTTACCTCTGAAAGTATACTAGTGCACAATTCTTTGGCCTGAACTAAAGAGTTGACCAGATTTAACAGAAATGACACTTGGTTTATTAATGAACCCCAACTGTTTAAAGATAAGTATAACTTTCGCCCTGCTTACCAACTGGACATGAAATTTCTCTCATTTCCAAACTGATGCCCATGTCTGCCTCTGAGCTTCCTGCCAGAGCCCAGAATGTCCTAGACAATCAGCTAGCCTGCCTGGAGATGAAACAACCAACGGCGCTGAAAGCATTGCCAACTGCCTTCCTAGAAGAAAATTCTCCCTTTCTGACTACAAATGGCCAGGGGTTTGCAAGGCTCACGTACCACAAAACCCTGGCATTGTAATTAAACACAAAATTGGGTCTCTTTGCTATTGGGAAATGATAAATCAGGAAAGCAATCATTCAATTGTGTAATCAGGCGCTTGATTGCTTGCGGGTTCTAATAATAGCTGTGGCATCTTGCATGCTGCAGCCAAACCAAGGTTCATGTTATACTGGTCAATGCTCTTCCCTTCCCAGGTCTCAGTGCACAATTTTCAAACCATTTCACAAGTATCACTGGAAATGATGTCACCAGGCCTCTGGTGGCACAAAAGGCTAAGTATTCCTCAGTAAGTATAAATAGTGAGGGTTAGAAGCCCTTCTCACTGTTGACATCTTAATAAAGCAAGTTTATGCCCAGGACCCATTATTTTCTTGCAGAAATTATCTACTTTTGCACTCACATAATTATTTTGTTTGCATCTAATTACAAATCCACTACACAATACAATTGTGCCTATCTGTTTCCTCCTGGTTTTGCTCCTGTTTATTTGGTTAAGCCATCTTGGGCCATTGACTTTGAGTTATTGTATTCCTATCATCTGGATCTCCCTCTTGGCCACCCTAGAGGGTGCAATACATCAATTCGAATGACGCTATCTCAAAAACGCCATCTAGAAAGACGCCATCTCAAAAAAGTGTCCAAAAACGTCATCTTGAAAGACGCCATCTTGAAAACGCTATCTAGAAAGACGCCATCTTAAAAACGCCATCTCGGATCTATGGCTAAACTGCGCCAGATAACTTAAAATATTGATAAAAGCCCAAAAAACATTTCAAAAACTATAAAAAAACATTTGACTAGACTCAAAATCATCCAAGGATTTCAAATCTGCAATAAAAATATGGAGTCAGCTAATACCAACTATAGTGCGCAAAGCTTCAAAGTCAACACATCCTAAAACGGTGCTATTTTTGTATTAAATTTTAACACTATATTAAACATGTATATACATATTAAAAGTTAAAATCAAATATTTGAAAAAAAGAATTTATTGTTAAAGAAAGTGGATTATACATTAGATCCAAGGGCCGTAGCAATGCCTTTGAGATGGGTAAGGCGGCCCTCTCTGGTGTAATAGGCCAAAGCTGCTCTTGTAACACTTGCGAACTTGACCTGCTGGCCAGCATGCTTGGCTATAAAAGCTTTGCCTTTGACAGCCTGGGAATATAGCTGATCCCCGTGTGCATGCTGGACCTTAAGCTTCTTGATGATCATATTGAACATAGGCTTTTTTGCCTTAACCAGGCAGGAAAATTGGTTATGCCAACCTTCAAGTGAGGAGGTTGGTCTTAGTTACGCCAGCTTTGACCTGCTTATAGCAGTTCCAGTTAATTGAGTCGCTGCCCTTGCGGATGCAGCAATGTCCCTGGAATACACCTACCCACTGGTGCTCAAAATACTGTATGAAAGGAGCAAAGGCTTCTTGGTTCCCAAGAATGTAATCGTCATTGAGAAGCTCGTCATAAAAAAGGTTAACCTCTTCCTTTCTGACCATGGCAAGAGCAGCAAAGCAATTGAATATCTTTCTGGCCTCCTTTGTGCCATCTTTGTATACCAGCTTATTGAGGGCTGGGTTTTTCATCAGGTTCTTGCGCAGAGCCTGGCGGTAGTGAAAGAAGCAGCCTTGGGGCCTGCTCCTAAATACCTTGATAAAAGCGTTGGCCTGTGCAGCCTCAAAGTCAACCATCAACGTGGTATGATAAGGAACGGACTCAGGCGTTTTTTTGGTTATGGCCTGTTGCTCTTGGGTAGCCTCTGGGCTGACCTTCTTCTTGCGGCCCCTTTTCTTGGTTGGCTCTTCTTCAAGCGTAGGCAAGATGGCATCCAGTTTTTGCTTGAGTATATTCAAGGCGTGGATGTAAGTCTCTTCCCTTTTATTAGTGAGAAAGAAGAAGACAAAGGGAATTGTATGTTCATTGACCTGACCATAGATGGCCCAAAGCTGATAAAATGGCTTAGGACAAGAGGCAAAAGTCCCATCGGCAAACCAGGTATCACACTTTAAAAGGCGTACAAGATCCTCTTGTGTCAAAAAGCACAAAATACGGGTTGGTGAACCTTGCCTGTCGTTGTGTAGCAAAAAGGGCTTTCCAAGCATGGTAGTCTTCTGGACTTCTGAAAGTACAAGCTCTTTGATACTTCTAGCGCTGACGCCAATATTGGCATCAATTGACTGTTGATCAGTCACATACTGTTAGAGTCTGGTCTTTTCTCCAACCTCCTCTCTCTGATCCTTATTCAGGTAAAGGAGAGCATGAGTTACCAGCTCAGTTGAAGTCAAGTCCTTGTTGAAAGGAATGGCTTGGCAAAGGTACTAGCGCATTAGATAGTAAAGAATCATATCAGAGCCCAAACAGTCATGCTCAATGGTGAGCTCCTTGACTTGGGTAAACCCAATTGTAGTTAATCGCGCGGGGCAACCTGGACTATCACATGTGTAGTGATGGTTTGCCATATTTTTTTTCTGGTCATTGCATATGAAAAGGAAGCCGTCCTTGACAAAGCCAGCACCCCCTTCTTGGTCATAATGGGAAACGAGTCAGGAAAAATAGCTGGAACTATAAATTGCCCGTTGACGTTGCAGATATTGGCAACTGCATGTAGGTCCCACTCTAGGATAGGCTCCTCCTCTGAGGCTGCAAAACCATGGTCACCAGAGTTGCTTTCAGAGACTCTTTCATTCTCATCTTCATCATTGGAGTGAACGTGCTCCTCCTGGAGATCAGAGGGGGAGTAGACAAAGGGAGAGTGGGGAGGGGTGGGGCTATCAGCCTCAGGCTTGGGGGAAGGTGTGGGGGTCTTGGCAGGCGTTTTTCCTTTAGGAGTCTGCTTGGCGAGGGTAGCCTTGGTCTTTCTTGCCTGAGCGGGAGCGGCTGTGCTCTTGGGAGCCTTGGGGGTAACATTGGTGGTAGGCTTGGGAGGCATCTAAGAGCAAATTTGCGTCAGAAAAGTTCAAATTTGGGGAGAATTTTTAAAGAGAAAAATGAGAATGTGTTAAATATAAAAGTAGTCAATATTTTTACATGAAATTGTAGAGAAACTCTCAAATTATATACCATCAAAATTATTATGTTTTTTATTCTGTAAAAATTAAAAATTTATTAGTAGCGCAAGTATGCAAAACTGTGAGTTTTGACTGAAAACTTGCAAGTGAAATGGTGTTTTCAAATTGATGTAATTGAGATGCTGTAGCTCAAAAATATAGTGTTTTTGACCATTTTTATATTAAATTAACAAACTTCTGGTGGAGCTACCTCAACCAGGCCAAAGAGTAAAACTTGAATATTTTTAAAACTAGCTTATACAACTGGGGTTAAAAAGTACCCAGTTGTTTAGAGGAGATAAAAAAATACATAAATGCAAAGTTTCAGACAGTTTCTTACATTTTTTACTTAATTGAGATTTGGCGCTGAACTGTACTTTGCAAAAGTGGAAACAGTCAATTTGTGATGGCATGCTCTTTATAGCGTCCTATGACACCACATGCTAAAACAGGTTATTCCTAGTGCCACATTGGTGGGCGCCACTCCTATTGGACGCTTAGTTGCTTAGTAGATTTTGTAATGGGTACATTTTGCACAACGGAAATACCCTCATTACTAAATAAAATCACTAGTAAAAGATTGTATTATTAAAACCCAAATAGCAAAGTTCACACTATGATAAGGAATAAGGCTAGCATATTAAACGTGGATTTTTGAATGACTGTGTTGCAGAGGGGTAGTACTATCAAAGTGGCACTAATTTGGGTTAATTTATTATGTAGGTCTTAGATTAATACCATATTTTATTCCCAATTAATAAGAGAAAGGCTTGGATTAATCACATAAAAGTAAGATATAATGACAAAAAAATCAAAGAACACACCACCTCACCATTTTAATTAAAGCTTATGCGCCGCAGCGCCAACTAATTAAAACTTTAGGCGCCGCGGCGCCGCTTTTCAGTAGGTTGGATTTTGTCTTTACAATTTTAAATCTACTACCAATCCAAAATATCTTTTTTCAATTATACTATTGAGACTAGTGCTTAGAAATATGATTAATAATTAGATAACCATTTTGGGGATTCAAAAATAGCGCCGCGGTGCTTGATGTAAAAGTAGAGCGGCGCCATGACATCCAAAATATTTGCAAGGCGGTGCCGCAGCGCCTGGAGCTTTTTTTGGGTGGCGTGGTGGCGCTTTATGTATGATAGAGACGGCGCGGCGTCACATGTCATTGGATATTCTGCAGTAATGATCCAAAATCTACTGCCAATTGAATATATATAAATTTTATATTATAAATTTATGACAATGAGGTTGCAGTAATTCTATTCTGTGAGCTCCGTCATAATTGGCATCATTGATTTTATACTGCTAATTTATGAAGTTGGCTGCTGTAATCCTAATCCGTGAGCTCTGTCATAATTAGCATCATTGCTTGGTCAAAATTTCCAACATATCCCCCCCATTTGACCAAACACCACTTTCTTTCTTTCCAAGATGAATCCCAACACCAACAACAACAGCAACACCAACATGCGCCAAGCCTACGACAAAATGATGGCTTCAATGGACAAAGCGGAGCAGCGCACTTTTCAAAAAATGCCGCGCTCAGTTTGTATTGCTTTCTTGAATCAACTTTGGGCCAGTGACTCACAGTTTTGCAAAAAGGACTGCGCAACCACCGTGGCGGCCTCTGAGTGTAGTACTGCGCCAAACTCTAGTGCCAGGGATTTCTCTGACAAGGACTCCATGTTTGAGGAGCCTCTTCCTGTCAGCAATGTGCCACCCAGCGGCAATCATTCTGGTGCTCAGCACCCATTTTCTCAACCCCTTCCTTCCACTGGCGCGCCTCCCCCTACCCCATCTTTAATGCTCTGCGCCCGCCGCAACTCCAACCTTGTGATGGTGGACTACCCTGACCTCCTTAGCAAGTTTGGGATCTGCCACCACAAGGAGACAATGTACAGCTTTGTACAGGCGCTACACTCTGATGAGGATGCAATGACCCCAATTTGGGCAGGGGAGTTATACCACGGCCGGTATGATGCCTCCCGTTTGGCCGCTGAGGTGCGTCTAGGGCTGCAGTCAGCTACCCTGCCCCCCAGTGAGCTGTCCACAATGAGTATATTGACAAGGTGGCTTGGGTTTGGGCTCTTGAGCTTGCAGCAGATCCCAGCTTCTATCAAACCTTGGACTTGCCTGTCCAAGCCAATACCAACTGTCACTTCTCCGCCACGTTCAAGGCATATCTTCAAGCCATTACCACTGGCAATGCTTCTCTCTACCTTCCTTTGGCTGCCGCAACTTGCCACTTTATGTGGTATCCTCCCAAAAGTTGCCAGCCCGGGTACGCTGGTTGTTGCCTGGAGCATTACTGCTCCCTGGCTTACCAGTTCCGCGTCCCTTTGCCCCTATCCTATTCCTACATGGGAGATGCGTTGATAGACTGCTTCACTATAGGTGCTGCGTTCTCCGCTCGTAGTGGCTGGGGCCGTTTGGTGCCAGTCAGTCAGATCCGCCTTCCCCTGTGCAACTGGTCTTCTATGTCGCGCAACTCCCAGTTGGCCTGGGCCCAAATGCTGGTGATCCTGGCTCACGTGCGCCAGCGCCTGGACAACAACCGCTACATGATGCCCACCCATGAGCGCCCAGTGATTACCATCCAGCGCACCGCCAAGCATCCCCGCCCCGCCAACTGCCAGTCCTCTCCTCCTGCCACGTCTTCTGCTCAGCAGCGTGGAGGCGCCCGCAACACAAGGGACTAATCCCACACAGCCTGCCTTTTATTGCAATAAACTTGCTTTGCCTATCCTCTTTTTTATTGTTTCTATTATTTTTTAGTTCTTATTTTTTATTATATTAAGTTTTTAATTGTTGTAATTATCTTCTAAATTTAGTGCTTATGGAAATATTGTTGATTAGTGGAGTTTTTATGTTAGGGATTGAAATTTTGCGCCGCCGCAACACTAATTTTAATAGTAAGACGCCGCTGCGGCATAAAAGATGTTTGCAAGGCGGCGCGGCGGCGCTCTTTAATTGTAGAAGGCGGTGCGGCAGCGCTTAAAGCTGGCTAGTTTTGCAGTTGAATTTGCAAAGTTTTGGTAACCTTATTTTGATAACAGACTTTTTATTTTGATTTGAGATAGCGTTTTTGTGGTGCAGTTTTTTGTGATGGCGTATTTTAGGATATTTATTAAGTGTTTTTATAATTAAAAAATCTAATTGGATAACACTTTTTTATTTTGATTTGAGATAGAATTTCTGTGATGCAGTTTTTTGAGATGCTGTATTAGAAACCGATATGTAAAAAATAACTATTTAATAAATTTTATTAAGTTTTTTTTTAGTTTTGCTGATGTAAATCACGACACTATCTCGAAAAAATTTTGAGATGGCGTCTTTTGCTCTGGCGTTTTTGAATTGACGTATTGCACCCCCTAGAGTGACCATTTTGCCTACTATGAAGGAGATTCCTATTAAACCCTCCCTGCCCAACATGCCTTCTACCCAAGACTTCAGTAAGTTGGGGTTCATTTACATTACAGTATTAGGGCTGGCCAATCAGGTTGTGCCCCATAGTGAAAGTTAGCGCCCCCTGGCTACTGCTGTGAATTATATTGTCAGGACCACATCAATTTTTTTACATGGCCTTTCAGGCCCAGCCCACCTTCTCTGTGGGAGTCCAGTTGGCCTCTGGTTGGGCCATAACACTTCCCCTAGACAATTTCAACAAGCTGTTTGGGATAGTGTACATCATCCTTTTGGTGGGGATTAACACAATTATCCTGGCTTCTGAATTGTGATATCAGGTAGGAAAATCTATGTTGCACCCCTTAAAGTTAGCACTGATTTTATGGGGGCTTTGGCTACCTGGCCTGCAGCCTGCCTAATCCCTTAAAATTGTTAAGTTGCACTCTACTATGTTATAATAGGAGAAAACTTAGCAGAAAGTCTTTAGGATGAAAGACTTGCAGTTCAAGATAAGCAGGAGTTAGAAACCTGGGCGTTGTAACAAGGTAAAGTGTATTATCTTTTTGCTCTTTGTTAGGATAATGTAAATATGAATCTTTCTAAACAGAATAAAGATGCCACTTGAAGCTTTAAAAAAATGTAAAATCAGAATATAGATAAACTTGGTTTTATTTAGAAAGTAAAATTTTCTTAAATATCACAAGATTTCATCAATGTATCATTAGTAAAGACACCAATATGACATGCCGCTGATAGAGGTGCGGCCAACTCACTAATTGATCTCAATTCATACTTAGGTAAAATGAGTATCTCAATGCAAAAGCAAAAACTCTCTAATTTGCAACTAATGTCATAAACAAAATCATCTGTAAGTTCAATCAATAATAATTTCAATTTTGGGTTTACAACAGATCCCCTCTCAAGATTGGACAAAGAGGAGAAGTAGGCCCAAAGAAACTGGGTATGAACTCTGATAAAGAAATGCCCCAAAAGGGTTCATTTAAATGGTATACTTGGGACCACACTTGAAGATTATCATGAGAGAACTGATTCATAGGGAGTCTAGCTTATGAGCACAACTGCTCACACAATTCTGGTAGTATAAGACTTGATCCCCCAATTGAAAGTCAGGAATAGGAGAGCTGGAGACATTAAAAGGTGACAGCTCTAGGGTCTTTGTCTTATAGCAGTATGATAGGCGGTGGCTTGAATGTAAATAACCCAATTGACCAGGTCTTTCATCAACTTTTCTGGGTCAACTACCTCATTGTGTTCCACCAAAAAATGTCCCAATATTGATGAGCTGGTGGCCTCTCTATCAGAGCATAGTGAAGTGAGAGAAGCCAGTAGAGCGGTGTTTGCTTAAACAATAAGCAAACAATGCAGCAGGGATGTACTGATCTCAATTAGAGGCATCAAAATGCATTAAGTGGTGCATGATTGATATCAGGGTAGAGTTAGCTCTCTCTATTGTCTCATTTGTGGCAGGGTTATTATGAGGCAGATAAGAATTGATTAGTACTCATGGTCTCAACAATAGATGTAATTAACCTAGTATTAAAATCTGTTTCATTGTCTGAAAGCAATACTTGAGGACATCTATGATGATAAAACACATCTCATAACAGGAATTGAGCTGTAGTATTGGCCATGATTTTTTTAGTGGCTTGAGCCTCAATCTAATTGCTAAAGTGATCAATGACAATCAGAATAAACCAACAGCCAGAACAGAAGTGAGGTAAGGGTCTCACTGCATCAACACTAAAAATATGAAATGTATGCTTGGGTAATATCAACTTGGGTTTGTGTTAGGCTGGACAAGCACACTGAAGTTGACACTCATGGTAGGACACTAGAACATCAGGGATAAATACCTGCATTTTCTTATAATAATAGCTTTTTCTCAGCCAGTCATGGGTTTTTGCAACTTTCCTATGTCCAGTATCTAGATAGGCCTGTAAGACTGTGAAGATCCTAAGACTTGGGCTTATGTAGGGCATATATAAATCTCTAAATTTCTTAAACAACTGGTTATCTCAACCCTGAGTACTAGAAGAAAGCTTTTGTAATACAACTCATATTTCCTTGGTTTTGGTTTCTCAGGCCAAGTGGTATCTAATAAGCTCATACATGTCATGTCCTGTCCCAAAGGGCAGGCTTCAAAACAACTTTAAATTTGAAATTATAATTTAAATATTTGAACTAGATTTTATTTAGTAGTTTAAATCAAGAGTTACCTTGTTTTTGCTTGCTTTTGCGTTGCTTTTGCTTTTGCTCCTTTGTGTGCGCGGCTCAATCCAATTCACTTTTATATAATTCCTATTCTACAATAGGGTTATTTTTTACTTTTTAACTCCTTGGCTTACACAACCACTGTCTTTTCCCACTGCTTCATGCAGATCTTTGGCTTCTTTTGCCAGCTGCTTTCCCATCGCCATGTGTTTTTTCCCTCTGGCTATCAATCAAATCTGTTCAGAAAATTCCCTGTTTTTCCCTGAAGATCTTCCCAAGACTTGGTTTTTCTTGCCTATAAATAAAGACACCAGAGAAGTAAGCTTTTTAAGCTGAAATTCTAAGTGGTTTTCCCCCAATCACTTTTCACAGTTTTTTTACTTCAATTTTTATATTTTCATTCTAAAATTCTAACTTCAAAATTTGCTTAGGTTATTATCTGTAATATTAAAAGAAGCTTAGGTTTAGATTAGGTACATTGTTAGTTCTTAATTTGCCTCCCAGGCTCAAACAGTTAGCACAATTAGAATGAAGATAGTTAGATAACAAGCATTTAGCTTGTTGTCACCATTTTTTTACTTTAAGGATAATTTTACTAGTTTTATGTTGAGATATTCCCACGGGGAATATCCTGACGTAGATATACCTTTGGTTACAAACAAATCCTTATTTAACACTTTATTTTATATAGTTTTTTAGGATTGGTTAACTCTATGACACCTTTTGTGTCTAATCATAAGTTTTTGACAGGTCTTTTAAAGGTTCTTCTACAAACTGTACCTACTTTTTTTATATCTTTTAAACTTAAATCCAAACACTTTACACGGTATAGTTTATAATCTTACGCCTTATTGGGCAAGACCTTAAATTATTTCAGCTTCAAACAGGATTAACCTGGGTAGTTCTTTTTCTATCACTTTTATTGTCATTTTAGCTGTAGCCTTTTCTATAATTTTTGCTGCCTTAATATCTCTTTGCATATTTCTTTTTGGATGAATTTACAACAAGGTTTTCCGCAAGAACAAACCTACCCCTTCAGGTTCACACACCACGCAAACAGTTGTACTCAACATTCTGTCCTCTCTTGCCCATAGCTCTCCTTCTCCCAGCATATTCAACATCCTGGCCTACTCTCAAGCGCACTTCACGGCTTTCAGCAAGGACTTCCCCATTGACACGCATAAGGTCTTGTTTCTTGCTGAGAAGCTCACTGGCCACTATTGCAACTGGTTCAGTTCTCATTCTGTTAGAAACTCAGAGGTTCTCCAAGATTATGCTCAATTTTTTCTCTCTCTCCTGTCCTTCTCTGGTGAAGACAATGACTCTGCTGTCCCATTTTCTTCCCGCTTCTCAGGCCTGGTCCAAAGTTCACTTCCCCTCAGAGAATACAATCAGAAGTTTTGCTTGCTTCAGTTTAGACCATAGGCTTCAGACACAGAGGCTTGCAGTTTCTATAAGATAGGACCCAATCTCTTTCTTCAAGATTTTCTAGTCCATCACAAGCCACCAGACAAACTAGACTCCTTAATTAAAGAAGTTGTAAAGTGGAACTGGAAGTTCCTTCTCACCAAATCTAGTTCTGCATCTAAGCTCTCTCCAAATGCCAAAACCTTTTCCTCAAAAACAACAACCCTTCCTGCACCTCCACCTGGCACAGAGCCTAGACCTGGAGGAGGTTTCTGTCTTACCTCAGAAGAGATCCTTAGAAGAAGAACAAACAATCTTTTTCCTACTGTGGATCTAAGGACCACCTTTTGGCTCTCTGTTCCTTTTCCAAGCAATCAAATCCTGTTACTTCCGCCACAAGCCTGAACTCTCTCATATCAAAAGATTCTCCTATCTTCCCAACTGTTCTTGTAACTGTACATGGACCCCTTGGCTCAAGGAGTGCTTTCTCAATTTTGACCACATTAACAACAGAGTCACTTTCACTTGCAACAATGCACTTTGTTTTGCACTCCTCAACACTGATTTGCCTCTCTCTTCACCCGCTTTCTTTCAATTGACCTTGCTTGCTGTTTCCCATAATGAGTCAACAATTTGTAGCAATTCTGACGGAATCCCCCTATGCTATTCTGATTTCAAGGATTGTTTCAGCGAGAGTGAATGTCATTCACTTTCTCCTTATTGCTCTTACAACATCCAGATCAACCTCAAACCTGGTACCATTCCTCCTTGGGAAAGACTGATCCCCCTTTCTGACTCTGGCAACTCTTTGCTAAAATCATACATCAACGAAGAACTTGCAAAGGGATTTATTTCTTGTTCTACCTCACCCTGCTTGTCTCCCATCTTCTTTGTGGGTAAATCCAATGGCTCAAAGCGTCTCTGTGTGGATTATTGTGCCCTAAACAAGATTACTATCAAGGACAGATGTTCTATTCCCTCTGCCAAAGCTCTCACCAACTGTTTAGCTGGAAGTAACATCTATACCAAAATTGATCTTCACAGTGCTTTCAACCAGGTCTGGGTTGCCTCAGGACACAAATGGAAAACAGCTTTCTGTACACCCTTTGGACTATACGAGTATAATGTAATGCCTTTTGGCTTATGTAGTGCTCCCTCCACCTTTCAGGCCCTCATGAATGAGGCACTCCTTCTATTCCTCAATGAGTTTGTTGTGGTCTACCTAGACAATATCCTTGTATACTCCTCTTCCCTTGCCACTCACGTTACTCACATTACTCAGGTCCTGCAGAGACTTTGGGCCTACAACCTATTTGTCAAGTCATCAAAGTGTTCATTTTTCTGTTCCAAGGTGGACTTCCTTGGCTACGTAGTCACTCAAAACAGTTTTGCTGTCTCTCCTAGCAAGGTGGATGCTATACAGAACTGGCCTGTTCCCAAGACTTTCTCACAACTCCATGGTTTCCTTGGATTGGCAAACTATTGCCGTAAGTTTATAGGAAATTTTTCTTCTTTAGTTTTGCCTATCACTACCCTCACTTCTCCTGTTGTTCCTTTTGTCTGGACACCTGAGGCCCAGCTCGCGTTTGATGCTACCAAAGCTGTCTTTGTCTCCACTCCCGTTCTCCTGATGCCTGATCCTTCCAAACCCTTCTCAGTTGAGACTGATGCCAGCAATATGCTGTTGGCGGCGTGCTCCTTTAGCTTGGGGGGATGAGATGTAACATCCTGTTGCATACTTCTCCCAGAAGCATCTTTCCGCCAAGCGTAATTATCCTGCACACAGCAAGGAACTTCTTGCCATAATCAAAACACTTAAGCATTGGCGTTGCTATCTTGAGGGACTTGGCTAGCCTTTCTTCATTTACACGGACCATAAGAACTTGCTTTACTTCACCGAGTTGCGTCACATCTCCCAGAGACACACCAGATGGGTATTGGAGCTATCAAATTTCTGCTTCAAGCTTGTTTACAAGAAGGGTATACTTAATACCCTACCTGACACACTTAGTTGTCACCCTTTACTGTCCAAAGTTGACAAAGACTATGAATCCCTTAATACAAAGATGGTCCTTCCGCCTGAAAGCTTTCTGGAGCTTAATGTCATCAGTACCACAACTCCCAACATACTGAAGCAAATCTACGAGTCCCAGCTGTCCAACAAGGACTTGTCTCAGATTATCAACACTCTTACAAACAATGATACAGTTTCAAATCCTTCCTTCTCTCTGCTTGATGGTGTTTTATACTTCAACAATCTTCTTGTAGTCTCTTCACCAGACCTCCAACAGCAACTAACCATTACCTTCCACAATTTTTTAGCTGCAGGTCATTCTGGCTATAAGAAGACTCTGGCCAAACTCTGTGATCACTTCTGGTGGCCAAAAATGTCTTCTTTTGTTAAGTCTTATGTCAGCAGCTGTCTTGTGTGCCAAAGAAGCAAACACTCCACCCAGAAACCTGTGGATCTGCTATGTCCTCTACCTATTCCTGAGGGTCCTTGGTAGTCAGTCTTGTTGGATTATATTGTCCAACTTTCCCAGTCCGAGAGTTTTGACGCTATACTAGTCATTGTGGATAGATTCTCTAAGCAGGCCATTTTTGCTCCTTGTAATTTGAACATTAAAGCAAAGCAGACTGCTTTCCTGTTTGTTAAACATGTCTTTGTACACCATGGTACCTCTAGAGACATTGTGTCTAACTGCAGACCCCAGTTTCTTTCTCTTTTCTAGAAGGAATTCATGACACAGCTAGGTGTTCATCTCTCTCTCAGCACTTCCTATAACCCCCAGTCAGATGGTCAAACCAAGCGTACCAATCAGACATTAGAATGTTTTCTCTGCTGCTTCTCCAATGAACAACAGAACAATTGGGCCTCTCACCTTCCCTTGGCTCAATACTCCTACAATGCCACTCCTCACTCATCTATTAAGATGTCCCCTTTTATGGCAAACTTGGGGTATACTCCTGCCTTTATTCCTTCTGTCAGCTCATCTGTACGTTCCCTATCAGCAGAAGAGTTCCTGATTCAACTGCAAATTATTCAGGATTCCCTAAAAAAGAATCTTTCTAAGGCCATTGAGGTCTACAAGGTCCACGCTGACAAACACCATCAGGAGGGGAAGACTATCCAGGTCAACAACTTGGTATACCTAAATACCAAAAACCTTCCTATCAAATGGCCTTCCTGTAAACTTGGCCCTCAATTCATAGGACCTTTTGTTGTAACCAAAAAAGTTGGGAAGGTAGCATACCATATTCAACTTCCTCCAGGGTATTGCATTCATGACATCTTTCACACTTCCCTCCTCAAGCTTCAGGAGGTTTCTCCACCTCTTTATCAGAAGATTGTTATACCTTCTGCACACCTGGTCAAAGGAACTCCTGAGTACAAGGTAGACTCTATAATCAATCATCACTACCACTATGGGAAGTTACAGTACCTAGTTTTTGAAAAGGATAGCCTGTAGAAGAAATTTTGTGGGAACCATTGTCCAACCTTACAAACTGTGCTGACCTTTTGGATTCCTATATCCAAGCTCACCCTGAACTTGGATCTGGAGGGGGTAATGTTGTGCCCTGCCCCAAAGGGCAGGCTTTGAAACAACTTTAAATTCAAAATTCAAATTTAAATATTTGAACTAAATCTTATTTAGTAGTTTAAATCAAGAGTTACCTTGTTTTTGCTTGCTTTTGGGTTGCTTTTGCTTTTGCTCTTGGTTTTCCTTTTGCTTTTTCTCCTTTGTGTGCGCGGCTCAATCCAATTCACTTTTATATAATTCCTATTCTAAGATAGGGTTATTTTTTACTTTTTAACTATTTGGTTTACGCAACTGCCATCTTTTCCCACTGCTTCATGCAGATCTTTGGCTTCTTTTGCCAGCTGCTTTCCCATCACCATGTGTTCTTTCCCTCTGGCTATCAATCAAATCTGTTCAGAAAGCTCCCTGTTTTGCCCTGAAGATCTTCCCAAGACTTGGTTTTTTGCCTATAAATAAAGACACCAGAGAAGTAAGCTTTTTAAGCTGAAATTCTAAGTGGTTTTCCCCCAATCACTTTTCACAGTTTTTTTACTTCAATTTTTATATTTTCATTATAAAATTCTAACTTTAAAGTTTGCTTAGGCTATCATCTGTAATATTAAAAGAAGCTTAGGTTTAGATTAGGTACATTGTTAGTTCTTAATTTGCCACCCGGGCTCAAACAGTTAGCATAATTAGAATGGAGATAGTTAGACAACAAGCATTTAGCTTGTTGTCACCACTTTTTACTTTAAGGATAATTTTACTAGTTTTACGTTGAGGTATTCCCATGAGGAATATCCTGACGTAGATATACCTTTGGTTACAAAAAAATCCTTATTTAACACTTTATTTTATATAGTTTGTTTAGGGTTGGTTAACTCTATGACACCTTTTGTGTCTAATCATAAGTTTTTGGCGGGTCTTTTAAAGGTTCTTTTACAAAATGTGCCTTCTTTTTTATATTTTTTAAACTTAAATCCAAACACTTTAAACAGTATAGTTTATAATCTTGCGCCTTATTGGACAAGACCTTACAATACAGACGGTCAGCTTCAGCTGGATAAATAGCCAGTATGGGCATGCATGACAACCTATCAGTGTTCTAATGCTGAACTCATGGACAATGAACTACAGTGAAGTTGTAAAATGGTGAATATGATGCTCATTAAGCTAGTCTCTTTTTCAGGTTTTTTTAGTTGCTGCAGCTAACAAAGAGAGAAATGATCAGTGACTTTTGTCAAATAAGTCTTGTAAATAAAGACAGAGTTGATTCACACCATGTAAGACAGCCAGACATTTTTTCAGCGGCACTTTAGCTCTTTTCATGTTTGTTTAAACCATGTTATCAGGGAGTCAGCTTGTGGCAGGTTCAGGAGAACTGGCAGGTGGGCAGCCCACTGGCCCAGTGGGGAGGGCCCACCACAGGATGGGAGCTAACTTTACAATATAGGGGATAGATTTTCTGAGCAAGACCCAAGAATCATTGGTGGGCACCATGAAATCAACCAGGTCTGTGAGTGTTTTATAAAGGACACCAAACAGTTGGGTGAAGGTTGATTCAGCAGTGGCCACTGTTTCTTGCGGGCGGTTGGGCCAGGGGTTCAGGGGAGGAGTAATGGGTACTAAGTATACAGGTAGGTGGTTGTATTTGTTGCAAAATAATAGTGGCTGCTTGGTGTACCAGATGCCTTCACATTCAATAAGTTCAGGTTCTCTGATACAGGCTTAAGGGTAGTAAATTAGAATTTCTTCTAGTGTAAACTTGGAGTACACAGAATTTGGAGAATATTCTGTAAAATGTACTGGGCCAAAAGGTGCTCCTGGTGAATAGTATAACTTGGGTGGCTTTTCTGCTGTTTCTTGGGGTTGACTAGTAAAAAGGACAAATCCACAGAAATCAGTTTGCAAATAAAAAAGTGCTAATATTAAGTATGTGATGACCTGAGTGAACCAATGGTTCATAACACTTTATTGCAAAAATGGCAAGCAACTTTCTGGCAGCCCCAGAGTATAAGTATGCTTATCAGCCATTGAAAACCCTTTGCACAATCTTTTGGGCTGAGTGATGTCATTTACTGTCAGGAAGCCAGTCATAGGTAGAGGCATTGGGCGGCTTGGGGTGAGGTGCGGTCAAGCTGGCAGGTAGGGCCCACCATAGAATGGGTGCTAACTTGATAATGTAAGATGCAGATTGCCCAAGTATGGACCAGGGTCTGGAGTTGGGGACCGTAGAATCCACCAAACCGGTCAAAGTAATGTATAGTACTCCAAAAAGTTGGGTAGAGAGGGTCTCGGCTGCGGCGGTAGGTTTCAGCAGGCGGTCTGGTCGTGGGGTTAAGGGAGGAGTCATAGAAACAAAGTAGGCAGGCAGATAATCTTACTTGTCTTTGAACAATCTTGGCGGCCTTTTGTACCACTTTCCTTCTTGTCCTATGTATTTGGTTTCTCTAGTCCTAGCCAAGAGGTCGGCAATGAGGATGGTCTCCAAGTTGTACTCTGAATAGGCCGGGTTGGGGGGTATTCAGTAAAATGCACAGGTCCAAAGGGGGCTCCCGGGGGACGGTATAATGCCTGGGGCAATTTGGCAGATTGGTCTCGGGGGAGGACAACAGCCTGGCAGTCTACTGGACTGGAATTAAGATGGAAGATCACTAAGACTAGATAGGGTAAGATTTTTTTTGAACAAAAGGTTCATAAAACTTTATTATTGAAAATGATGATGGGGTCTTTGCCGTACTGCCAGGGTTTTTATACCCTGGGACTTTGCTTCTTCAATTTTTGCAGGGTTCAGGTTCTCAGACAAGGCACTGACAGGACGTGGGTCTTGGCTTGGGGTCTCAAGGGCGGCATATCCAGGCTGTGCCTGTTCTGGCAAATTGGAAAGGCAATGCTTTGTTTTGCCGCCACTGTTCACTATGTCACCTGAGTAGTCCAATTGTACTACCCCTTCTGGGCGGAAGACTGGCAGTTGCTGGTGGTCATTGGCAGGGTTAAAAATAGGTTTTTTTTTTAACCTCTTTAAGGCAAGCTGCAACCTCTGCATAGGTTTGGGTCTTTGATGGCTCAAGGTTGGCATCAATCTGATGAACATTTGGGGAATTGTCTTTGGGAGGCTGGCGGGTCTCGGAGTAACTCGTTAACTCGGGTTTGCAATTTAACAAGTAGGCGGTCTCTGTCCACTTTGTGTGACTTGAGTAGTCTTTGGAGGGTCCTCTCTAGTAGGCCGGCAGAATGTGGAGTAATTTACTGATTTGAGCCCGTCTTTTAACAGATTGGCGGGTCCTGGACTGGTCTGGAGGGTTGGATCCACCTCCTGGGAACTGGGGATCAACTCTTGGGTTTTTAATACAAGTATTGAAATGTCATTCATGACATTTACCAGTGTTTGGAAATATTTGATGGCATCCAAAGTAGGCAATTTATCATAGGCTGGGCTGGAACCTGGAACCTGGAATCTTGAATTTTTTCTTTGAGACATAAAATTTGTCATCATTTGGCGGCCCTTGTTCTCAGAAAATATTTTGCAGCAATCTATTGGCGGTGGTCCAGGTTATTACAGAGATATTACTTGGGTCAGTGCACTTATTGGCTAGGCTAAGAAAATTACTCAGAGGGTAAGGTTTGATTGTGAAATGCGCCTCATAGATAGGTTTTGAAGGGTTCTCTGAGGTCAAATCCATTCTTGACTCTAGCTTAGAAAAACATGGGCAGTCAGGCAGCAGGCCTATGGGCTGGCAGCCCATAGGGGTTCAGGATTTGATTCCCAGGAATAAGGTTCCAACTTGAGAATCAGTAATAAATTATTGTCACTTGTGACACATGTAAGGAGTAGGCTACAAGGTGATCCATCCCCTTGTCATCTAGTTGAGCTAGAATGGCGCACACAGCTACTTCACTTGCATCTGTGTACAGGATGATATCTTTATTGTAGTCAGGATAGACTAAAATATAAGCTTCCTTGAGCTTTTGTTTCAAAGCCCCAAAGGCCTGCTGTTGAATTTTAGCCCACTCAAAAGTGACCTCTTGATGTAGTTGTATCAGGAGTTCACTAAGCTCAGCAGAGTCATGAATAAACTGGAGGTAATAGCCCATAATACCAAGAAAAAATAGAAAATTCTCAGGTTGGTAAGAGAAAGTATATTGTTAATGGCCTCAACCTTGTTGGTTATTAGACAGATGTCAGTCTGGTGACTTCATGACCTAAAAACTCCAGACAATTGTGGTGTAGCGGACAGGATGCCAAAAGAACAAAGCTGAGCTACGCCAGCTTTGCCTTTTTATGGCATCCCACCTGGGTGCATGTCTAGGTATCCTATCTGAAAACTTTTTTGTATTTTTAAATCATTGGCCTTCTATAATCTTTATCTTATACTCCAGTTGGTAAAAAAAAGATGTGCAGGCAGGCTGCCAAAAGATTAAAGCTGTGCTATGCTCAGCTTCACTCTTTTATGTCAGCCCACTGGTATGTGTTTCTAGTTTACAACTGGTAAAAAGTGTTTAATGATGGCATCCTGCTGGTATTTGTTTGTAGTCTATAGCTGGTAAAAGGAAAGATGTACAGGCAGGCTGCCAAAAAAGCAAAGCTGTACTTTGCTCAGCTTCACTTTTTTATGGTAGTCCGCTGGTATGTGTTTCTAGTCCATAGCTAGTAAAAACTATGATAAAAAATAGGTGTCAAGTTATATTTTTTGGACTTTAATTTTAGTATTTTAACAATTTTTATCATAAATCTTTTTAGTAAAACCCCATGGGTGATGGCAGCCTGCTAGTATGTGTTGCTGGTCCCATACCTGGTAAAAAGCTGTATAAAGATGTAAGCACCCTTATGGTTTCTTGGTAGAAATTATTTAGATTTAGTCAATGAAATAATATTAGAAATTGATGTGTATATAAAGTTCATTAGTTTGCAGGCTACCAAAAGAAAACAGCTGTACTATCTCAACCCCATTCTTGCAAAGCTTTCCAGTTATCCTTTTCTTGTTTCCTAGCAGAATTTATTTTTGGTAGTCTGGCAAGTTTTTTAATTTCAGTATTTTATTTGTTAAAAGATGGTTCAGTGGCACACAAAGTTATAGTTTTCCATAATAAAAGGATACATTTAGTGTTTTTGTAACTTTTATAGAGAATTATGGGTGAATGATTTATGAATAAGCTACCAACCTATTTTCATAGGTATTTTTGAATGTTTATTTTTATTATCTTTTGCCACTTAAGAGCTATGGTAAAGTTTCTAAATTTATATTCCTTTATTCAATCATTGCCTTGTGTTTAGAGCTTCTACATATTAAAGGTTAATATAAGCAAGCTTGGTGGATTAAAAATTAATTCAAAACTTTCTTTGAATTTAACATCATATAAAAAAGCTATATATAAATTATTTAAAAAGTTCTTTGATCTATGTTGTTCTGGCAGTAAAACTTTTAAAGTAGCTTAAAAAGTAGAGATTTTAAAGCTTTAGACAAGTTAAAAATTAAAAAAAAGATAAATATAGATTATAAAGTATTTTTTAATAATATATGATATTTTTGTTACTTGGTTAATTCCCAACATATAATAAAAGTGTCATTTGGAACAAAAAAGACTAAAAATCAGTCAACAAAAATATTGGTAATAAATATTTCTTGCTCTTAATAAAACTCACCCAGCCTAGAATCTTCTTGTGCACTGACCAAGGCTTTTTTTAAATTTAGGTTAGAATCTGGATATTAAAAGTCTTACCTAATACAAGATCTGATGCTGGTAAAAAGGATTTTATAAAAAAGGTTTGTAATTAGAGAAAAACTTACCCAGCCCAAGATTGGCTTCAGGGTAAAAGTTTGGCCTTTTAAATCTAGGCTGGTAATTTAGTGAAAAACTTATCACCCCAAGATCTGCTGTAGGCTAAGTCTAAAAGACTTGAAGGTTAGTAATTTTTTTTTTGAAAATAGTTATCTGAAATGCAGCTTGGTTAAAAAATATTAGTGATTCAAAACATTGCTTACCATGCCCATGTTTTACTTCAGGGCAAAAATCTGGGTTTTCTTAATCTAGGTTAGTAAATTTGAGGAAAAAAGCTTACCTAACCTTGATCTGCTGTGGACCAAGTCCATCTAAAAGGATTTGAAGAGAATTAGTAGTTTATTCAAAAAGGTTACCTGAAATGCAGAATCAAGTTGAATTTTGAAATAAATTAGTTTTTTTAAAATTTTGTTAATTATCTTTATAATCTAAAGTTAGCTTCAAATTTTAAAAAATATGCTTACCTTGAATCTCCTTGATCTACTATGCTAAAGCAGTTAGCATTATATGTATATTTTGAAGCTCAACTTTATTTTGAAGTAAATCTACAGTGTTAAAATTGAAAAAGTTAGCATTGTGTTTAGTGAAGCCTTACCCTGCTTAATTGCTTCTAATCTTATCTTAATGGTAGAGAAATAGATGAGTTAACCAATCATAATTAATGAAGTCATTTTTAGCTCCAATGGTTATCAGTAAATTTAAAATAAAAAATTCAATGTCTTAACATAATATCAATCCAGATTAGTTTACATCTAATCAATAAAAATTCTACTTTAAAGTAAACTGCTGCAGGTAGGAATGCTGTGAGGCACTGCAAAGTGTCCAACAACCCCTTAGAGCGGCAGCATCAGCCATTAAACCAAACTAATTTATAAGCACAAATTTATGTGTCATTAGCCTTTGTTGGACTTAAAATAAGGTAAGTTCTTCCAAGTAAAACATATGTAAATAATTCCCCCAGCAACTTGAGCGATTATATATGATGTTTCCTGAAGAAAAAACATCTGAACAGTTTAAGTTTAAGGCCTGCTTTAAATCTTGTAGGATGAAGTTCATGGCTTGTTGAAAGGTTGCAGGGGCATTGCACAACCCTTGAGGCATGCAAGTGGGTTCAATTAATCCCTCATAGATACTTAACACAGTCTTCTCTTGGTCAGCAGGTGATAGATCCACCTGCCAATACCAGATGCCAAATCCATGGCTGAAAATTTTTGGACCCTCCTAGACGGCAAAGTGTGTTATCAATCCTGGGTAAAAAGTAAAAACTCTTCTTTGTGAGAGAGTTCAAGCAGCAGTAGTCCATCACAATACTGTGACCCCCATATTTCTTTTTTGAGAATCAGTAACAGAAAAGCTTATGGGCTTTGAGATGGAGGCAACATTCTAGCATCTAAGAGTTGCTTTAATTCTTTGAATACTTGTGCGTCTTTAACTCAACTGCAGTGATAAGACTTAGCCTGAAAAAAGTGAGCATGTTAAGTATTGATTTGATGAATGACCCCTTTAGTCAACTCATAATTTTTAGAACCTTGCGTAAAAATGTTGAAAAAATGGCCTAGGGGACTAAGCATCTCTGTCTGCTGATAGGGAGTGAGCTACAGGAAATTCTTAGCAGAAAACAGGGATAAGACAGAAGGATTCTACTCAGATAATGTCAAGTAAGAAAAAGTGCTAAAATAATGTAATAAGTGGACTGCAGCTGCGCTGAGTAGGCGCACATGTCCAAGTACCTTATCCTTGGTGGCTTTCATAGATGTAGCCGTGAGGTTGGTAAGCAACAGTTATACAGGCTTCTTATGGGTTATGTCAAGAATTTTCTGACAAAGTTGTGGCTCACTTTGCCCTAGAGACTTAGGAGCCTATAGTTCTATAAACGTCTTAGCTGATAGTTCATAGAAAATATGTGAGTCTACTAGTACTTGAGATACTGGGAGAATAAAAAAGGCTTGGGGTGTAAGTAGAGCTATCTCTTTGACTGCAGAGCACAACAGTGGAGGAGATCTCAAATTAGCAGAGTGTATTTAAAAGAGAGAGAATATTTTCATAAGGGTTTTTTGAGCACACATGTCTTTAAGCGCTTTCCAGGGAGTCAAACAGGTTTCTCAAAGATGAGAGGCATAGTATAGTTTAACAGGGAGAGAACCTCTTCCTTAAGGTTGATGATATCATTTTAATTGCATAGAAACTGAGTGTCAATAATTAGGCCAAAGCTTTTGTTCTCTAGCACTACAGTGGGCAAGAAAAGAAGAAGTTTCTCAAACTTCAGAGGTAGAGCAGAATAATCTCTAATGTCTCAAGTGGTAGACAACCCAGCTGTTCTGTAGGGCTGGTGTTACAACTGAACCAATAATAGTTCAGTAGTCAGTTTGGGAAAGACAACAGTCCAGATAAAAAGAACAATAATAGAAATAAGGTATTTTTATTTTAAGAATATTATAACTGCTATACTATATTTGGGAGCCACAAACTTCCAGGGGGTGGCATAGTGGTGTGTTTCATGTAATGTTCTGACTGGGAATAACTTGGGAGAGTAATCAGTGTGTTGAATTAGCAACACTTCCAATTAGGAGATAATGCCCACAATTTGACATTGTACTTAGATTGACTCATAACATTAGTCAAGTCATGGGACAGCTCTTTGAGTGTTCCCTGTGTACCGTGAGATACATTAGTGGGAAAGGGAATAATTTCAGCTGTAACATATGCAACTTATCTGGTTTCAATAGAACCATCATAACTCTCAAACTAACTGATGTTTTTATGCTTGACCCAAAACTCACAAGCCAGAGTAAACAGCTTCTGAGAGTATTATACATGGCACTCACAGAAAATCATTGGCTCTGCCTTGCCAGCTACCAAGCTGTCAGGATTGTCACTTCTTTTATCCTCAAAACCTGGGCCCAAGGACAGGATTTGAACCCTGACCCTAAATCCTTGTGGGCCTGGGGACCAAGGGGCTGCCTGCCTGCATTTTCCTGGGGTCAAGCCCCCACAAGCTGGGGCCAAGAATGATGGCCCAAATGATGAAGCAAGCCAAACCAAAGAAATCATTGCACCAAATAAAGGAGTAATCAAGGCGCTCAATGGAGGCAACAAAATTCCAACCATTAGCTTCATGAGCTTGAAGTCTACACCAGCAGCCAATCAAGAGACAACCCAGGAAAGAGGCACGGGCCCGCAGCCCGGTCCAATGACCACAACACTAAAGCAAGATAATCAGGTAGCCAAATCAAGATTCTTGACCAATGAAAGAACTCCCAGGCCAAGTGCTATTTTGCTGCCTTTGGACCCAAGCACCCAGTTCCCCCAAGCCCGCCTTTCCCAATGCCCTGATGAGCCCCTCATGGAAAATATTAAGTTTGGAGGTGGGGTGATATATAGACCAAAGGACCCTGTGCTTCAAACTTATTACCATTTTTGAATAAAGGTTATGTTATTTTGGCTTACACAGCTACTGCTTTATTTTGTCTTTGCTATCCATCAAATCAGTACAAGATCATCCAGCCCTCCTGCCCCTCTGCCTGCAGATTCCTTTCCTTCAGGTGTTTTATTTGGCCTTGTTCACTTTACAGAGTACCCTCTGAAACCTGAATATAAGGAATCCATCCCAGAAAAGATCTGTGAACTAGATTTTTTGGCCTGCATACAATTCAAAGTCAGATACAACTGTCAAGCCCTCTGGATATTCTCAACACCCAAGTTGTTTAGAGGCAAATTCAACTATCTTCCTGTCTACAAACTCCGCATGGAACTGCCTGTGACCCCCAAGCCAATGCCCGCCTCCTCACCTGACCTCTCAACCAATCACATTGGAAAGCTGTTCGGGATTGTGTACATCACTCTCACAGGAGTGATTGACACTATAATCCCGGCTGCCAGCCTGTGGTCCTGGGTGGGAAAGTCCTTCTTCTACCACTTTAAGTTAGCCTTTCTCTTGTGGTGAGCTTTACCTGCAAAAAACCTGGCCTGTGTGATTCCCAAAACTGACAGGCCAGCCGCCCAAGACTGGATCCCTGACACAAGCCTTGGTTTATTGTCAAAAAGGCACTATATTAATTGATTGCATTAGGTTTTATCATCCAGTGGGCCATGTCTGTTATTGTCTCAGCAACTGATTTATCTAGAAAACTTGTACAAAAAACTTGGTCTCTTGATAGTAGTGCACACAAATATTTTCAATTTTTTAACAAAATTTATTCTTTATATATATTTTTCAGAAACCAGGCATACTGTGCAATATTATTGGGTGAAAAAACGGCAGATGTAGGTACAGACATGGCTCATTATTGATTGAACCCAGCTTTGCCAAGTAAGAAAGCGCACTTTTTATAGCAGACCATGGGTCAGCTACTGGCAAGACAGATTCAATCAATTATGTGAGTGTTATATAAAACACATCAAGAAACTGACTACTCTGGATATTAGTGTTAGCAATGAGATGGGAAGTTACAGTTAGTTTGAGTTTAAGAAAGGGTCCTATGGAAGCCAGATATGCAGAATAATTGTTGTACTTTCCATGAAATATGAGAGTATATACAGTATTTTTATTTCTGTTAAAGCCTAAACAATATAGTTTCTTAGAAGCGTCTGGTCTAGTGTACCAAACTAAGTATTTTAAGGTTCACTGTTTGTGGTTGAGATTGGGCAGGTGTGATGGTCCACATATTGGGTGGTTTTTCAGGTGAGGCTAATGTTGGCCAAGAGAAAGTCTAGTGGCTTTTGAAAGGTATAGGCCTAGTAGGGAACATTAGATACTAGGGAAGATAAGGCCTGCCTAGTAGGTAACAAAGAACTACTAGAGGCAAACTGTGGACCAGCCCAGCAGGAAATATTGGCTGCTAGGGGGCTGGTTAGTTGTCCTTACCCAGCAGGGAATGTTGACTGCTTGGGGTGGGAATGGAGCACCTAGCAGGTAACATTGACTGCTGTGGGCTAGTTAGGTGTCTTCACCCATGTAAGGAAGCCAGTTGTAGGTAGAGGCATTGGGCGGCTTGGGGTGAGGTACGGCCGAGCCGGCGGGTAGGGCCCACCATAGAATGGGTGCTAGCTTGATAATATAAGATACAGATTGCCAGAGTAAGGACCAAGGTCCGGAGTTGGGGACCATGGAATCTACCAAACCTGTCAAAGTAATGTAGAGTACTCCAAACAGTTGGGTAGAGGTGGTCTCAGCTGCGGCGGTGGGTTCCAGCAGGCGGTCTGGTTGTGGGGTTAAAGGAGGAGTCATAGGAACAAAGTAGGCAGGCAGATAATTGTACTTGTCTTTGAACAGTAAGGGCAGGATCTTGACCCTCTTTCCTCTGTGTCCTATGTACTTGGTACTTCTAGTCCTTGCCAAAGGGTCGGCAATGAGGATGGTTTCCAAGTCGTACTCTGAATAGGCCGGGTTGGGGGGTATTCAGTAAAATGCACAGGTCCAAAGGGGGCTCCCGGGGGACGGTATAATGCCTGGGGCAATTTGGCAGATTGGTCTTGGGGGATGGCGGCGGCCTGGTGGTCTACTTGACTGGAATTAAGATGGAAGATCACTAAGACTAGATAGGGTAAGATTTGTTTGAACCAAAGGTTCATAAAACTTTATTATCAAAAATGACGATGGGGTCTTTGCCATACCGCCAGGGTTTTTATACCCTGGGACTTTGCTTCTTCAATTTTTGCAGGATTCAGGTTTGCAGACAAGGCACTGGCGGGACGTGGGTATTGGCTTGGGGTCTCAAGGGCAGCAGATCCAGGTTGTGCCTGCTCTGGCAAATTGGAAAGGCGACGCTTTGTTTTGCCACCACTGTTCACTATGTCACCTGAGTAGTCCAATTGCCTTACCCCTTCTGGGCGGGAGACTGGCAGTTGCTGGTGGTCATTGGCAGGGTTAAAAATAGGTTTTGTTTTAACCTCCTTAAGGCAAGCTGCAACCTTTGCATAGGTTTAGGTCTTTGGTGGCTCAAGGTTGGCATCAATCTGATGAACATTTGGGGAATTGTCTCTGGGAGGCTGGCGGGTCTTGGAGTAACTTGTTAACTCAGGTTTGCAATTTAATGAGTGGGCAGTCTCCTGTCCACTTTGTGTGACTCAAGTAGCCTTTGAAGGGTCCTCTGTAGTAGGCTGGCAGAACGTGGAGTAATTTACTGATTTGAGCCCGTCTTTTAACAGATTGGCGGGTCCTGGACTGGTCTGGAGGGTTGGATCCACCTCCTGGGATCCGGGGTTTAACTCTTGGGTTTTCAATACAAGTATTGAAATGTCATTCATGACATCATCCCCTCCCTTCCCAGAGGTCCCTTCCTTCCTGGCCTTCTTCTCAAGGTATTGTTGGATTTCTAGTTGGGCATTGGGTAGGTTGCTTAATGGTTCCCAGGTGCTTTCCTTGGGTGGGTATCCCTTCCACTTGACGTAGTACTGGAGGGTTTTATAGTGGGTACGGTCTCCATGAACATATTCAACTTCATATTCTTCAGAGCGTCCTACTTGGATGAGAGGGGGTTCAGTCTTGAGTTTCTGGTGGGGGAGTGAGTTCCCCTCTTTCTTGAATAGTAGCGCGCGGTGGAAGACGTTGTGTATTTTCCACAAGGGGGTAATTCTAGTTAAAATACTACTTCACCCACTAGTTTGGTGATCTTGTAGGGGCCACTTTTTCTGTGGGCTAACTTCCGACAGGGAACAGTCAGAGGCACGTTTTGAGAGTCCAGATAGACTTTGTCCCCTACCTTCAATGGTTTCCCAGGAATTCTCCTTTTGTCAGCAAAAGCCTTATAAGTCTGGACAGCGCAGGTCAGATTCTTAAAACAGGTTTGTTGGGTGTCGTGTATCTGTTCAATCCAGGTTTGTCCTGACAGATTTATTTCCTTACTGCCAATACTGGGATCCCAAGATGGGTCAAATCCATAATTGGCCTTGAAGGGGGACATTCCCGTGGAGGCATGGTCTTTACTGTTGTAGGCATACTGTGCCATGGGTAGCATCTTGGCCCAGTTATCCTGGTTGGCGTTGGCATAGCATCATAGGTATTGTTCAAGTATTTGGTTCACACGTTAGTCTGGCTGTCGGTCTGTGGGTGGTATGAGGTTGATACACAGCGCTTTACCCTCAAGTCCTTCATCACCTGAGTCCAGTATTTGGAGGTGAATTGTGATCCTCTATCAGTGATGATTTCCGACGGAGTGCCGTGTTGTGTTAGGATGCGGTCGTGGAAATATCTAGCCGTCTCCGCGGCAGTGCAGTGAGTGGTGGTAGGGACAAAATAGGACATCTTAGTAAACCTATCTACCATGACCAGGATGGCGTTAAACACATTAGAGGGAGGCAGTTCTACAATATAGTCCATTGAAACAGACTGCCAGGCCCCCGCAGGTATGTCTAGCGGTCTTAGCAGGCCTTCAGGTTTGGGTCTACGGGTTTTGGTTCTTCCACATGTCTCACAGCCTTTGATGTAGGCGGCCACATCTTTGTCCAGTCGGGGCCAAGCGTAATTCTTCTTGATTCCTTGGAGTGTCTTGAGTCTGCCAGGGTGGCCGGCCATCTCTGAGTTGTGATAGTCAATGAGTACTTTGGTCCTTGTTTCACCTTCTGGTACATAGATCTGGTTGTGTAATAGCAGGGTGGATCCTTTCAGCAAGAATCCTTTCTTGTGGTGGCAGCTCTCTGGGTCTGAGGTCAAGTCAGCAACAAGGTCCGCTGAGTATTTGTCTTGTTTCTGCGCCTCAATTACGTCAGGTTTGCGGGCCATGATTTTCATGTACATCAGTTGGATGCCTAGGCTGGCCGGGCTGAGGAGTACATGTGTGTTGTGGTCCTTAGTTTCTGTAGAGGAAGGAATCAGATCAGCTCTTCTACTCAGGGCGTCAGGTACCACGTTCACCTTCCCAGGCTTGTAGTCAATGGTCAAGGTATAGTCAGCCAGTTCCAAGGCCCATCTGGCCTGCCTCTGGTTTAGCTGTCTGGGTTTAAAGAAGTAAACCAAGTTCTTGTGGTCGGTTAAAACTTTTAGTGGAAATTCAGCACCACATAGGTACTGGCGCCAATGTTTCAGGGTCTTCATTATTGCAAGCATCTCCTTGTTGTAGATTGGGTAGTTTTCTTCAGCAGGCAGCATCTTCTTGGAGTAATATGCTACAGGATGTAGCATACCATCCCCTCCTTCCTGAAGAAGGACCCCACTCACCGCAAAGTTGGACGCGTCGTTTTCCAGTACAAATGGCTTGGATGGGTCGGGCATGGCCAGGACGGGGGCAGAGGTGAAAGCAAGCTTCAGGGCCTCAAATGCTGATGTGCACTTGTCAGTCCAAGAAAAGGTAACCTTGTCTGAGCTAAGGCGGGTCAGGGGCAAGGTAATCAGAGAAAATTTTTGGATGAAATCCCTGCAATAATTTGCCAGGCCCAAAAAACTTCTTACATCTTTCCTGCATTTGGGCACCAGCCAAGATGTTACTACTTCTATGTTGTCCTGTGCCATGGCAAACCTGCTGGTCTTCACAACGTATCCCAGGAACTCAACTTCAGACTGGAAGAATTCACACTTTTTAAGCTTAGCATGTAAGTTTGCTTGGGAGAGTTTTTCTAGTGTAAGGTCCAGGTGGCGCAGGTGTTCCTCGTGGGTCTTGCTGTAGATGAGGATGTTGTCAAGGTAGGCCACGCAGAACTGGTCAAGGTATTCACCCAATACTGTGTTTATCATGCGCTGGAAGGTGCTGGGGGCGTTGCATAGTTCAAATTGCATCACCAGGTATTCATAGAGTCCATACCTGATCTTGAACGCCATTTTGTATTTGTCGCCCTCTTTGATTCAGATTTGGTTGAACACATCTCTTAGGTCAATTTTCGAGTACACCTGGGCTCCAGTTAGTACATTGCAAAGGTCATTGGCATTGGGGATGGGATAGCGGTTCTTCACAGTGATATTATTCAGCTTCTGATAGTTCACGCAGGGACGCATTCTGTTGTCCTTCTTTCCTACAAACAGCATCAGTGACGAGCACAGGGCCTTTGATACTTGGATGAAACCCTTTTTTGTCATATCCTCCAGGTAAGCTTTCAAGGCCACTTGTTCTTGGTGGTTGCAACTATAGATGGGGCCGTGGTGTGGTTGGGTGCCTGGTAGTAGGTTTATAGTGTGGTTGTATATTGAGTGGCTGGATAGTTTTGTGGCCTCTTCTTTGCTAAATACATGGTCCCACTTTTGCAGGGGAATAGGTAGTGACCCAACGCTGGATTCCATCTTTATGGTTAAGAGTCTGTTGGTCGGGGTTCTGCCGGGGCTCATATGGAACAGAACAGTATCACAAGATTCAGGTCATCCTAAGGTGGCGGTCTGCTCACAATAATTTAGAATCAGACCATGTCTGTCAGACCATGAGTCCCCCAGTACTAGAGGATGGGGCAATCCTGGCAAGAGGATCAAGGGAGTTGGGTACATGTTCTGTCCAATTGTCAAGAGAAGTTCCTGTTTGCACTCGTAGCCAGTGTCCAGGGAGCTGTTTCCCATGGTTACTTGTAGGCTGCGCTCTGAAGCTGTTAGTCCTAGCCAGTGCTCATGAGTTCAGCTTCAAATTTCAAATAGTCAAGGCAAAATTCAACATCTTTGGCGGTGGCCTTCCCGAACCAATCCAGTGCGTCTCCTGATAGCATGGCAGCCACCCCCAAGACTTTTGCAGTGTCACTGGTGTAGGCGTTGGCGTTGGTTTGGAAGTGGAGGCGGAGGACTGGCATGGCTTGGCGGGCTTCTTTTAAGGTGAGTTTGCCCATCTGGGGCATATCCACCTTGGTCGTGGTCTGGTTCACTATCACATTTTGCACTTGAGATGTGGCCAGGTTCTGGGGTTCTGCACCAGGTGCAGGGTCTTTCAATTCTTTGGCGGGTTGGTTTTTTATCCATGGGAGTATCAGGGAGGTAAGTGCCTTATGGGTGTAATAAGTGATTATCACAAAAAAGAGCATACAGGTTGCCCCAAGTGTTAATAACATCTTGGGGCCCAGGTTACCGTGTTTGTAAAAGATTGTCATAATGTCAGGAAGCCAGTTGTAGGTAGAGGCATTGGGCAGCTCGGGGTGAGGTACGGCTGAGCCGGCGGGTAGGGCCCACCATAGAATGGGTGCTAACTTGATAATATAAGATACAGATTGCCCAAGTAAGGACCAAGGTCCGGAGTTGGGGACCATGGAATCTACCAAACCTGTCAAAGTAATGTAGAGTACTCCAAACAGTTGGGTAGAGGTGGTCTTGGCTGCGGCAATGGGTTCCAGCGGGCGGTCTGGTTGTGGGGTTAAAGGAGGAGTCATAGGAACAAAGTAGGCAGGCAGATAATTTTACTTGTCTTTGAACAGTAAGGGCGGGATCTTGACCCTCTTTCCTTTGCGTCTTATGTATTTAGTACTTCTAGTCCTTGCCAAAGAGTCGGCAATGAGGATGGTTTCCGAGTCGTACTCTGAATAGGCCAGGTTGAGGGGTATTCAGTAAAATGCACAGGTCCAAAGGGGGCTCCCAGGGGATGGTATAATGCCTGGGGCAATTTGGCAGGTTGGTCTTGGGGGATGGCGGCAGCCTGGTGGTCTACTTGACTGGAATTAAGATGGAAGATCACTAAGACTAGATAGGGTAAGATTTGTTCAAACCAAAGGTTCATAAAACTTTATTATTGAAAATGACAATGGGGTCTTTGCCGTACCGTCAGGGTTTTTATACCCTGGGACTTTGCTTCTTCAATTTCCGCAGGGTTCAGGTTTGCAGACGAGGCACTGGCGGGACGTGGGTCTTGGCTTGGGGTCTCAAGGGCGGCAGATCCAGGTTGTGCCTGCTCTGGCAAATTGGAAAGGCGATGCTTTGTTTTGCCGCCACTGTTCACTATGTCACCTGAGTAGTCCAATTGCATTACCCCTTCTGGGCGGGAGACTGGCAGTTGCTGGTGGTCATTGGCAAGGTTAAAAATAGGTTTCATCTTAACCTCCTTAAGGCAAGCTGCAACCTCTGCATAGGTTTGGGTCTTTGGTGGCTCAAGGTTGGCATTAATCTGATGAACATTTGGGGAATTGTCTCTGGGAGGCTGGCGGGTCTCAGAGTAACTCGTTAACTCAGGTTTGCAATTTAACAAGTAGGTGGTCTCTGTCCACTTTGTGTGACTTGAGTAGTCTTTGGAGGGTCCTCTCTAGTAGGCCGGCAGAACGTGGAATAATTTACTGATTTGAGCCCGTCTTTTAACAGATTGGCGGGTCCTGGACTGGTCTGGAGGGTTGGATCCACCTCCTGGGATCCGGGGTTTAACTCTTGGGTTTTCAATACAAGTATTGAAATGTCATTCATGACAACCCAGAAGAAAATAATGACTTCTAGGGGAAGATAAGGTCTTAAACTAGTAGGTAACAAAGAAATACTGGGGAGGGATGTCTCTTTTACCTAGCAGATAACATTGACGGCTAGAAGGAATGGGTGATGTGACCTAGCGGATAACATTAGCTGCTAGGAAAGGAGGAGCTGAAGTAGCTTCACAATCCCTTATGCACTTACAGGAGGTCTGTAAGTGGGGGCCTTACCTAACAGGCTGGTAAGGTGTCATTGTCTGTGTTTTTCTGGAGGCTTTGGGGAGTTCCTGAAGTCATCATTAGGGGCATGAATATGCCCATAGACGTTATCAGGGTAGCTGCTTTCCCAAGCAGCTGCAGAACTTGATAATAATCAGGTCTCTTGCAAGTAAAGTTGGATACTCTGCGCTTGAAAGCTCAGGACTAACCACCTGAGTGAGTGAAAACAACTGCACAGACATGAGAATTGTCTGTGATTGATGGCTTATAGTGGAGGTCACTTACTGGGGCCCAGTCAAACTCTAACCTACTTGAGGAAAAATTATTGCCTAAGTCTGAGGCATTAGTAAAAAGGACTGAAAGTGGAACCAAAAGTGGTTCAGAGGAAAAAATCACAGTGAAAACTAGTAAGAAGGACTGAATGATCACAGTGAAGACTAGTTGAAGGACTGAATGATCTAGGTAAGGATGTGATCCTGGTGGTTCAGGAGAAGAAGGAATAGAGTCTAGGTGGTTCATAGAAAGGACTGTGTCAGGGATCCAGCTTGTGAGGGGGGTCTTGAGAACTTACAGGCAGACAGCTTACGGGTCTTGCGGGAAGGGCCCATCAAAAAATTGGAGCTAACTTTACAATATAAGATAACAATTTGCCCAGGAGAGACCAGGGTCCGCTGGCAGGCACCATTGAATTAAGCAGGCTGGTGAGGGTGATGCACATCACCCCAAATAACTGTGTGGAGGTGATTAATTGGTTGCAACAGATTCCTGCGGGCAGTTGGGCCGCAAGATGAGAGGTGGCATCATTGGAACTAGATAGGCGGGCAGGTAGTTGTACTTGTTGCAGAAAAGCAGGGGAGGTATGGTGACCCGAATTCCTTTTCTACCAATAGTTTTGGCTTTTCTAGTTCTGGCTTCTGGGCCGTAGATTAGGATTTTCTCTAGGGTGAATTCCAAATACGCCAGGCTGGGTAGGTATTCTGTGAAATGTACTGGGCCAAAGGGAGCTCCTGGGAAACAATATAGTTTGGGCGGACGGTCTGCGGTTTCTTGGGGTTGTTGGATGTGAGGTACAGAGCCGCAGGAGGTAGACTGCAAATGAAATAGAATTAAAATCAAATATGTAATAACCTGGTTGAACCAAAGGTTCATGCCACTTTATTACAATAATGGCAATGAGCAACTTCCTGGCAACCCAGGATGTAAGTATGCCCATTTACCATGGGCAAACTTTTGATATTTCCCTCAGGCCTTGTGATACCGTCTACCAGGGTTTTGCAGCCCTTGGTGGCATTCATTACAGGAGATATTTCATTGGCTGGCTCAAACTGAGAAGACTCAAATTTCTCTTTCAGGTTGCAGGGTTGGTCATCCTTGGGTGGCCTGCATTCCACAGGAAGTTTCTTTACTTCCCCTGCTGCAATGACCCAAGTTATTTTGGGATCTATGGCTTGGCCTGCACTCTCATTGGTTGGGTTAACATGAACCTTTGGTGTGAGAGCCTTGATGCAAGTAATTTTTGTTCATTCAAACTCAGGATATTTCCCAAAGTCAAATCCCACTCTGGTTTGAGTCCAGGAAACTGCGGGCTGGCAGCTCAAGGAATTTTGGGGTTTGAATCCTGTAGTTGAGGTTTTTTCACAAGCATAGTTAGAAAGAGTTTGTCACTTGTGACAGACTGGCTGATGCACTAGGCAGGACTAGCTGATGGACTAGAAAGGACTTGCTAAAGGATAAAAAGATCATGGAAAAAGACTAGCTGAAGGACGAGAAGATCATAGTGCAGGACTATCTGAGGAACCAGAAAATGGCTAAGGAGGTCTAGCTGAGATGAATACAGAAGCTAGGATGCTGGTTTTGGGATTTTTGAAAGAGAAAATGATGAGAAAGAAGCAGTTAAAGAATTAATTAAGGATGCCAAAAGATATGATAAAAAATATTGAAATAATTATTATATGAGAAAGAGAAAAATAAAGAAAAATAGTTTACAGTATTGGAACTGTAAATTTATTAAGAGGTGATTGAGTATGCTGGAGCTGAAGAGGCTAGAAACAAGACAGAAAAACTGTTGAGACAAAGGCTGGAGTTTTGCCAAAATGGTTAAGAGAAGCAAAAAGCGAGCAACAGGAAAGTTCAAAGTGCTGAAATGCTAAGAAAACACGGAGAAACTTGGAGAAACATTGAGGAATTAAGGGTTCAAAAACCCCTTAAGTAAAACATATGTTGAAGCGCTCAAGTTTTTCTGGAGAAACATGACAGAAAACACAGCAAAATTGTTTAAAATATAGAGCAGTTGTTTATACGGAGCAAGACAGCGCAGGGTGCAAACCATGGTCAAGAGCAAGTCATTAGGGCAAACAGTTTGGCAAAAACTTTGAGTCCAAGTGTTTGATTGGCTGCAGGTCAAAGCCTGTTTGATCTGTATTTTGGGAGCTTTAACTGAAAAGTTTAAGCCTAAAAATGAGGGAATAAAACAGAAAACCCAGGGTTTTAATTGGCTGAAGTAAGATAAAAGGTTTAATATATTGTAGAGAAGAAAAAACTGGATAGTTTAAGCTTTAAAAAAACAAGAGTTCTGAGAGAGAACCGGGACTGAAATAAGGAGTTATAAAAGGGAGACCTATCTGAAGCTTTTTGGGGATTCAAAACAGTGATTACAAAGGCCACAAGGACTATACAGAGAGCTGAAGCCCAAGATTAAGGCGCTGCAGCTTGAGATAAGGAGCTGGTTCCTAAGCATGGTGCATGAGTTCAAGTCTAAGGAGCAGGAGGCTAAGACCAAGTACAAAAAGTCCAAGAGATTGTTGGAGGACTACAAGTATTGGCACATTTATATTGTTTCCCAGACCCCCAGGCCATAAATCAGAAGGTTTCTAAGGGGATCTTCCTTCTGAAAGTGAATAAAAGCTTATTTTGACCCCTATACATATTTCTGAGATACATTTTTACTTATTAGAGAATGACAACTCCTTCCAGCCAGTCCCTGACTATGACCCAGGACACACTTTGGGGACTGGTCAACAGGAACCTCACAGCAGGTATCCAGTAAAATGCACAGAACTAAAGAGAATGTAAGGAAAATAGTAGTAGTCAAGTGCTTCCAGGTCTTTAAAAAAAGCTTAGTGGTTTACTTCTGGCTGAGTGTATTGATGTTTGGGCAATTTCAGATAATAAATTACAAGAAAAAAAGATAGAATATTGGTAAACCAAAGGTTTATAACAAGAATTTATTTAGAAAAAATGGTAATAATCACTTTCAATCATTTTTCTAATATTTTACAGTAACTTATCTACAGATACCTCTTTTGCCCTTCTCTTGCTATCTGAGTGGCATGTTTGGGCATTAAGATATCTTTTATTTGATTGAGATATAAGTTGCAAGAATCTTTGTCATTAAGCATAAAAGTTTGGCATTAAAATGGTTGGTCTTATCTTGTCTGGTTATTGGTTGTTAAAAAATGGGTTACAGATGTCATGTAAGTGCTGCCAATTTAATTGCTAAATTTGGCTTGCTCTAAAAAGCTCTGACAGGCTTAGGTTGCATTACTTTTCAACTAGTTTCCTGTTTGGAATACCAAATTACTAAATAGAGTAAGAGATATCAAACAAATAACTGGGAAGCTAAAAATAGTCTTTTCAGTATTGCTTGGGCCTCAACGTAGCTTTTGGGACCCCACCAGCTCAAATACAGTGAAATCAGCTCTTGTACCCGAATTTTGCTTGTAGCAAAAGCAAGAGCGGGTGTGAGTGCAGCCTTTCTGCCTGCAGCCCTCACCTGGTTTGGGGGGGTTTGATTTTCTTGAAAGGCATTGTTTTTTGTTACTTTTGTAACATTATTTTCTTTTAAACTAGACTTCATCTTTTTATTCTCCTAGTACTGACAGATGGCTTTAGTGGCATTTTTCAGGTAATTTATTGGTTTTCAGGTGCTTTTTTAGTGAGTATTAAACTTATTTATGTAGTATAACAACTTGCAATAATAAGTAAAGTACTCATGTATGTATTTGAATTTGTATTTTAGAGATCTTATTACTAGAATGGACATAAAAGTGGTCTTTAGTTTCTGTGTAAAAGGCAGGTTTTTTGAACAAAAAGAATTGGTAAAAACATAATGTATCTTCCTGTCAGAAAACCATTCTTAGATGACCAACTTATCAGAATTGGAAATAAGGTAGCCCAAAGGTTAGAATGAGCATAGCTCACCATAAAATTAACACTAACTTAAATATAATAAAATATATTGTCCAACTCAAGACCAATAATCAGTAGTGTCAGGAATTTATACTGACTTTGTTCTACCTTGAATATCTTGGCAGCCTGCCAAGCCATCACTTGGAGAAGATTCTAATATTACTAGCAGGCTTAATTAATCTGAGAAGCCTTCATGAGGAAGATTTGGATCACTTATTACAAGAACTACCAGGAATACAATAGACTCTAATTATGACTGGTTCCCAATTGGCTAGAGTTATTCCAGAATACTCTAGCAAACAACCAGGTTAGTTATTACGGGTTTCCCCAAGATCCAAAATAATGTGTCCAATTTGCACTAGCAAACCGCCAGTGCCACTGCAAATTCCTGCAAGAAAGGTTGCTCAAGAACAATATGTTATGCACTAAAAATAGAATCATAAATTAGCACCGCCACCGCCAACTTGCTAATGAATTATGCTTTACTCTATGACAACAAGTACCCAGCACATGGTACTATGATATGGAATCCCATGCCATTGCATGGATGCCTGACTCTGAGGGTTGATGCTGGCGGTCTGGGGACAAAAAAACTGACCAAGCAAGAGCTAGAAGTGCCAGATGATCTTATTCTGGCAAGAGAGTGCAAGCTCTATAAAAGCCCTTCCATTGGACTAATGGAAGGCAGACAATAATACCAATATCCTACTGTAAAATCTTTTCACAGTAGAAGAAGATATCCAAGTTTGAAGACCGTTGTCAGTACTTGAAGAACTAAGCAAGCCACCTGTATAGAAAGCCACTTGGAAGTTGCCTCCCTTGCCATTGCTAGCTGTTGCCTTGTCAAGAAAATACCAGACGTCACAAGTAACACTTGTTGCCATACAAGCTAACTGTCAACACAATGACTAAGATTACTCAACTACTCAATAAAGCAAATTGTAATCAGACCGCCAGGTCTGAGAGCAGAACTAAAAGTTCTGACAGTGGTGCACACTTACAAAATGAGTTACCTGTGCTGTCTGTTGTTGGCGAGTTTTTTCCCCACCACCCCAGCTTTGTTGATAAGTATGAGGGGCTACATGAAAACCAGCAATGCAGAACAAGATGCATCCCTCTGCTTGAAGATTGCTCCCTACCAGGTACCAGAAGTGCCAGTGGATGAAATCAACCTTAATGTCACTGGTACAATGGTACAACACAAACCAAGGAGCTACATCATTGAGAATGAACGGTCACTTATGGACGCCTTGATGCAAGGCTATAAATCCACTGGTGACAAACAACAGGATAGCAATTACACCCTGTTTATCACCACAAGATCCTCTGAGCACTTGTGGTTGATTTTCTGAAGTTATCAGGAGGCCAGTAGCACACAGCTTGGCCTACTTCTGAAAAGAAAAGAAGTTGACAGAATAACCAATGTCCTGTTGTACTTTGTGCACCCCACCATCAAGCATGTTCAGCGCTTGGTGGCCCGCCAAAACCTTGACCTTGAGGAGATGGGTCATTTCAGGATCAAAATTTAGCACACTCACGCTGCCCTGGTTCACCAGCTGAACTCCAGCTTTCACACTGTGCAACAGGCTGTGGGTAGCATCAATGAAGCTGCTGCTTCTGCACATTATTGTGTAGATGAGATAGTTTTACATTTCAATAACCAGGTAGTGCAAGTGGTGGCTGGAATCCTCAATTCCTGCGGTCTGACCCCTCAATGGGCTCCAGACGTAACCTGTCAGCGTTAACCTGGACAAAAAGGTACGCTTCCTGGCCCGCCAGTCTAGTGTGGACAAGATAGCAGATCAACAAGATAAGCTCCATAGCATGGTCTCAGAAAATAGCGCCCACCACAAGGAGCGCCAGAACAAGATTATCTCCTGGGTGAACAAACTGGTTGAGAAAGTGAACAAAATGAAGGGAAAATCAGCTTCTTTAGATAGCTCCCCTATCTTGGATCAGACCCAGGATCAGCACGCCTGTTGCCTTGAACACAAAGCTTATACCAATAACAAGCATGACTTATGGGAATCTATAGAGATCATCTGCACCCTGATGAACCAGCTTTACCAGGACTTGGAAGATAACCACGCTCAGGTTGCCGCCCTTGAACACAAGCTGGACATATATAGCAAATGTTTAGATCTTCTGGCTTCAACTACTCTGCTTATGGAAGGAAACCATAGCAGTCTCTTGGAGCAGGTGAAATCTAATGACGCTGCCAGAAAAGACTTTGAGGCTAACGTATCGGCAAGAATGAGTAGATTAAAACAGGTGATGTTATCTGATAACAGCTCGTCTGTAGAGAATAAGCAGAGCCCTGTCCCAAACTCTTCCCCTGAGCAGAAAAATGTGTTGTCCCCTGAATTTTTTGACTTTACCTCCAACCATGGTACTGATGATAGCAGAGAGACCCGTTGTGTTCCAATAAGAGTTGTCGCCTTGCTGCCACTCACTCCACTTACTGGTCTCCGCCCCGTCAAACCAGTAGTGGAATCACATGAAGATTTGACCATTCCCAACCACAAGTTCAAGCCATTGAATTTGCCGACCTTCAACTGTAAGGGTAACTATAACCTTTATTTGCCTCTTCAAGAGGTTGATGTGTGGAGCTTCAGATCACATGAAGGCCACAGTCCTAATCAATGCTCTGGACCCCGCCAGTGTAGACATGATCATGCCCTTGACTTCCAACAGAAGAATGGTCTTACAAGGATGCAAAAATTGCAGTGATCAAAGAGTTTGGGAGTGAAACCAAGCTGCAGGCAAAGAAGGCCAAATTCAGCAATATTGTTTTCAAGAAATATGAAAGTGTACAAGATTTCGCTGACCGCTTCTATCATGAAGCGCAGGTACTCTTGGGGGCAGGAGTACTCACTGATTTGGACTGCCATATCACAATGAGCAGAGCTCTTCAGCCTTACAGAGAGCTCTCCAACGTGATGTTCCCAGTACTTGACCAGGCCAACAACACCCAGAAGATTACCAGTTATCTGGGTTGGCTTGGGGCCCAATTTGACGCCCCCAACAAAGGAATGGCTAATCACAATGGTTCTGAAAATTGCGGAAGAAATTGGGACCACAACAGATCTGTCAAACAGCCTGAAGGGGAGAAGGACGCTACTACAAAACCCGCTGGAGAAGTGAAACCATATAATTCCAACATAACCTGCCAAAAGTGCAACAAAAAGGAGAACTGGGAAAGTCAATGTTGGTCAAAAGGCAAACCTCCTGGTGTCAATGTTGTAGTAGAAACCGAGGAGAAGAATCAGGGAAAAGCAAAGGCGGGCCAGTAATGGAATATACTGCACCCACCATTCTCTCAGCTATTCCAAAAGAACCTGACAGAGACAAACCAGAGGAACCCACTGAGATTGCCACAAAGACCACCCAGACTGCCAAGGAACCCACCGAGCCCGTCAAGAACCCCACCAAGAGCGCTGCCCAGACACAAGGATCTCCTGGATACTTCACCCTTAGTCAAGACTTTGAGGAAGACCCTCTTCACTGATTGGTAGCCAATGACCTGTACGTCATACCTGCCTGCAGAAGAGGTAGACCCTGGAAGACTACTGCCAACGCAGTTGAGGTAGTGTCCAAATCCTATGCCACGCAAGTACACGAAAATTGCTTGAATGATAGCCCAAATATCTCCAGCAACGTTCCCAACCTTAAAGGTGTCCAATTAACCATGCCGCTCTCAACCATCAAGAACAACTTCCCTGAAATTGGGCAAAGTATTAAGCAGTACTTTGACACCCCAGCCTCTCTTGGAATTCACTTATTAAATTTACAGTCTGAAACTTACTCCAAGTGTACCTATGCCAGCATTTCTGTTAATAAGGTGAAAGTAAGAGCAATAATTGACAGCAGAGCACCAATCAATATAACTTCTACCCGCCTGGTCCAAAAACTAGGACTGGCTCCTGATATTGCGCACTGTAGAGTTTATGGCACCGCTGGCCTACACACAACAACTTCCTAAGGAGCATACAGTGTGATTCCAATGCAATTTGGATCCATAGCTGTTTCTTCTCCCGCTGTTGTCTTACCCAGTCAAAACTACAATGTTTTGATTGGCACTGCCTTTATGCGGAAATAAGGTGTAAAGATCAATATGGAGAACAACACCTTCACCATATTGAAGCAGACCATCCCTCTTTATTACACCAACAACGCCACCAGCATCAAAGAGAAACTGACAATTAATTTGCTTATAAGGACAGGATTGTGGCAGTACTATATTAGAAGAAGGGAAGAAAAAGCAAGAGATTGCCAACCCAGATAAAAGAGCATAAAGGTATTCCACTTTGCTCTCTGGTAACCTTCACTCTCAAGTCTGGTACATAATGTGTTGTGCCAACAGGATTGACCCTGGGAATTCCCAAAGGCTTATATGGCAAAATACATCAGCCTTGGGGAAGATCAAGGTTTGAACCCTGTGTAGCGCCTGGTATAATTATACCAGGACATGGAGAAGTGCACATTCTACTTGCCAATTTGCAGGACCACAATATCCACATAAAGAAGCATCAGATAGTAGGATTTGTGCATCTTCTGCCAATTGAGGGATTGACCAGCTTCAAATGTATTGGGGACCTATCAGAAATGGGGCTACCTGATCAAGTTGAAGCCAATGCCTACGTGACTACCCCACTGTTGACCTGTCCTCCTTAAATCAAGAGAAACATGAGCAAGCCAGTGCCCTATTTGAGAAGTACAGGTGCATCTGTGCTGAGGATGATTTTGACTTGGGATGTGCAGCAGACGTCACCCATCATATTGACACTGGTGACAACAAACTAATTCAACTCCGCCCTATTTGATGATCAAAAGTCAGCGAGGAGACTGTCAATGAGGAAATACAACAGCTTCTGGATAGAGAAATGTTGGTTCCGTCCAAGAGCCCATGGGCGTTGCCCATTCTTATAGTAAAAAAGAAGAATGGAAGTAACCAAGTAGTCATAGACTACCAATATCTAAATCTGATCATGAAGAAGGACTCCTACCTGTTGCTGAGAATTGACAACGCCTTAGACTGCCTGGGAGGTGCAAAATTCTTCTCTGCAATGGACCTGATCTCAGGATATTGGCAGATTGAACTGCCTCCAGAGGAACAAGAGAAGTGTGCCATTATCACTTCACAAGGCCTTTTCCAACTGACTCAAATGCCCCAAGGATTGTGTAATGCGCCAGCAACTTTTCAATGAGCTATGGACACCATCCTGTGAGATTTCAAGTTGTCCTGTGTCCTTGTATATCTGGATGATATTAATGTATTCTCTAGGACGTTCACAGATCATTTGGATCACTTGAAAGCTGTCTTTAAACAACTTGCAGACACCAAATTGAAGATAAAACATAGGAAATGCCAGTTCTTTAAGGACCAGCTTGAATAATTAGGTTTTGTGATCAACACAAAAGGACTTCAGCCACAACCCGCCAAGATTGAGGCCATCACTAAGATGAAGACTCCTGAGAGCAAAAGGGATATCCAAGTGTTTCTAGGCATGGTAGGTTATTATCACAGGTTTATTTCAAATTTCTTGAGAACAGGTGAACCTCTTTTTCATTTGCTTAAAAATGGAGTACCTTTTACATGGACCTCTGGCTGCCAGTTTGCTTTCAACTCACTACAAACCAGCCTGTCTGGCAGTCCAGTGCTCATGTATCCTGATTTTACTAAGCCTTTTGTGGTACATACCGACACTTCACTGAGTGTGCTTGGAGCAGTATTGTCCCTGAATGATGATGATGGAGAAGAACATCCGGTTGCCTACTCCAGTTGCTCCTTGAATATTTATGAACAAAATTACACGATGACATAACATGAATGTTTGGCAGTAATATATGCCTACAAACAGTTCCAGGTGTATCTTCATGGAGTCCACTTCACAGTGGTTACAGACCACACCAGTCTAAGTTGGCTTCAGAATCTACAAGAACCAGAAGGTTGCTTAGCACAATGGGCTCTAAAACTGCAGGCATTTGACTATAAGATAGTACACCAGCCAGGAGCAAAGCACCAGAACACTGACTGTCTATCTAGACTCCCGACTGTTAATATTGTATCATCACAGGCCAATATACTGTATGATAAGATGTTAACTGGCCAGTTCAAAGACAAGCCTGACGAGATCCAGGCCATTCTCTGGGAATTGATGAAGGACTGTAGAGTAGAGGATGGTAAACTGTACAAATACCATCAGGGAAATAAGTACGTTTCCCCCCGCCCCTCAGAGAGGTTGTCTCTGATCATGGCTGCCCATAAGGCTGTAGGCCATGGCGGCCTCCAAAAGACTGTACGTCAACTACAGCTTCACTATTATTGGGAATCTCTACTGTTTGACACCAAGAAAACACTGACTTGCTGCGCAGAGTGCCAACACAAAAAGCCATTTGTACCCAAGCATCAATATAAGGCTGTTGAGCCCAAATTTGCTTGGCACACTGTCAGCATAGACGTGGTTGGCCCCCTTCTGATGCACGTTGGTTGGCTCAGATACATAATTGTAGCCATAGATCACCTTACCAAGTGGGTCAAGGGAAAAGCCCTTCAGCACGTCAGCACAGAAGCCACTGCAAGGTTCATCTTGGAACGTATCATTCAACGCCATGGTTGCCCACAATTCATTCTTACTGACAGTGACACTAATTTCCCAACCAACATTATTCCAAAGCTTAATGAGCTCATGAGCGTGAGGGGAGTGCTCTCTACTCCATACCACCCAGAAACAAACAGGATGGTTGAGAGAGCCAATGGCACCTTGGTGAATATCCTTCAAAAACTGGTAGATAAGTGTACCTCTGAGTGGTATCTTTTCTTGCCAGCAGTTGTGTTTGCATATAACATCTCCATACATAGCACAACTAAGTTTTTGCCCTTCCAGTTATGTATGGTCAACACCCTGCCATACTGCCAATCCTGTTCTCTGCTATGAGCAACCCTGGGGAGATCACCTACAACCAAACACGAAAAAGTTGGCAGATACATTACTTAAGATTCAGGCTGAAGCTTTTACAGAAACTACGCTGGCTAGAACAAAAGAACACCAGCAAGATAATTCCAACTGCCACACTCTGCCAGAGTTCAAAGTTGGAACCTGAGTATCCTATCATGATAAAGTCATAGGAAGAGCACACAAGCTCAACACCATCTGGAAAGGCCCATTTGAATTCATTGAGCAAACAGGCCAAGACACTTATACCATCAAAGATGTTTCAGATGAACGGCTCATTAATAGAGTCCACACAAGGTTCCTAAAACCTTTCCACACTTTGCCAAATAATGGCATCTAATTAGCTTCCTATATTTCTAAGAAAATACAAATAAAGATTTTTGAACTTGATTTTATTGGAGATAGTGTAAAGGGGGCAAGGCTAGAAATTGCCCTCCTGGTAGTTGGTGTCATTGTTGTCTTCTTCATCTTTGTCTTCTGTCCCCTTCTTGTCCTTGTTGGAATCCTCTTCTTGGTTGGCCGGGCTGGTGCTTCAAGGCCTGGGTGTCACCACTGACATGTCAGGCTCTTGGTCCCCAGCCAGAAGTGCCACATCACGGGGTAAAGGTTTGAAGGAAAAGTGCCAGCTCTCTACAAACAAGAATACAGCCACACACAACCACAAATTCTTGTGGGCAGGAAAAAGGTGAGAAAAGTTAACCAGGGCAGGGGAATGGACTCAAAGTCCCAGTCAACCTGCCAGAGGCCACCCTCAAGGGAATAGCCACATCCCAGAATAAGAAAATCCATGATAAAATCATCAATGGAAAGATACTCATCTGGGAGTATTGCCTTAATGTTACCAATGGTGTTACAAAGTTTTTCCCAGTGCGCAGCCATCCTGGCAAAGCTACCCTGGGAAAGGCAATGGTCAGGCATAAGCATTACATCCCTACATAACACCATCACCCGTACAGCAGCTTTTTGATTGCCATTATGGAAGGCATCCCAACACCAGCAGACCACTTTTTCAAGACAACTGTTCCGCTGGTTGCGGTTATCCACCTGCAGCTTCTGGTAGATTGACAAGAACAGGGGAAGATGCTGAAACCAGGATTGATTTATATGGTCAGTAATTTGAATGACAAACCCTTGGTCCAACCCATCCACGGGATTGCTAGTGCAAGAGACGTCAACAAGATCAAGAAGGTCGTGACTCAGGCGCTCCACCAACACCTCATTGTCGACGGAGAAGAAGCCAAAACTTGAGGATGTGATACATGTTTTCAAGTCCTGCCAGGTCTCTTCTGGAGGACAACAAAGAGAAATTGACAACACAATTTGAAGTCAGAGAAAAGAACACCACAATTGAAGTTGGGCATATCAACTTGATACTGAACTGTTGGCAAGTTGCCAACTACCGCTTGAGAGGCCGAAGACCCCTCAACATACACCTGGGTATCAATGGGCTCCTCCTTCAAAGTAGCCAATGGGATTTCCGCATTCCGCTGGGTTGAATCTTTGTGGGCTGGTTGTTTGGGCGGGGACTTGGGTGCTTGGCGCACCTGCTTATGGGGAGGCTCCTCATGACTCATACCAGTAAATATTGTGCTGGTATCCCTGTCAAAAAGCCCACAAATATGTGCCTTCTTGGCATCATAATACAAGGCCTGGAACAGGGCCCAATCTGAAACCAACATGTTGGCAATGATGCTACATGCATCAGTCACACGGGAGGTATTGGGCGTTTGATGGATGTGACATGTTGACTAGTGTTTTTCTCTTGACGGTATAACTAAGTCAAGTTGGGGGAAATGTCAGGAATTTATACTGACTTTGTTCTATCTTGAATATCTTGGCGGCCTGCCAAGCCATCTATTAGAGAAGCTTTCAATATTACTAGCAGGCTTAATTGATCTGAGAAGCCTTCATGAGGAAGATTCAAATCACTTATTACAAGAACTACCAGGAATACAATAGACTTCAATTATGACTGGTTCCCAATTGGCTAGAGTTATTCTGGAATACTCTAGCAAACTGCTGGGTTAGTTATTACGGGTTTCCTGAGGATCAAAAAGAATGTGTCCAATTTGCACTAGCAAACTGCCAGTGCCACTGCAAATTCCTGCAAGAAAGGTTGCTCAAGAACAATATGTTATGCACTAAAAATAGAATCATAAATTAGCGCCGCCACTGCCGGCTTGCTAATGAATTATGATTTACTATATGACAACAAGTACCCAGCACAGGGTACTATGATATGGAATTCCATGCCATTTCATGGATGCCTGACTCTGGGGGTTGATGCTGGCGGTCTGGGGACAAAAAGACTGACCAAGCAAGAGCTAGAAGCGCCAGATAATCTTATTCTGGCAAGAGAGTGCAAGCTCTATAAAAGCCCTTCCATTGGACTAATGGAAGGCAGACAATAATACCAATATCCTACTGTAAAATCTTTTCACAGTAGAAGAAGATATCCAAGTTTGAAGATCGTTGTCAGTACTTGAAGAACTAAGCAAGCCACCTGTATAGAAAGCCGCTTGAAGTTGCCTCCCTTGCCATTGCTAGCTGTTGACTTGTCAAGAAAATACCAGACGTTGCAAGTAACGCTTGTTGCCATACAAGATAACTCTCAACACAATGACTAAGATTACTCAACTACTCAATAAAGCAAATTGTAATCAGACCACCAGGTCTGAGAGCAGAATCAAAAGTTCTGACAAGTAGTAATGACAAAAGCAACATTCTGCTTTTTTTATAAATGTCAGGATTGAAAATTTACCATCTCTGGAAAACCAGGCCTGGAAAAAAGATTCAAACCCTGACCCTGAACGCTTGTGGACTGCCAGCTTGAGGACCAAAAGCCACCCACCCACATTTTTCTTGGATGAAGCCCCCTTGAGCTGAAGCTCAGTGTCAGGGAACCAACCCTGATTGGCTGGCTTGCTAGCATCTGGGAACTGGCGGGTCACGGACTGGGTAGGCAGGGCTCACCAAAGAATTGGTGCTAACTTAATGAGGTAGGACATTGACTTGTCCAGCCACGACCACAGACCAGCGGCAGGAACAATAGTATCTATTACTCACGTGAGAGTTATATATGATTCTGAAAAGCTTGTTGGTATGGTCCAGTGGGAGTTTGGCTGCGGAAGCAGGCATTGGTTTGGGGGTGATGGGTGGCTCCATGTCTATTTGGTAGGCAGGAAGGAAGTTGTATTTATCTCTGAACAGATGGGGCTTGGTAATGTACCAAGGGCCTTCTCGGCTGTATCTGGTTCTCTCAGTAGTTCTGGCCAAGGGGTCCTGGGCTAGTATGTTGTCAGCGGTGTAGTCCCTGTACTTGGGCTTTAAGGGGTACTCCTTGAAGCAGACAGAACCAAAGAGAGAACCTGGCAGGCAGTACATAGCTGATGGGTTGGCAGGGGAGTCAGATGATCTTTGAGTTCACTGGCAGATGACAAGAATAAAATACGGCAATAACTGGGGAAATCAATATCTCATAACCTTTATTTAAAAATGACAATGGGGGTTGGTCTTGGCCTGGCAGGTATTTATTCCACACTGCCAGGCTTCACTTCCTAGTCGGGTTTTCTGGGCTTGGGCGGGTTAGCATTGGGTGTCTCAGATGGCAGTGTGGCGCTCGGCACTGGCGGTTTGCCACTGGCTGCTTTGGGGTGAGAAGAATTTGAATCCTTCTGTTTATCATTTGGGTATTGGGTGCCTCTTTGGGTTCAGTGCCTTCCCTGGGACTTTGGGGGAGTTCAGAATAACTCTCAAGGAGAAATTTGTCTATTTCACCAGGAAAACCGCCGGTGTCAGGTGTTGGCACCTCAGGGAAATTCCCAGCATCTTGCACTGGCAGTTTGCTTGCAGAATCCTGCGGGACAGCTAAGGGTTCAGATCCTGGCGGGCTGGCAGCAACTTTGTCAATTAGTAGTGGGTTATTGTGTTCCCAGCCTATGAGTCTGGCAGTCTGCAAAGGGTTTTGTCCAGGGCTTGACTCTGATTCCGTATTTTGAGATTTAAGAGCATCCAAATTGACATTCCTGACACTCAGGCTAAGTTCCAAAGTAAGAATACCAACATGGACTTGAGAGTGATGGCGCCCAAGGAGAGACATCTCAATTTTCCTAATGGAGACAAGAAAAGTCTCTCTGTAAACTTCATGAACTTGAAGTTCTCTCAGGCAACCAATCATGTTCAGCTACTAGAGGAAAATGTGGGCTTAAGGCCCGCTCCTATGACACAAGCTCAATAACAGAAGACTCAAGTGACATTTCATGAGTTCTCCACCCATGAGAAGCCCCCAATAGTGGTGTCATTTTGCTGCCCCAAACCCGGGCGGCCTGGCCTCTCAATCAAAGATTTACTGACCTGTTGAGAATTCATTTATGAAAAATGTGAAATTTAGCGATGGGGTGTTATATAAGCCTATAGACCCTGCACTGATACTGTATTGCCATTTTTAAATAAATATTATGTCATATTAGCTTTCACAGTTATTGCCTTATCTATATTTGCCATCTATCAATTCAGCACAAGACCATCTGGCCCCTCTGCCCTCTTGCACACAGATTTCTATCCACCAGGTGTTTTTTGGCCCTGTTCACTTCACAGAGTATCCATTAAAGCCTGAGTATAAAGCTTATACCCCAGAAAAGGTCCTTGAACTATATTCCTTGGCCCACATAAAATCTGCAGTTAGAAGCAACTGACAAGATCCCTGGATCATATCAGAACCCAAATTGTTTAGAGGCAACTTCAACTTCTTGCCTGCCTACCAACTTAATATGAAACCTCCCGTGACTCCCAAGCTGATGCCTGCCTTCTCACCTGATCTCCTAACTGACCACACAAGCAAGTTGCTTGGGATTGTGTACATTACCCTCACTGGGGTAATTGGCATAATAATTCTGACTGCTGGCTCATGATCCTGGGTGAAGAAGTTCATGTTCTACCTTATAAAGCTAGCCCCAATCTTGTGGTGGGCCCTGCCTGCTAAACCTGCAGCCTGTGCGTTTCCTGAAAACAACAGGCCAGCTGCCCAAGGTTAGATTCCTGACAATAAAGCAAAATTACAATCAAAATCCAACCCCTAGACTTCCTACCTTGCAGCCTGATTGTCAAAAAAGCCAGACATTTAATAAAAGTTTTAGCTTAAATCTGAATGTTATTCAATTATAAGCCCACAAACTGATAGAGTTTTGCTGAATTCAGGAGAGGTCAAACCAATAGTACACCACATAGTTCATGAAAATACATCAAGATTTTATAACACACTATTAAAGTTTTGGTCAAACTTTTTAACAGTTTTCCTAATGAGAAGAGTCAATAAATGAACTAAGTATCAGAAAACAACACATATTTTGCCAGCCAGTCTGGCTTTAAAAATAAGATTTGAAAACAGAAATATTTTAATATCTATTATATAAAGCTGTCAATGACTGTCTGCTCAATTCTGATGCCATCTTGCTCCTTCAAGATTTCTGATGTCAGGCCTTTAAGTTACAGATTTTTGTTTAAAAAATGAGGTCTGACAAGAGAGTATATGTATTATGTCAATCTAATGTTGGGATTTATTGTCATCCTGATAATATAGTTATGATATAATTCTGGTTTAAACAGATTTTACCTTATCTGAATATTTTTTTATCATTTTTAAACAGCACCAACATGTTTTTCTGCACCTGTTAACTCACTCACTGATCTGCACGCAGATCTCTGGCTCATGCTTTGAGCAATTGTATTTTACTAAATATTTGCCAAATTCAGCCTACAAAAAGTTCAATTTATAAAACATCTTCCTGCAGAGCTGCTAGCCTGAACCAGAAAACCAAAACATGTAAACCAAGAAGGTGTTTAATAAATTATCTAGCCCATGCTATTTGGACATAAGTATAAATATGTGCCTATCTATCTTGTATCAATGACTTTGCCACCCACACCTGGGCCCAACTTTCAGCAAGTTTTTGTTGTTGCTAATAAAACCACATTCATTTAGCTTTTTGAAGTATTGCATATCACTTTAACAGGGTTGATAAATTCTATGATTTTTGCTACAGGCCTCTGGTTTTTATTGAAATACTCACTATATTATGTTATCAATTTAACCCTAATTCTGTGTAAGGCTTTGCCCTTTAGTCTGGCAGTTCAGCCTACATCTACAGCCACTGATTTTACCCACAGCACTTGGATTTCTGATAAAAAGGGATCAAAATATCAATTATTTTCAAAAAAATAATATACATAATATCAAATAACTTATTAAAGATGTTTATAGAGAGCTCAGAGGCAAATGAATAATTGGATTTTGGTGTGAGAGGTGATTTCAAGGTGAGTTGATAGACAGAAAATTAATTATACTTATCTTTAAACAACCTAGGCTCAGTGATGTTCCAGATGCATTTACAATTAAGTCTGGTACAGTAGTTTTCAAACCTGTTGAGATAAACCTATATTAGCCAGTTTAGAACATATGAACTCAGTCTAAAAACAAAATCAAAGTGGATCCAAATCTTTTGTAATTTAATATAAATTTCTTAATTTTTTATTTTGTTTTTAGACTGAGTTCATGCATTTTAAACTGACTAATATGCATTTATCTTAACAGGTTTGAAAACTACTGGATATTTTTTGATGAAAATTAAGAGAGCAGACAATAATATTTTTTGAAGTATGAAGTCTTTTTATTCTGGCTTAAGAAAATTTTGAGCAACTTGGGTTATTGCTGGTATGTTCAAAGCTACAGATAGATGTTAGCCTTACCAATATACTCTACCTAATCCCATGCAAGAGCACTACAGACTATAATAGAATAGAACTTTGAAGATAATTCCATTTATTGGGATTGGAGTACAATCTAGCCAGTGGCTGCAATCTATCCAGGTGTAACTAAGAACTTGTGTCAGGAATGTTTTTCCTGACATTTCTGATAACAATTTATTCCTGGATACAGGGATATACATGTTTTCTTCTTTGGGTTATTTGGGGTCTCCTAAATTAATGGGTTAGTGGGAAGTATCTGCTCTTTATTACCTTTTGATATGAGCTCAGATTGGTCCACAGGATCAGTATTAACATCAACAGGATTTGAACCTGCATCTTCTTCTCTGCCAGTTGCTGTTTTTCTTAAGAGAATGATTAGTAATAATATAGAGAGTAAATTGATACCTTTTGATCTTGATTCCAGCCAATCAGGAGTTACATAAATCCTTTTAATTGATTCATTTAATCACCTTGATGACAACAATAACCATTTTGACCCTGTTCTTGCCCTGGCTTGTCTGTTGACCTCTGGTTCTGTTGTGGGCCCATGTTCTTCTTCCCCATTTTCAACTGGGAAATAGCTTAGTTTTCCCTGTTTTCTTTCTGCCTTAAAGGCAAACTGATTTTAAACAATTATTGTTTTAAAGGCGCCAAGGTCAGTTATTGTTCCAGTAATGCTCTAGTTTAAAATTCAAACTGCCTAGGATCTCCAGTTTTCCTCCAAATTTCCTCAATTTCATCCCCAAGATATTTGATGTCCTTTATTTTATCTCCAGACTATCATGTAGCTTCCATGCTATATAATGCTGGTAAATTATGATTTATTACTTGTTCAATGAATAAAGTCTTCATTTACCCCAAAGTGAATTATTGTCCATTCTTAGTTTGAAATAAACCTTTCTTAATCCTGACCATGAGATTACCCAAGAATTCTTTCATAGAGTCTCTTGGGTATAAATGAATATATTGGATGGTCTTGTTGCCAACTGTGTTTGCCAGCATTTTGATAGGTTTACGTGCAGACTCAGGCACTTCTTCCAAAATCAGTTTTTAGATAGCTCTTGGCGCCGAGTAATCCCAGGAGTATGATATACTGCCACACCCTTGTCTCACAACCCACCTCAGAAAGAAGAGCCCCAGAACTACAAGACCGCGCATAAGGTCGTTGAACCACAGGTTTTTCACCCATTAGCCTCTGCCTTCCTCTTGTGTTACCTAGGAGCATACTTCTTCCTTGGCTGTTTCAATCCGCTCTTAGGCTGATATTGTCTAGTTGGGGAACTCTTTCATCTTGACATGATGACCTTGCCTGTGGGTTCATTGGTTACTGGCCTTAATCCCTCTGCAATCATTCACCATCTTGGGAGATTACTTCCAAGTGGGTGGTTGCCTGACAACTTTTTATCATCCTTTCAGGTGTTTGTATCAATATATACTGCAAAAATTCTTATTTTTATCCCTTCAGACAGTTCTCAGTGGCTATCTTTGCAATAGGTCCATCTTTGCTGGCTGCGCCTATCCTGATTGGTTGTCCTTGGCACATGTGCTGCTACTGACCTTAGCAAGTGTACATGACACTTCAGCTACAGCCTACGCTCTCCTTGAGCTAGCCTACTGGCAGTTATTGATTGACTGTATCTTTATACGCATATTATTGCACTAGAAAACTATACTGTATTTGGTTGACACTTAGAAATAGTCCCTGTTCTGTCCTTTTACATTGGAAGATAGGATTTCAGTATTTCTGTTTTTCATTTCTAGGGCTTAATCAGTAATTTTTTTCTGGCTGACAAGACTTCTGCTTATTAATAAAACAGTTTAAATGGGGATTATATGCTGTATAATATCAGACTTGATCTAATATTGACCCAAGGATTCTCTGCCATGTAAAGCTGACCCAAACCGTTAAGGAACCAATTATACACCACATAATGCTGATTCAAACTCAGTATTTTCTAGCCATTCACATATCACTTGTTTGATATACTCATATACGCTCTTCAGGATGGGTGAGACTGAGTTGATACAACATCCAGTAGGATGGAATGAGAGATATACAACTGATGATTTAGTTATTAAAATCCATGTAATAACTGATAATCCTTATATTGGTTAACAATTATATGGCGTATAATTGTCATATCAATTATAATAAAATGGTGATTATACAGAGTATAATCACTACACTTAATAGAATATTAATCTAGAGATAATACAGTGTGTAACTGATAAAAATCTATGTGCAATGATTAGCCTGATCATTTGTACTCAATCAGCTTAATCTTAAAGAGAATATTTTTTTAAAATGAACTGGTCTTTAAAGCAAACCAGAAAGCCAGTAATTGCAGGTAAAATGGCTAATAGATGGAATAATAAAGGGTTAACTGGACCAAAAAACTGTGTTCAAATGACAGATAGCAAGAATGAAATAGAAAAGTGACTAAAAGAACAAGTATGTTAGAGTACTATTTTTGGGTGACTGGCCCATCAGAAACTGAAATAAGATAAGCTGCAAAATTAGTGGGCAAGACCTATCAGAGAATGAGTGCTAACTTGAACAAGTAAAAGGCAGAGCAACTAGCTCAAGACCATAAATTAGCTGCTAGAATTATAGTATTAAGTACACTGGAAAGTAATATACAAGATTTCAAACAGCTTGTCAGAATTTTTAGCAGAAAGATCTGAAAAATAAAAGCTTGTATTTAAATCAAAAGAAAAATATATTTGTATTTAATAATGTAAGGTCTGAGGGCTTGGGGTAACTTATTGTAAACTAAAGCCTTCAACCCAAGAATATTAATGTTGGTCAAATATAAAAAGGTGTATAATATTTACAATAACAACTGTACTAAAGCTTCTAAAGTTTATAGGATGTAAAGTAGGGACTAAGACAGTTAATCAAGCCTAAGAAAATGAATTAAATACCAGTTTTAATGACAGAAGACTGGGTTGAAAAGTCTTTTTCTAGGTCAGGATAATGATCAGCACTAGCTGGCGGATTAAACCTAACAATTAAAGTATGGGTTTCACTATAAAATTTGCCTAACTGATAGAAGATATAATCAAAAGGAATCATAAATAAACTAGAATTTCAAAAGAAAGGAAATATGCAAGATAAAAAAGATTTAAAGAAAACACAAGCCACAAAACATAACAAGTACCTTTTGGGGTGCAAGTCAAAAAATCTCAACTTAAGTTGAGACTAGTAAAACTCAGGCTTTTATTCAGTTCTGGGTTTTGAGGTAAAGATAAAGGGTATGAGGACTAACCAAAGGTAGTTAGTTGGGTTTAAGGAATGAGGGACAACCACAAGCACATGTTAACAGGTATTTTAACTTAAAATGATTAAGTAAGATAAAGGGAAGAACAGGAAAGCCGGTGGTTAATTGTTTTCTTAAAACCAAGAAGAGCAGAGGCAGAAGAACAGGAAAACTTAGTCTGAGGCTGCTGGCGTAAGCAGGAAAGGAATCAGAGCAAAAGTAAAAAGATAATTGATCTCAGACTTGTTTAAACTAACCTAGTGCAAGGTACCAGGTTCAAATTTTGTTTGCAAAGAAAAGGTAAGTTTGAAAAAGAAACTAACCGTTAAATTTAGATTAATTTAAACCAGAAAGTAAGAAAATGAGGAGGGTTATATAGAGGAGTTAAAAATTTGAAGTTCATAAACTAAAAAATAGTGAAATGAACCAATTGTAGTAAAGTGAATACTAGCAGCAGGAATAAAATAAAAGGTGAATCCTGACAAAACAATCTCAACTTAAGTTGAGACTGAGTAAAACTCCAGCCTTTTTTTAGCTTGAATTTGAGGTAACTTAAAGGGGAAAACAATTAACCAAATATGGTTAAGTGGCTTATTTGATAGGAAGAACCTGAGCACATAGTTGTTTGGAGAATTAAACCTAAAAGGTTAAGTTCAAAAGGTAAAGGAAGTGAAGCAAGAACAACAGTTGAGTTTTGTACTAACTCAAAATAGGACAAAAGCAACAGGAAAACAGGAAAGGCTCAGTCCAAGGCTGCTTGCGTAAAGCAAGCAAAAAAAGATAATTTATTTGGACTTGATAGAAATTAACCTTGGCGTTAGGTTCCGGGTTTGAGAATTGTCTGTGGCAAAAGGTAACTTCAAATGTGATTTTAACCATTAATTTAGGTTAATTAGGCTGTAAAAAGAAGAAAAGAATAAGGAAAAGACTAGCAAATAATTGTTAGTTTGTTAGAGCTTAGGGAGTAATATAAAGCCAATGTTTGAAGGTTCATATTAGCAGAACAATAAATGAGAATCCTGACAGATAAACAGAAAAATGATTGTATTTATCTCAAAATAGCTCTAGCTTAGTAGTGTACCAGAATCTTTTGTGATTGAAGTGAATATATTTTCTAATGCAGGCTGTGAGATTAAATATCAAGATATTTTTGAGTGAAAATTTTGTACTCTGGATTTAAAAAATATTCTGTGAAATGCCTTGGCCCATAGGTTAAACCAGGAAGCCTAAAAACCACATCCAGAAAGACCAACATATAATCAGTTATGTTATTATTTTAGTCTGAAAAAGCAATGTTTAAAAAGCAGATTGTAGAATATAATATAATAGAAACTAATATACCAATAGTCTGTGTCACAAATAACTAACTCTTTCTAACTATGCTTGTGAAAAAACCTTAACTAAAGGATTCAATCCCCAAAATCCCTCAAGCCACCAGCCTGCATTTTTCCAGGCTAAAACTAGAGCAGGATTTGACTTCAGGGAATCTCCTGAGACTTTATGAGCAAAATTACCTGCATTGAGGCCTCCCGTGCTAAAGGTTTCTGATAATATCATCAATGAGAGTGCAGGCCAAGCCAAGGACCCTAAAATAACTTGGGCTACCGCGGCGGGAGAAGAAAAGAAACTTCCTGTGAAATGCAGGCCACCCAAGGATGACCAATCCTGAAACCCAAAAATGAAATTTGAGTCTTCTCATTTGGAGCCAGCTAATGAAAGATCTCCCGCAATGACGCCACTGAGGACTGCATAACCCTGGTAGACGGTATCACCAGGCCTGAGAAAAATATCAAAAGTTTGCACATGGTAACTGGGCATACTTATACCCTGGGCCACCAGGAAACTGCCCATTGTCATTCTTGTAATAAAGTGACATGAACCTTTGGTTCAACCAAGTCCTCCCATATTTGATTTTAGTTCTATTTTATTTGCAGGCTAAACTCTGCAGCATTGTATCCCACATTTATCAACCCCAAGAAACTGGGGACTTTCCGCCTGTACTATATCAACCACCCAGAGCACCCTTTGGCCTGGTAAATTTCACAGAATACCTACCCAACCCAGTATATTCAGAGTTCACTCTAGAGGGAATTCTGATCTACGGCCCTGAAGCCAGAACCCAAGAAACTGAGATCATTGGCCAGGAGGATCCTGGATAACCATACCCCTCAGCTATTCTGAGATAAATATAATTATCTGTCAGCCTACCTAGTTCCAATGACACCACCTATTATCTCACGGCCCAACCGCCTGCAAGAATCTGTAGCAACCTGTGATTCTAATTCAACCCAACTAATCAGAGTAATGTACATCACTCTAACTGGACTTGTGGACTCTATGGTTTCCTCCAACAGGACCTGGGCCATCATAGGCAAATCAGAGTCATATGTTGTAAAGTTAGCTCATATCCTCTGGTGGGCCTTCCTTCTGGGCCTGTGGGCCGTCTGCCTGCAAGTCCCCAAAAACCTCTCACAGGATGAATCCCTGACATTATGGCAATCTATCTTAACCACAGTAACCTGGGCCCCAAGATGTTGATAACTCTGGGGGCAACTTGTATGCTATTTTCATTGATTTCAGCTTAATATGCCTACAAGCTACTTACCAATCTAATTGTGTCAGCAATTAAACACTGAAACAATACAGAAACCAAGGAAGCAGCGCCTGGTGCTGAGAGCCCCAGACCCCAAATTCACAAGCCCAGAACATCATAGTCAACCAATCCACAACCAAAGTGGACATGCCACAGATGGGCAAGGTCATCCTGGAAGAAGCTTGTAAAGCTATATCTTTCCTTTGCCTTCACTTTCAGGACAACATAAACTCATACTTGAACAACACAGAAAAGGCCCTAGGTGTGGCCTCCATGCTTTCTGGTGATGCCCTGGACTGGTTTGAGAAGGTCACTGCTGAAGATGTTGAGTTCTTCTTGGATTACTCCTGATTTTAAAACAAACTGATGGCTACTGGCAACAACTGAGACACCCACCATCATGCTCTCATCAGTTTACTGAACATTAACCAAGGATCCCACACCATACAAGCTTACATTGATGAGTTTCTAAAACTGAAGACTAGAACCCAACTTGAAGATGAGTTATCTGCCATCGTATACCTCTGAGGAGCCTGCCATGCCTTAAAAAAATCCTCAAGCACCATCCCCCCACACTTGGCCTAGATGAGTTAATCCTCCTGTGCAGAGGTTTGAGCCTTAACCAAGAAGGCGCTCCTCCTGCCACGCCACACTCTAACCGCACCCAGACTCCCAGCAGACAAGGAATGTCCCCCAAAGAGTTGCAACACCACTAGTGTGAAGATCTGTGCTTCTACTGTCACAAACCTGGTCACCTCACCAAGGTGTTTCCTAAGAAAAGTGGCTGTGACAAATGAGGTTGGTGCTTCATCTTGCCACAAAGGCATTGGGCAAGGAGGACCAGGCCAGGCCCCAAACCACGGAGACTATTATTGACAGGAACCAGTTTTGGGCGGGCAGCAACCACAGATTATGGTAACTATTAAATATGGTCAGAAGGATTGCAAAGGTGAGTAATAAAATTTGGGAAAAGCTTAGCTGAAGCATTTTCTCAAACAACAAGAGAAAATGATTCTGCATAAATTTTATTTTTTTCAAAATTTAAAATCAATTTCAAATGTTTATTTTTTATGCCAATTGGTTGTTTTTTACTCTTCTTTTATTATAGTTTTAGGAAACCAAGATAGCTTTCAGGAAGCTATCATGATAGGTATTTAGGGGGAAATATAAAAAGTCCATAATGAATATGAAAGTAGAGAGATGATTGGATAAAGGACAGAAAAGGGAAAATCTGTTATCCAATAGTGGGTTTTTGGAATCCAACTTTGTCAGTTGGGTTTGTTACATTACCCTCCTCTAGAGAAGGCTCTCCTCACCCCAAAACTCCTCAACTAGTGCAGGGCAATTGGAGCAGTTTTTTTCAGGCTCCCAAGTAGCATCAATTGGAAAATTCTTCCATTTGACCTGATAATAGAGTTTGTTTGAGGAAAGTTTTGAGCCTAAGATGGCTTTTACTTCATGTTCATGGTCAGCTGGATTAGAGGAAAGTATAGGCTCTGTAGAGACAGGCGCTTTACCAATGAATGTTAAATTGGGAGACATGAAAAACTGGGTGAACCTTGCTGTTAGGGGGGAGCTTGAGTTCATAAGCTGTGTTATTAATTTCCTTAAAATTTACAAGGGCCAATGTTGAGCAGGCCTAGTTTGCAGCAAGTGATTGGTAATTTGAAGTGTTCAGCTTTCAATATTACTAGGTCTCCAGGAGAATATAAGGGGCATCAATTCTATGAGTGTCAGCTTTGTGTTTATATGCCTCTATGGCTTGCATGAGATTGCTGATTAAATCTGCATGAATAGATGCAATTTTTGGGACAATATTCTCTTTCATCTCTTCTGCTGGTGCTTCTGAGTTAGGAAGGAGACAAGGATGAAAGCTCTTGTTTGCAAAGAAAGGAGAAAGGCCAGTTGAGACATGAGATGCATTATTATAGACAAATTAAGCAATGTGGAGCCATGAAACCCAGTCTTTCTGGTGAGGAGAGACATAACAACATAGGTACTGTTCAAATATCTGATTTAAGCGCTCTGTTTGTCCATCAGACTGAGAATGATAGCCTGAAAAACAACAAGGTTTGATATTTAAATCCTTGCTATTAGATTCCCAGAACTTGGATACAAATTGTGGGCCTCTGTCTGATTTAACTTCATCTGGGAGGCCATGACAAGCAAATATTTCACGAAGAAATATTGTTGCCATTCCTTGTGAGGGGATAGTCTTATTGCACAGGAAGAACTCAGCATACTTTGAAAACCTGTCCAAAACTATCATAATAGAATCAAATCCTTCAGATTTTGGAAGGCCAGTTATAAAGTCTACACTGACAGAAGACCATGAACGGGCAGAAAGTTGTAAAGGAAGCAACTTCCCTGAAGGCATAGAGCGGGAGTGCTTTGACCTAGCACAGATAAGACACACCTTGAGATACAAGGATACCACATTGTGAAGACAAGGCCAGGAAAATTGGTAACAAATAAGTTCTACAGTCTTAGCAATGCCTGGGTGACCCGCAGTAGGATGATTGTGAGACATGTTAGAAATTTCAGTGCAAAGTTTTCCAGGAGGCACCCAAATTTTCTTTTTGTGATAAATAAATCTGTTAACATAGGTAAAGTCAGGATATTTTAGAGATGCACCTTTGCTTAGCGTGGGTAGTAATTCTTTTTTGAACTTGGTGTGGACTTGAGAGGTTTTGATCCTGATTCACAAAGGGTTTTGAGACATGTAAGCAAAGAGATCAGATGGTAGCATAGTGGCTGTATTAAAGAAATTAAGAGTTTCCTCCGGTATAACCAAGCCAAGATCACGGCTCAGCATATCTGGAATATGATTGGCAACCCCAAGCTTATACTCAATTGTGAATATATATTGGGATAAGTCAATATGCCAACAAGCCTGTCTCTGGTTCATGCAATGAGACTTTTTGTGATATTCCAAGGCACAATGAACAGTACAAATAGTAATTGGGTGGTGAGTGTACAGCAGAAGATATTGCCAATGATTTAAGGCTGTTATAATAGCTAAGAGCTCTTTGTTATAGATAGAATAATTTGTCTCTGGAAGAAGCATCTTTCTGGAAAAGAAGCCAATTGGGTGGTCATGGTCATCATCTCCTTTCTGCAAAAGAACTGCTTTGATAGCATTATTAGATGTGTCTGTTTTCAGGATGAAAGGCTTTATTGGGTCTGGGTGCACAAGGACTGGGACAGCATAAAAATATTCTTTACCTCCTTGAAGGTATTTTCTTCTTGTGGCCCCCACTTAAAAGTAACATTACCAGTAAGCTTATTAAGAGGAGAAGCTATTTCTGACAGGTTTTTGGTAAAACAACAGAGAAAGTTTACTATACCCATAAAATAACAGACTTCCGTGCAAGAGGTAGGATAAGTCCTGTGAGAAATGGGGAGCAGGTTAATAGGAAATAAAACCAAGCTCTCAACCACAATAAAATTGCAGTTTCAACAATAACCAAAAGGTTGTTGCCAACAATTACTGGAAGGCCAAAGGGGGGAAGGAATCAAATGAACACCAAAAGCAACAGAAAAAACCAAATGACCGGATTTCACTAACAAATTTTGAACTTTATTAGAGTAGAGAATGATGAAGCAAGGTCTTTTACAACTCTTGCGTTCATTTAAGGGATGAGACAGGATTGGGGTGATAGATTGAATATCACAAACCAGTCAACCAATGATGTGAGCAGATAAAAATTCATTTCTTGAGGCAGGAAGATCTTGACAAATTTTGAATGGACATAGTCAAAAGGAAAACTGAACTAACTAAAATCAGGAATATGCTTTTGATGCATTTACCACTGCTCCCGGCCGCTCTTGCACATGATATTTAACCAGAGGTGTCTCTTGGGTGGGTTGGGTGGGGGCATCTTCAGAATAATTCCAAAATATTAAATTGATGGCTTTTCTTGGGCTTTTTCAGTAACCTTTTGGATAAATATCCAAACATAATTTGGTAGAAATTCCCAAGCATTTGGCAGGAATTGAAGTGAAGGCCTAAGGGGGAGGCGTAACTTTACAAGTACAGTCTCTAATGGCAGCCAGCTTGTCAGGACAGATAGCATGACCATCTTTAAATATAACATTGCCTAGAAAGGATAGTTCTTCCTTAGAAAATTCACATTTTTCCAGCTTAAGTTTTAGATTGACACTAGATAACAATCAAAGACCTTTCTAATGTCCTCTTGATGGGTTATGTAGTCTTTAGAGAATACCAGAATATCATTCACGCACACCATACAACATTGAACTTAATGTTTCCAAGAACATCATCAATCATGCGCTGAAAAACTGAAGGAGCATTTAAAAGACCAAATGTCATGACCTTATATTCAAAGACCCCCAATTGGCATTTAAAGGCAGTGAACTTGTGTTGGTCAGGGTGAGCTGGAATTTAGTTGAAGGCATCTATAAGGTCTAACTTTGAGAATATTTTAGAGCCTGCAATCATGGAAGCAATATCAGTCATGAGAGGCATGGGGTAAAAGTCAGGATCAGTTATGGCATTTAAGCAGGTAAAATCCACACAAGGACAAAGTTCACCATTGAATTTGGGGACTAAAAGAACCAGGGAAACCACAGGAGAACAACTGGGAACAATTAATCCACAAGTAAGCATGTCCTGAACATAGTCACTAAGGCTTTGCTGGGCTATCTGGTTAAGTGCATATAAAGGTGAGCCCTTGGGTAGAACAGAGTTCTTTTTAAAACCAAAGAAGAAGAAGTGCAAGTTTGGGTCAAAAACAGCCAATAAAGCAACCTTCTCAAAACAATGCACATAATCCATAAATTGCGATGAAAGCTTATCCTGAAGATTCTGAGAAACTAGAGATGCAAGAGGCTTGGCAGGCAGTGCATTAGACAGAAACTTCAGACAATATGATTGTTTATCTTTAGGGTTTAACTCAACTACACCTTCATCCTTTTTAAAATGTGAGTTGTAGGAGTTCCACTATTGCATAAAAAGTATGACTGGGGAAGAAAGATTCTGACCAATAGTGACAGGCAGTTTTACTTTGATGCCATCCTGAATAAGAGGTACCAGCTTTGAAGTAACCCAAGTGGGGGCTGTAATCTCAGTATCTCCTAGTTTAACTGGAGGATCTTCAGAGTATATAAGCTAAAAAAGGCAATCCAGGTTTATATCCACAAAGTTATCATGAGCACCAGTGTCCACCAAGGACATGATGTTTAGTCTTTTATGTTTGCCGTGATGTGGATAGAAAATAGAGAAAGTCACTATAAGATAAGAGTCTTGAGTGGCATCTTTATTAATAGCGCCAAGTACAACAGGGGTAGGAGGGGAGGCAGCCAGGTCATGTGAGGCAGCGTCCTCTACTACAGGAGTTGTAGGACCACAGGGCCCTGGTTATTGAGGCTATTATTTTGATTAAAATTGTTAGGGTGGCAAAAAGAAGAAGAGTTTGAAGAGAGCGCAGGAGTGGGCTGGGCTGATCACGGTGGGTGGAGCCCCTTTGGTATTCATTGTGTTGAGCCATATACTCTGAGTTCTGGAGTTCTGTATGGAGAGCAATATGGTATTCTTCTTCCCAGATTATAGCCACTAAAGTGCCCTGTGAGGCTTGTAACAAGTGATGGTTCAGCCTTTTTCAAAAGATATGCATAAGGTTTTTAGCTGGGGCACAAGCAGCACAACTGAGAGTTTTGAATAAGGCAGCATAATCAGTGACCGTTCCTGAGCCTTGATCCAGAGCAGTAAGTGAAGCCCAGGAAGTGTCCTGAAACTCTTCTGGGTAGAGGTGCTCTTTAATGAGATCACAAAAGTCCATGATAGTGTACAGAAAAATATGGAGGTCCATTAATTCCATAATCCAGTCCATGATTGATGAGTCAAGGCCAGATATCATGTTTGTGATTAGCTGGTCCTGATCAGGAGGAGAGCTCATAGCTTGAGCAAGGCAATAGTTCAGGCAAAGTTTATCAAGGGCACAAGGGAGTTCAGCAGTTTGGTCAGAGTCCAGGAAGAGAATAACTGAATTATTTTCTACATCATCCTCTCATTTATTTCAACATTTTTTTAAAACTTTTTTTTTGGTTTTTTTTTCATTTTTATTGGTAAAGCCGCACAAATTGCCCAAGGCGACAACCAGGAAACTCAGTTCTCTCAACGTAAAGAGCCCCAAAATATCATCATTGCTAATGTTGGCCAATGGGAGCACCATTCTGGCAAAATGATTTTTTCTGTTTCATCATGACCAAAAAGTAGACCCACGAAATTTAGCAATCTTGGTTTAATGTGATAAATAGGGTTAGTGTTCACCTTGCCACAAAGGCATTGGGCAAGGTGGACCAGGCCAGGCCCCAAACCACGGAGACTATTATTGAAAGGAACCAGTTTTGGGCGGGCGGCAACCACAGATTATGATAACTATTAAATATGGTCAGAAGGATTGCAAAGGTGAGTAATAAAATTTGGGAAAAGCTTAGCTGAAGCATCATCTCAAAAAACAAGAGAAAATGGCTCTGCATAAAATTTATTTTTTTTCAAAATTTAAAATCAATTTTGAAATGTTGATTTTTTATGCCAATTGGTTGTTTTTTACTCTTATTTTATTATAAATTTAGGAAACCAAGATAACTTCCAGGAAGCCATCATGGTAGGTATTTACAGAAAAATATAAAAAGTCCATAATGAATATGGAAGGAGAGAGATGATTGGATAAAGGACAGAAAAGGGAAAATCTGTTATCCAACAGTGGGTTTTTGGAATCCAACTTTGTCAGTTGGGTTTTTTACAGTGGCCCTACAGTTTCTCTAGCACAAATAAACATCTTTACCTAGTCTTACAAGGTTACCCAAGTCAAAGTGAATACCTTCTCATCAACCCAAACTGTTGAAGCAATCATTGATACAGGTGCTGAAGAAAGCTTTATTGACACTATGCTTGCAAAGAACCTAGGACTAAAGGCTATCACCAAAAGTGTTAAGGTGATCATGGGAAATAGCTCTCATGACCTTGGGTTCAGGTGTGAAACCAAGTTGCTGATGAGAATTGGTCAGAACATTTACCCAGCACTTTCCATCATCCTGAACAGGCTTCATCACCCATTGATTCTGAGAGACTCCTGGTCCCAAAGGCACAGCGTCACCCTGAACTTCTGCAACCAAAAAGTTGTCTTAAAAGGGGCCACCTCTTGAAACATAACACCGTTCTAGCTGGGCCCAATCATAAGGAAACCCAGTACTCTCTGGGCCCTGAAAATAGAACCCTGTGTTGGTGTCCTTCCCACCTCACTAGAAAAGTGGAGCCATGTCTTCAGCAAGGAAGCAGCAACCCGTCTCCCCAAACATACAGAGTAAACCACACCATTGATCTACTATCTGACACCAAACCTCAGCATGGCCCCATCTATAGCTGCAATCACAAGGAACAGCTGGCCCTAAAGGAGTATATTGAGGACATGTCCAAGAAAGGTTTCATCTGTGTATCAAAGAGCCCTTGCTCATTGCCCATGCTATTTGTGGGCAGAAAGGATGGCACAATGCTCCTGTGTGTAAATTACCAAAGGCTAAACAACATCAGGGTAGAAATATATACCCAATTCCAAACGCTGATGGCCTATGTAACATATTGACAGAGGCACAGGTATACTTCAAGATTGACCTCTGAGACGCTTTCAATCAAATCCATATCAAAAAAGGTGACAAATACATAAGGCGTTCAAGACCAGGTATGCACTCTACATGTACCTGGTAATGCTGTTCAGTCTATGCAACACTCCAAGAACCTTCCAGCAAATGATCAACTCAGTCCTGGATAAATACCTAGACCAGTTCTGTGTGGTCTATCTTGACAACATCCCCATCCACAGTAAGACTCAGAAAGAGCATCTATGCATCTGGGCCTAATTCTGAGAAAACTCTCACAAGCCAATCTACATGCAAAACTCAAGAAATGCAAATTTTTCCAGCCAAAGGTGAAATCCTGGGCTATGTTGTAAAGACTGAAGGATTTGCAATGACCCAGGACAATGAGGACGCTGTAACCTCCTGGCCTACCCTCACATAAAAGAAAGATGTCAGAAGGTTCCTGGGTTTAGCAAACTATTGCAGAGACTTCATAAAAGAATTTCTACTATCACACTGCCCAACCAGACTCTGCTTGGACAAAGTCCAGCTTTTCTGGACCAATAACTGCACCTACTTGTTTGAGACCCTTAAGAAAGCCTTCACATCTGCCCCAGTCCTCACCATGCCTGACCTGTCTAAACCTTTTGTGCTGGAGACAGATGCATCCAACTTTGCAGTAGGTGGGGTCCTTCTTCAGGAAGGAGGAGATAGTATGCTACATCCTGTAGCATATTACTCCAAGAAGATGCTGCCTGCTGAAGGAAACTACCCAATATATGACAAGTAGATGCTAGCTATAATAAAGACTCTGAAGCATTGGCGCCGGTACCTATACAGCACCAAATTTCCATTAAAGGTCCTGACAGACCACAAGAACTTGGTTTACTTCTTCAAACCACGCCAGCTTAACCAGCATCAAGCAAGATAGGCCTTATAACTGGTTGGCTACACCTTGATCATAGACTACAAGCCAGAAAAAGTGAATGTGGTACCTGAAGCCCTGAGTAGAAGAGCTGATCTGATGCCTTCCTCTACAGAAACCAAGGACCACAAAACACATGTACTCCTTGACCCAGCCAGCCTAGGCATCCAACTGATGTACATAAAGATCATGGCCCGCAAACCTGACGTAATAGAAGCACAGAAGCAGGACACCTACTCAACCAAACTAGTCAACACCCTGGCAAAGGACCCAGATTGCCATCACTTGAAGAAAGGTTACTCCCTGAAGGGTGCTGCCCTGCTGCTTCAAAACCAGATCTATGTACCAGAAGGCAAAACAAGAACCAAAGTAATCATTGACTACCACAACTCAGAGATGGCCGGCCGCCCTGGCAGACTCAAGACACTCCAAGGAATCAAGAAGAATTACGCTTGGCCCCAACTGGACAAAGATGTGGCCGCCTACATCAAAGGCTGTGAGACATGTGGAAGAACCAAAACCCGTAGATCCAACCCTGAAGGATTACTAAGCCCTCTGAACATCCCTGCTGAACCCTGGAAATTGGTATCAATGGATCACAGCAGATTTGCCCCTCAAACTCCTTTGACACAATCCTGGTCATGGTAGACTGATTTACCAAGATGTCCTACTTTGTCCCAACTACCACCCACTGTACAGCAGCCAAGACTGCCAGACACTTCCACAACAGCATATTGACACAGCACATCACACCAGAATAAATCATCACCAACCAAGGTCCCCAGTTCACCTCACACTATTGGACCCAAGTAAGGAAGAACCTTGGAATAAAACGCTGCATGTCAACATCTTACCACCCACAAACAGATAGAAAAACTGAACAGGTCAACCAGATCCTGGAACAATATCTCCAATGCTACATCAACACAGACCAAGACAACTGGGCAGAGAGGTTACTCATGGCACAATACACCTATAACAGCAAAAACCACACATCCACAGGTATGTCCCTCTTCAAGGCCAACTATAGGTTTGATTCATCATGGAACCCTAAATTTGGCAGCTAGGAACAGAATACAGCAGGGCAAACCTGGATTGAACAAATACATGACACTCAAGAAACTTGCCTTAGAAATCTAACCTGTGCTGTTGAAACCTACAAAGCGCTTGCTGACAAGAAAAGGATCCCTGGGAAACCCTTAGAAATAGGCAACAAGGTCTAACTTGACTCCCAGAACATTCTCTTAAATGTGCCTAGTAGGAAACTAACCCATCACTGCTGCAGTCCTTACAAAATTATTAAGCAGATAAGAGAAGTGTTGTACAAACTAAAACTGCCAGCTACTTGAAAAATCCACAACATCTTCCGCCAATCCTTGCTGTTCAAGAAAAAAGGCACATTGCTTCCCCACCAGAAGATCAAATCCAACCCCCTGCTCATCCAAGAAGAGTGTGCTGATAAATAAAAATTTGAATACATCCAAAGACACAACCTACACTACAAAACCCCACAATACTACGTCAAATGGGCAGGCTACCCCCAAAAAAAGCACCTGGAAACCTGTATTCAACCTGCCCAACACACACAGAGCCATATAGCAATACTTGGACAGAAAAACAAGTAAGGAGAGGGGTGCCAGGAGAGAAGGGAATGATGTCATGCATGACAAACTCTTGCTAACTATGCTTGTGAAAAAACCTCAACTACAGGATTCAAACCCTAAAATCCCTCAAGCCGCCAGCCTGCAGTTTTCTGGGCTCAAACCAGAGAAGGATTTGATTTTGGGGAATCTCCTGAGACTTGATGAGCTAAAATTACCTGCATCAAGGCCTCCTGCATTAAAGGCATCTGATAATCCCATCAATGAGGGCTCAGGTCAAGCCAAAGGCCCTAAAATAACTTGGGCCACTGCAGCAGGGGAAGCAAAGAAACTTCCTGTGAAACACGGGCCACTTGAGGATGACCAGTCCTGCAACCCAAAAGGGATATTTGAGTCTTCTTATTTTGAGCCAGCCAATGAAAGGTCTCCTGCAATGACGCCACTGAGGACTGCTTAACCCTGGTAGACAGTATAACCAGGCCTGAGGAAAATATCAAAAGTTTGCCCATGGTAACTGGGCATACTTATACCCTGGGCTGCCAGGAAACTACACATTGCTATTCTTGCAATAAAGTGACATGAATCTTTGGTTCAATCAAGCCATCTCATGTTTAATTTTAATTCTATTTTATTTACAGGCTAAACTCTGCAGCATTGTCTCCCACGTTTATCAACCCCAAGAAACCACAGACCAAATGCCTGAACTATATTGACCACCTGGAGTACCTTTTGTCTGGTACATTTCATGGAATATTCTCCCAACCTGGAATATTCAGAGTTCACTCTAGAGAAAATCCTGATCTACTACCCCAAAGCCAGAGCCTGAGAAACCAAGATCATTGGCTGAGAAAGATTCTGGATAACTGTGCCCCATCTGCTATTCCAAGATAATGTAACTACCTGCCAGCCTACCACGTTCCAAAGACCCCGCCTCTAACCTTGCAGCCCAACTGCCCACAGGAATCTGTAGCAACCAGTGAGTCTAATTCAACACAACTATTAATAGTAATGTACATCACTCTAACTGGACTTGTGGACTCTATGGTTTCCTCCAACAGGACCTGAGCCATCATAGGCAAATCATTGTCATATGTTGTAAAGTTAGCTCCTATCTTCCGGTAGGCCCTTTCTTCTGGGCCTGCGGGCCGTCCGCCTACAAGTCCTCAAGAATCCCACGCAGTATGAATCCCTGACAGTCTGTAGCCCTTATTTAATAATAATAATAAAGTCTGGAGCAAAGTTTGCGGGTTCATATACTTCTTCATCACTAGGCTTCATTTTCAGAGACTAGAGATTTAAGAGTCAGGTATGTAAAAATTAGATAGGCTGCAATCATGCACTATGCTTATTAGCTAGCTTACTAGAGATTATTGTTATTAGGCTAATTGACAAGGGCATTGTATCTGTCAGAAATCATGCCATTAATTCTATTTTGATATGGCCTTTGAATAGTGATATGTGCAAAGATTTGGTTGGGTTTGCCTTTGATTTTGGGAATTCCATGCCTTCTGTAAATTAGTATGTTCCAATGTCCACTCATTTCAGAATATCATACCTGCCCTTGTCTGATCCTGATATGACCTCACCCTAATGTGGCCCCCTCAACCACTCTGTCTACCCAATGAGTGATCATCAACCTTTGTCTGCTATATAAGTAGAATCATTTCTCCTAAGAAAAACAAGTTTATTCACATTTGCATTGTCATTAATATTCTTCAAGCTTTTTCCTTTCCTTTTTGCCAAAAGGAATCCCTCATATTGTATTCCAGAAAATCAAGGTACATGCCCTTAATCTTGCCCGTAAAGCTAATCCAAGACTAACCCAAGGCTAGCTTCAAACCTCAAATCTTTTGTTATAAAGATTCTCAGCCATGTCCTCCTGGATGTTGTCCCCAGGAGCCAAACAACCAAATGATACTCACTACAGGGGCTGCAAGCCCCTTGGTTACCTTGTTCCCGTGTGCATCCTCTGGTACTTCCCCTTTTGTTTCTAAAGTACCCAAGCAACCTAAAGTTTCTAGTCCCCCTCTAGAAGAAGATATCCCTGATGCCCCCTACACTCCTATGGTAATGGTGCTGTCCCCCAGACCCTCTTGGGCCCCCTTCCAGCTTTCTCACTTAATTACAAGCAAGCTTGTGCCGCTGCCCGCTCTCTTCTTCACACAGGCATTGTGACAATGCCCACTATCCCTGGTCTCTGCACTGGGTATGCTTCCAAAGACCTATATTCCTTCCTCTTGGATTTTGGTCTTCCCGCACTGATGGAATTGATGGAGACTATTGGCATATAAGTCAACCAATTTATCCAACCCACCTTGGTTCATCATCAATTAGTGCTAGGATCTCAGAACCAGCTTTTGACTGCTGTAGCCATCACTATCTTTGACAACCATGTGCAAAACATGGCCTATCAAGAATGATCCCATAGTCTATTTGCTTGCATTTCAGATAACCAGCACAACTCTCTAGCTTCACAAAAGTATCTGACCTTGTCTCTAAACTCCCTTTGCTCCTCTCTCCCTGGGTATATTAAGGATCAAATTTGTGAACTGAATGATCACTAAGCTTTGTGGCGTGGGCAGATAGAAGCAACCCTTCTAAAATATTGTCAGGATTTTGAGACCTTAGTTAACAAGCTCAATTAATTTTGAGAGCATGTTAATTCACAACTCAAGTTGGTTGGGACCCACATCAATAATTGGGGCCAACATCTGCACCAACAATATGGTCTGGATAAGATTGTGCTAGGAAACACTCTGTGTTAGGTTCAAAGCTATACCAATGATAGAGTAGCTTCCATTGAGGTGACTCCTCCCGCTCCTCCTGTTGAGGTCCCGTCTGCCTTTGAAGCTAAGGTATGAGAAGCCATAGCTGAACTCAAAGCCACTACTTGACGTCAAGCCTCTGTTACAAACCTTCCACTAGTAGAGCATATACCTGACCCTTGTATTGCCTTGCTAACCAACCAAGTTACTATCTTGCAAGGTGAGATTGATTATCTGAGACAACACCTCTCTGACCCTGGTGATTTGTCCTCTGACTCTGATGGCAAAGGGGAGGCTGAGATCACTGACAATTCTACCCATATCAATCATGGGTGTTGCCCTGGCTTGAAAGGCTAACCCTGGGTCAACTGCGCTCTTGTCTTAGATCATTTGGCTGAAGTAACAATGACATTGCAGATAGACAGGATGCACTGAAAAGAGAGATACAGAGCCTCTCTTGCTTGATGGAAACAATAAATGGACTGGTTACCCCTTTGACGGCTCAAAAAACTTCCCTGACCACTTTTACCAATGAGAATGCTGATACACTAGCAGTGCAACAGATTAAGATAGATAAATTTGGAGCTGCTTCCTCTACTGCCAGAGATATCAGTGGACAAAACAGATCTACACTGGACACCCTGGAAGAAAGCCTTCAACTTCTCTGGGCTAGACAGTCTGCTAAAAAATCTGAGTTTGAGGGCAATTCACACATCAATGTTCTCAACCCAGGTGACAACAGCCAATCCACCTCATTGTCCATTGACCCCAACTGTAAATTCACTCCCTTCTTTATCCTTGGATAGGACAATTTTCCTGCGCTGCACAAAAAAATCTGCTCAGAAGCCAGCCAAGCCCCTTAATTCCCTTGAGAATTTAGCCCGCACAATTGATGAGATATTTGTGTTAGCATACCTTTCCCAGGTGACAAACACTGATGTGTTGAACTCTGTTTTCACTTAGGAGGAATCCCTGATTAATTTAGACTATTTTTTAGCTTGGGCTTGTCCGCACTTGAAATTAATTAAGTCTAAACAACCAGGTCGCGCTACTGCTAAATTGTCAAATTTCAATCCAACTGGATTGAATGCTGATTTAAATCACTCCAGTAATACTAGCCAATCAGAGTTGAAGTTGGAAATTATTGCAAAACCCTCCAACTCAATGGATAAGCCCTTGCAAAATTTCTCCCCTGCCCAATAAAATCAATACCCTGGGTCAGGTGACCTATCAAATTAAAGCCTGTCTCTTAAAGCAAGACAGGGGACTTTTGGCCACCTGCTTGCTCATTTACAAAAATAAAGTTTAGCTTTTAAACTTAAGTTTTAGTGGTTCTTTTTGGGTTTTTGTTTGGACTTTTAATTCTCTAAAATTATTAGTAAAAGTTTCATCTTTCCTTACCTTTTTTCTTGCTTCTGGACCTCCCAGCGTTCTTTTGAGGCCCCTAGAGATGTTGTTAACGTTAAAGTTAAAGCTTACCACTTCTGCTTTAAAGAAATTGACTTGAATTTAAAAATTAGTAGTAGATTATATATTTACCTATTTTAAGTTTGGTTTTGTGATTCTTTTGCTTTTCTTATTGCACTCATATACACACTCCAAGCCTTCTCTATACGTTTTTGAACCCTTTGGTCCACAGTTGCTGTTTTCTGCCCTTTTCTTGCATCATACAGATTTTCTGTTTGTCTCTTAGCCAACTATTTTGAGATTGAACTCAAAAATAACAGAACTACCTATATTTTTTGGGATCCACTTTCAGACTTCTAAAATGGTAATGCCTCTTGTTAAGTTTGTGGTCCTTGCCCTGGCCCCCGCTTTGGTGATGATATGGTGTAATTTCCTGGATCTCTGGGGTTGTATATCTCATATCTTTTACCATGTTGGAAGCAACCCCAGAAACTTTGTGCAAATGCTTGAGGATCTCCCTGGAAAAGCCTTGGATATTTTTGTTACCAGTGAGAATGTTGTGAGAAGTCTGACTTGCAACAACCTTGAGCTCTCTGCCCTTGATCCAGTTTCATTCTTGGCTCCTAGCCTGTCCTCTTTGTTTTCTCCTTTCTCAGAGATTCCAGTCTCACAGACCCAAGATGAGGATTTTGAAAGCTAAGAGTATGCTCCCAAGCGTGCTCCCTGGTTGCTTGGGGGAATGATTTTGATGGGCTTGGACTCATACTTTCTCTGTCTATCTGCCACGTCCTCTCTAGAGATGTCCCTTCAAGCGGCCATACCAGTCTTGCACTGGATGGTGTCCTGGTGGTCCTTCCCTCAGGATGAGAACCAAACTTAGTTTAGCCCCCTTTCTCACACCAACTATAAGCCTTCCTTCAAGCAGATATTTGACCCTAAACCCTCTACTATTGCTGCCTTTCTGAAAATCTACAAAGCTGCAATGTGTAGGGCTACTGACAAGCTTAAAAAGGAGCATATTCTTACATGCCTGCATTCTGCATGCCAAGAAGTTGTAGTCCCTGAGCTCTCTTCCATTGTTACTTGGGAGGACATGAAGCATCTCCTAATTGAGGAATTTGGAGGAGGTCTCAGCTTGAAGGTCAAGAAAGATGTATTTATGAATGTTGCATTTAAGCCTAAGGAAACCCTGGCTAAGTTTGCTGACCGCTTCTATACTGAAGGGCAACAGTTAATCACCTGTTTTCAGTTAACTCCCCATGAAGCTTATACAGCATGTTCAAAAGTTTTGAAGGTTAACCAGCTTCTATGCCTGCACTTTAAAGCACATAAAGCTTTTCTTACGTCCATGAAGAGTATTAAGATCCTCTTTCAAGACATGCATTTGACCCACAGAGGTACTTTGGTTTGTGAAAATAACGCCAGCAACACTGAAACCACCTCCTGTACTCCACGTATTATGACTCTTGGCTCAAGCAGACAGCCTAAGAGACAAGGATGTCATAACTGTGATCAAATAGGGCACCATTTGTGTACCTGCACCAACCCTTGGGTAGAAAGTTGTGACCCAAAGGAGCAGGCGGGAAAAGAGAGGTCAGCTTAGAGGCAGAGATACTCTCTGCTGATCAATCTCTCCCGTCTCCTCCTGATCCTCTCTCCAACAATGAAATCTTCATCTTCAGCTGGTCTAACTATCCTTCACCTGGTTCACAATCTTTCTAGTGATTCTGAACCTGAAGTCTCTGACTGCAATAAATCAGATAGTTATGACTACTCAGTGCTGGCTGTCCCTGAGACTGTGTTAGTTCCCTACAAACTTTGCTCAGGAAAAACCACAACTACAGCTTTTCCACCTCTAGCTGAAGCTAAGGCCATGATGGCTTGCCCTTACCTAGCCCAGGCTCATTGACCTCCTGTCCTGTTAGACTCTTCTGAAGAAGCTTCTGAGATGGCTAAGGCTCTCTTCCAGAATGTGACTGTTTCTCTCCCTTTGCAAACTGTGTATAAGAAAAATTCCTGCCTTACAATGCATTTTAGCAAACAGGAGAAAAAGTTATAAGTTGATCAGGACGTTCTGGCTGTCTTACCCCCTTCAGGAAAGATACTACCCGTGTGAAAGTGTCAATTCAAAAGGTTAAGATCAAGGCAATTCTGGAAACAGGTTTCTCAGTCAATGTGGTATCATCCAAGCTAATGAAGAAGCTTAAGCTGGCCCCTGACCTCAACTACACTCAATCATATGATACTGCTGGCATAGCTCAAACTCAAGCTATTGGTGCCTACTCTGCCCTACCCATGAGGGTTGGAAAACTCCTCATCATGTCCCCCACTGTTGTCCTAGAAAACAAAAGCTACAATCTCCTGGTTGGTACGCAATACCTTCAAGAGTACAATGGTATTGTGAACCTTCAAGATGGGCACCTATTGCTCTAGGGTATGAGATCCCTCTAATCTTTGAAGAACCTTCACACTTCCTGGGAAAACGCCTTAAGACTTGTGTGCTTGAATACCCCACAAGTATCTTCATGCTCAAGTACAGAACTCATTCCTCCAATATGTGTTCCCCTCCTCCTTTCTGTCCTGCAGAGAAAGGTGTGCCTCTTCTTGATCCTGCAGCTGTCATCATTCTCCCAGGATCCCAAGTGATAATAGACTCTCAGATATCTTACAAACTGCCTAAAAAGTCATTTCTGGAGCTATATTCTCCTGAATCTCTAAGCTGCAAGGAGCCTCAATTATGCTCAAGGATCTTAGATTAAACTCATAAGAAACCTGTACAGTTGTTGCTAGCTAACCTGATTGCTTTGTCTATGCAGGTATCTTGGCCCAAGTTGTAGGGCATGATTGCATATTAGGAGCAGAACAGGTGGCACCCTCTACCCTTTTGAAACCTTCAATGACTTTAATCTACCTGAAGGAGACCCTCAGGTTCTCTCCCTGTTCACCACTGAAAATTTCCCACAACTGTCATCCATCCAACAAAAGGATGTACTAGAACTACTCAATTAGTTTAACAATATCTTTGCCTCTGGACCTACAGACTATGGCCTAGCCAAGGGGGTCATCCATCATATAGACACGGGTGATGCACCGCCCTTTTGTGCCAAGCCTTACCACCACAGTAGGGTAGAGGACGCCCAGGTTTCTAAGGAACTTAAACAACTCTTGGATGCTGGACTCTTGGCTCTCTTGCAGAGCTCTTGGGCCTCCCCCCTTATTGATACTCAAGAAGAAAGATGGAGGCCACCACATTGTGATGGATTACCACCACCTAAACTTTCTCACAAAATAGGACTCATTGTCAGGAAGCCAGTCATAGGCAGAGGCATTGGGCGGCTCAGGGTGAGGTGCAGTTGAGCTGGCGGGTAGGGCCCACCATAAAATGGGTGCTAACTTGATAATATAAGATAAAGATTGCCTGAGCAAGGACCAGGGTCCGGAGTTGGGGACCATGGAATCCACCAATCCTGTCAAAGTAACATAGAGTACTTCAAACAGTTGGGTATAGGTGGTCTTGGCGGCAGTGGTAGGTTTCAAGGGGTGGTCTGGTCTGAGGGTTAATGGTGGAGTCATGGGAACAAAGTACGCTGGTAGGTAGTTGTACTTGTCCTTAAACAGTAAGGGCGGAATCTGAACCCTCTTTCCTTCACGTCCTATGTATTTGGTACTTCTAGTCCTTGCCAAAGGGTCAGCAATAAGAATGGTTTCCAAGTTGTACTCTGAATAGGCCGGGTTGGGGGGTACTCAGTAAAGTGCACAGGTCCAAAGGGAGCTCCCAGGGGGCAGTATGATGCCTGGGGCAATTTGGCAGGTTGGGCTCGGAAGGGGGCGGCGGCCTGGAGTCTACTTGACCCAAATTAAGATGGAAGATCACTAAGACTAGATAGGGTAAGATTTTTTCAAACCAAAGGTTCATAAAACTTTATTATCAAAAATGACGATGGGGTCTTCACCATACTGCCAGGGTTTTTATACCCTGGGACTTTGCTTCTTTGATTTTCGCAGAGTTCAGGTTTGCAGACCAGGCACTGGCGGTACATGGGTCTTGGCTTGGGGTCTCAAGGGCAGCAGATCCAGGTTGTGCCTTCTAGGGCAAATAGGAACAGCAATGCTTTGTTCCGCTGCCACTGTTCACTATGTCACCTGAGTAGTCCAATTGTACTACCCCTTCTGGGCGGAAGACTGGCAGTTGCTGATGGTCATTGGCAAAGTTAAAAATAGATTTTGTTTTAACCTCCTTAAGGCAAGCTGCAACCTTTGCATAGGTTTGGGTCTTTGGTGGCTCAAGGATTGCGTCAATCTGATGACCATTTGGGGAATTGTCCTTGGGAGACTGACGGGTCTTGGAGTAACTTGTTAACTTGGGTATACAATTTAGCAAGTGGGTAGGTTCTTGTCCACTTTGTGTGACTTGAGTAATAAGGTCCTCTGTAGTAAGCCGGCAGAACACGGAGTAATTTACCAGTTTGAGTATGTGATTTAACAGATTGGCGGGTCCTGGACTGGTCTGGAGGGTTTGATCCGCCTTCTGGGAACTGGGGTTCAACTCTTGGGTTTTCAATACAAGTATTGAAATGTCATTCATGACATCATCCCCTTCCTTCCCAGGGGTCCCTTTCTTCCTGGCCTTCTTCTCAAGGTATTGTTGGATTGCTAGTTGGGCATTGGGTAGGTTGCAAAATAGTTCCCAGGTGCTTTCCTTGGGTGGATATCCCTTTCACTTGACGTAGTGCTGGAGGGTCTTATAGTGGGTACAGTCTCCGTGAACATATTCAACTTCTTATTCTTCAGAGCGTCTTACTTGGATGAGAGGGGGGTCAGTCTTGAGTTTCTGGTGGGGGAGGGAGTTTCCCTCTTTCTTGAATAGAAGCGCGCGGTGGAAGACGTTATGTATTTTCCACGAGAGGGGGTAATTCTAGCCCAAATGCTACTTCACATACTAGTTTGGTGATCTTGTAGGAGCCACTTTTTCTGTGGGCTAACTTTCAACATGGAACAGTCAGGGGCACATTTTGAGAGTCTAGATAGACTTTGTCCCCTACCTTCAACGGTTTCCCAGGGATCCTCTTTGTGTCGGCAAAAGCCTTATAAGTCTGGACAGCGCAGGTCAGGTTCTTAAGACAGGCTTGTTGGGTGTCGTGTATCTGTTCAATCCAGGTTTGTCCTGACAGGTTTATTTCCTTACTACCAATACTGGGATCCCAAGGTGGGTCAAACCCATAATTGGCCTTGAAGGGGGACATTCCTGTGGAGGTGTGGTCTTTGCTGTTATAGGCATACTGTGCCATGGGTAGCATCTTGGCCCAGTTATCTTGGTTGGCGTTGGCGTAGCATTGTAGGTATTGTTCAAGTATTTGGTTTACTTGTTCAGTCTGGCCGTTGGTCTGTGGGTGGTAGGAGGTTGATACACAGCGCTTTACCCCCAAGTCCTTCATCACCTGAGTCCAGTATTTGGAGGTGAATTGTGGTCCTCTATCAGTGATGATTTCCGCCGGAGTGCCGTGTTGAGTTAGGATGCAGCCGTGGAAATGTCTAGCTGTCTCCGCAGCGGTGCAGTGGGTGGTGGTAGGGACAAAATAGGACATCTTAGTAAACCTATCTACCATGACCAGGATGGCGTTAAACACATTAGAGGAGAGCAGCTCTACAATATAGTCCATTGACACGGACTGCCAGGGCCCTGCGGGTATGTCTAGTGGTCTTAGCAGGCCTTCAGGGTTGGATCTACGGGTTTTGGTTCTTCCACATGTCTCGCAGCCTTTGATGTAGGCGGCCACATCTTTGTCCAGTTGGGGCCAAGCGTAATTCTTCTTGATTCCTTGGAGTGTCTTGAGTCTGCCAGGGTGGCCGGCTATCTCTGAGTTGTGGTAGTCAATGAGTACTTTGGTCCTTGTTTTGCCTTCTGGTACATAGATCTGGTTGTGTAGTAGCAGAGTGGATCCTTTCAGCAAGAATCCTTTCTTGTGGTGGCGGCTCTCTGGGTCTGAGGTCAAGTCAGCAACAAGGTCTGCTGAGTATTTGTCTTGTTTCTGCACCTCAATTACGTCAGGTTTGCGGGTCATGATCTTCATGTACATTAGTTAGATGCCTAGGCTGGATGGGTCAAGGAGTACATGTGTTTTGTGGTCCTTGGTTTCTGTAGAAGAAGGCATCAGATCAGCTCTTCTACTCAGGGCGCCAGGTACCACGTTCACCTTCCCAGGCTTGTAGTCAATGGTCAAGGTATAGTCAGCCAGTTCCAAGGCCCATCTGGCCTGTCTTTGGTTTAGCTGTCTGGGTTTTAAGAAGTAAACCAAGTTTTTTTGATTGGTTAGGACCTTTACTGGAAATTTGGCACCACATAGGTACCGGCGCCAATGTTTCAGGGTCTTTATTATTACAAGCATCTCCTTGTTGTAAATTGGGTAGTTTCCTTCAGCAGGCAGCATCTTCTTGGAGTAATATGCTACAGGATGTAGCATATCATCCCCTCCTTCCTGAATAAGGACCCCGCCCACCGCAAAGTTGGATGCGTCAGTTTCCAGTACAAATGGTTTGGATGGGTCAGGCATGGCCAGGACAGGGGCAGAGATGAAAGCAAGTTTCAAGGCCACAAATGCTGATGTACACTCGTCAGTCCAAGCAAAGGTAACCTTGTCAGAGCAAAGGCGGGTCAGGGGCAAGGTAATCAGAGAATTTTTTTGGATGAAATCCCTGCAATAATTTGCCAGGCCCAAAAACCTTCTCACATCTTTCCTGCATTTGGGCACCGGCCAAGATGTTACTGCTTCTACTTTTTCCTGTGCCATGGCAAACCTGCCAGTCTTCACTACGTATTCCAGGAACTCAACTTCAGACTGGAAGAATTCACACTTCTTAAGTTTAGCATGTAAGTTTGCTTGGGAGAGTTTTTCTAGTATAAGGTCCAGGTGGCGCAGGTGTTTCTTGTGGGTCTTGCTGTAGATGAGGATGTTGTCAAGATAGGCCACACAGAACTGGCTGAGGTATTCACCTGATACAGTGTTTATCATGCGCTGGAAGATGCTGGGGGTGTTGCATAGTCTAAATGGCATCACCAGGTATTCATAGAGTCCATACTTGGTCTTGAATGCCGTTTTGTATTTGTTGCCCTCTTTGATTCGGATTTGGTTGAACACATCTTGTAAGTCAATTTTTGAGTACACCTAGGCTCCAGTTAGTACGTTGCAAAGGTCATCGGCTTTGGGGATAGGGTAGCGGTTCTTCACAGTGATATCATTCAGTTTCTGGTAGTTCACACAGGGACAAATTCCGCCGTCCTTTTTCCCTACAAACAGCATTGATGACAAGCAGGGGGCCTTCAATACTTGGATGAAACCCTTTTTTGTCATATCATCCAAGTAAGCTTTCAAGGCCGCTTGTTCTTGGTGGTTGCAACTATAGATGGGGCTGTGGTGTGGTTGGGTACCTGGTAGTAGGTCTATAGTATGGTTGTAGATTGAGTGGCTGGGTAGTTTTGTGGCTTCACTTTTGCTAAATATGTGGTCCCACTTCTGCAGGGGAATAGGTAGTGTCCCAATGCTGGGTTCCATCTTTATGGTTAAGAGTCTGTTGGTTGGGGTCCTGCCAGGACTCATACAGAACGGAACGGTGTTGCAAGATTCAGGTTGTCCTAAGGTGGCGGTCTGATCACAATAGTTTAGAATCAGACCATGTCTGTTGGACCATGAGTCCCCCAGTACTAGAGGATGAGGCAGTCCTGGCAAGAGGATCAAGCAAGTTGGATACACGTTCTGTCCAATTGTCAAGGAAAGTTCCTGTTTGCACTCGTAGCCAGTGTCCAGGGAACTGTTTCCCATGGTTACTTGTAGGCTGCGCTCTGAAGCTGTTAGTCCTAGTTCTTTTGCCAGGTTGGCGTCAATGAAGCTTTCATTGGCCCCTGTATCAATAAAGGCCTCTATCTGACGCTTGATTCCCATACCGTCTATGGTCACTTGGATGAATTTATAAGATTGAGCAGAGGTGTTTATTTGTGCCAAGGATACGGGAGGTGTATTCTTCTTAGGGCATGCTCGGGTTAAGTATCCGGCCTCATGGCAGTAGAAACACAACCCATCTCAATAGTGGTGTTGCAACTTGTCAGGGGACATTCCAGGTTGATTAGGCGTCATGGCCCTGCCAGCTTGGGCAGGGTACAAGTTCTGTCCTTCTTGGTTTAGACTCAGGCCTTTGCATAGGGGCAGTAGTTCTTCCAGGCTCAGCGTAGGCGAGTGGTGCTTCAACAGGTCTTTCATGGCTGATTTACTCCCTTTCTGAAGATAATGGCAGATAATTCATCTTCAAGTTGGGTGCACGCCTTAAGTTTAAGAAACTCATCAATATAGGCTTGGATAGGGTGGTTTGATTGTCAGATCTCTAGCATAGAGTTTAGCGCATAGTATCTGGTGTCTTGGTCATTGCCGGTACTCATAAGTTTGACCTCAAATTTTGAATAGTCAAGGCAAAATTTGGCATCTTCAGCAGTGGCTTTCCCAAACCAATCCAGTGCGTCTCCTGATAGCATGGCAGCTACCCCCAAGACTTTCTCAGTGTCACTGGGGTAGGCATGGGCGTTTGTTTGGAAGTGAAGGCAGAGGACTGGCATGGCTTGGCAAGCTTCTTCTAAGGTGAGTTTGCCCATCTGGGGCATATCCACCTTGGTTGTGGTCTGGTTTACTATCAGATTTTGCACTTGTAATGTGACTGGGTTCTGGGGTTTGGCACCAGGTGCAGGGTCTTTCAATTTTTTGGCGGGTTGGTTCTTCATCCATGGGAGTATCAGGGAGGTAATTGTCTTATGGGTGTAATAAGTGATTATCACAAAAAAAGCATACAAGTTGCCCCAAGTGTTAACAACATCTTGGGGCCCAGGTTACTGTGTTTGTAAAGGATTGTCATAATGTCAGGAAGCAAGTCATAGGCAGAGGCATTGGGCGGCTTGGGGTGAGGTGCAGTTGAGCCGGTGGGTAGTGCCCACCATAGAATGGGTGCTAACTTGATAATATAAGATAAAGATTGCCTGAGCAAGGACCAGGGTCCGGAGTTGGGGGCCACGGAATCCACCAATCCTGTCAAAGTAATATAGAGTACTCCAAACAGTTGGGTAGAGGTGGTCTTGGTGGCAGCGGTGGGTTCCAAGGGGCAGTCTGGTCTGAGGGTTAATGGTGGAGTCATGGGAACAAAGTATGCTGGTAGGTAGTTGTACTTGTCCTTGAATAATAAGGGCGGTATCTCAACTCTCTTTCCTTCACGTCCTATGTATTTGGTACTTCTAGTCCTTACCAAAGGGTCAGCAATGAGAATAGTCTCCAAGTTGTACTCTGAATAGGCCAGGTTGGGGGGTACTCAGTAAAGTGCACAGGTCTAAAGGGAGCTCCCGGGGGCAATATGATGCCTGGGGCAATTTAGCAGGTTGGGCTTGGAAGAGGGCGGCGGCCTGGTAGTCTACTTGACCCAAATTAAGATGGAAGATCACTAAGACTAGATAGGGTAAGATTTGTTCAAACCAAAGGTTCATAAAACTTTATTATTGAAAATGACAATGGGGTCTTCACCATACTGCCAGGGTTTTTATACCCTGGGACTTCGCTTCTTTGATTTTTGCAGGGTTCAGGTTTGCAGACCAGGCACTGGCGGTACATGGGTCTTGGCTTGGGGTCTCAAGGGCAGCAGATCCAGGTTGTGCCTTCTAGGGCAAATAGGAACGGCAATGCTTTGTTCCACCGCCACTGTTCACTATGTCACCTGAGTAGTCCAATTGTACTACCCCTTCTGGGCAGAAGACTGGCAGTTGCTGATGGTCATTGGCAAAGTTAAAAATAGATTTTGTTTTAACCTCCTTAAGGCAAGCTGCAACCTTTGCATAGGTTTGGGTCTTTGGTGGCTCAAGGATTGCGTCAATCTGATGACCATTCAGGGAATTGTCCTTGGGAGACTGACGGGTCTTGGAGTAACTTGTTAACCCGGGTATGCAATTTAGCAAGTGGACGGGTTCTTGTCCACTTTGCGTGACTCAAGTAATAAGGTCCTCTGTAGTAGGCCGGTGGAACGCGGAGTAATTTACTGGTTCAAGTCTGTGATTTAACAGATTGGCGGGTCCTGGACTGGTCTGGAGGGTTTGATCTGCCTTCTGGGGACTGGGGTTCAACTCTTGGGTTTTCAATACAAGTATTCAAATGTCATTCATGACACTCATACCCTTTGCCTAGGATTGATGATGCTCTCAGACAATTGGGAGCAAATTTTTTCTCTAGTATGAATTTAGCTTCTGGATATTGACAGATTGACTTGTCTCCAGAAGACTGGGAAAAGGATGCTCTCATTACTTTGAAAGGCCTCTACAAACCTACTCAGATAACTAAGGACTTTGCAATGCCCCAGCTACGTTTCAAAGAGCTATGAACTCTATTCTACAAGATCTGAAGCTCTCCTGCGTCCTTGTATATCTTGATGATATCACTGTTGATAAGGAGCGCCTTTTTGGGGAAGCTTCAAATATAGATTTTAGAAGGAGAGAAGTATATTTTATTGGATAATACTTTAGACTTATATAGACTTGGCTGTGGCGGGGATTTAGTTGGATCAAACCTAGGGGTTGGTCATGTGCAGGATGGGATCAAGTCACTGGATACTTGAGCAGTCATGTGATATTGCTTGGTTACCATTCTTGGTATGTTGAACAGTATATTGGAAGGAAACTGAATCAGATAATGGCTGGATGTTAAGTAGGTTGGTGGTAGCCAGAATGCTTGTAATACAGACCCTTGAAACCCCTTAAGGGGTTACTCTGGTGCATCAGGAGGGGACTTTGTTTTAACGGCTGCTGCCTGATGCTCCTGGAGCTGTTTGCTAGTTGGTACCAGTTGGGTCAAGTGTTCTCCTTTGCTAAGGCGGAGACAGGCTGTGTGGTATTTCTTGACAACAGGGTTTTTGGCACCTTGGAATTTCACTAGATAGGTGTTTCTGTCTGATCTGTACTTGATGATTCTTTCTGGTCCCCTGTATACTGAGTCTAGTTTCTTTCTGTTTCCAGCCAGGACCCAGGCAGGGGAGTTGATGGGGAGCAGCTCCTCTGTTAAGGTCATTTTTTGTGTTTTGAGTCTTTTTGTTTCTACTAGTTTGGCTTTGAGGCGTATGTATTGTAAAGCTAGTGTTTGTTCTACTGTGGGAGGTTTCCCCGGGGGATCTTCACATACAGTTGGTTATTGCAGGTGACTATTCTGGTTTGTACCCGCATGTTAGTTCAAACAGTGAGTAGCCTGTCCCTTGATTGGTGCAGACCTGGAATACTAGTAATGCATGCTTCACGTATAGTGGCTGTGTGTATTTGGCTTTGCCATCCATTATTTTCTCAAGAGTTCTGATGAAACTGCTGTTTACGCGTTCAACTCTGCTGTTGGCCTGTGGCCTGTAGGGCAATGTTGTAGAATGTTTGATGTTTTTGGATTTTAAATTGTTGTTTACTACGCAACCTGATAGCTCTCTGGCCCCATCTGTTATGATGTAGTCTGGAGTGCCGTAGTCTGCTATGATTGCTTTGTTAATGAATCAGTTTATTGTTTCTGCTTTGTGATTCTTTGTTGCCCAGCAGATAGACCAGTGTGTAGTGAAGTCAATGACTGCAATTATGAAATGTTGATTTGTCTTAGTTTCTGGGAAGAAGCCCACTACGTCCAATCCCCAAACCTTGAATGGTTCAGGGTCAGGTACTGGGTTAACTGTTGGCTGGGAGCCTTTGTGCTGGCATATTTCTTGCACACTGTACACTTTTTCAGAACATCAACTATGTCTTGTTTAAAGGTTGGGCCACCATACTATCTCTTTTAACGTAAGGTATAAGTTGTTAGCCTTTTTATGTCCTAGTAGACGGTGATGTCTTAGGATGATGTCAACTCTTTGTGCAAGTGGGATGTATGGGACATGTTTATTGTTAATGATTTGGTATGCAGTGCCATTTGATACATGGTAATACTTTTCATTTCTTATTAATATATTTTGGGTTAGTTGATGTGTTGAGGGGTCTTTCCCTTTGGTTTTATACTTGGTATTATAAAGGTTTGGCCAGTCAGGGTCCAGGTGGTCAGGATGATCTCTCTTGGCTGACATAGCCTAGAGAGAGCATCAGCTGTGACCAGCTCTGCCCCCCTTTTTGTATTTAATGTCCAAATTGAGCTGCTCCAGCAGAGACTTCCATTTGGCTTGTTGCCGTGCAAGTGTGTTCTGAGTTTTAAGACTAGATTAAGGATTTATGGTCAATTAATACTTTGACGTTTAAATGTCCTTCTAGATAACATCTTTGTTTCTTGCATGTGTGATATATTGCTAGCAATTCCTTGTCATGTATTGGGTATCTCTGCTCTGTGTTGGTTAGTTTTCTACTTTTGTAACATACTGGCAGAAAGTCTTGCTGCCCTGGCTGGCAGATGAGTAGGACTGCACCAATGGCGGTGTCACTTGCATCTGACTTGAGCTTGTAGCACCTGTTGTTATTAGGGTATTGCAAGATTGGTGCTTCAATCAAAGCTTGTTTTAATAGTTGAAAATTCTTGTTGCATTCTGGTGTCCAGATGAATTTCTTTTTGGCATTACCCTTGGTTAGGTCATTGATTGGTGTGGTGAGCTTTCCGCAGTCTTGGATGTATTTCCTTAGGTAAGCTATCATTCTGAGAAAGCATCTAACTTGTTTAACAGAGGTGGGGTGTTACATGTTATTTATGGCTTTTATTTTGTCTGGGTCTGCTTTGATGCCACCTTCAGAGACAATGTGGACCAAGAACAGGAGTTTCTTTTCCATAAATTGACACTTGTTAGGCTTGGTGTAGAGTTTGTGCTTTGCAAGTCAATTGAGTGTCTTGTGAACATGCATAAGGTGTTCCTCTTTGGTTTTTGAGAATATGATGATATTGTCAAGGTAGCATAATGTATTTGAGAGACTATTTAGCTTGTTTACCATAGTGACTTTGTTGCAGGAGCGTGGGTTATCACAAAGTTCATTTATTCAAGTTGCCCAGACATTTCTGACTGGTACAACGAGCTCATAGGGCCAAAAGAGGAATGATCAAAAGTCTTGTAATAAAAAAAGGGAAGAGGGGCAAGGAAACCTGCAGGGCAGGAGAAAAACCTTGGGTGAAAGAGGAAGGTGTGAATGGGAGGAGTTCTTTATGCTATATATCCCACGCTGGGGGTAATATAACTTTTGTGAATAATGGATAGTGGATGCCATCAGTCCAGATTGAATTGTATTGAGTCCCAAAAAAACTGGGCCAGAAAAAATTTGGGCTTTTGGCCTGCGTTTTTTTGTTGCTTGATTACATTATGTATGTGTGGCCAGTGGTGTGCATGTGGTTTGGGAGGGGAAAGATTTTGGGTTAGAATCCCTTTTTTTGGGCCCTAATGATAAAAACCGTTAGTTAAAACTTGGCAGAAGGTCCAGTTGAAATGTGCTGATCTGGAACAATCCAGGCAGAAATTTCTTTGGGCTGGCTGCCTGCGTTTTTTTGTTGAGCAGCCTGATACACATTTTGTGTGGGTAAATCTGTGTGCAGCTATTATTTTAGGGACATTGCCTAGGGTTAGCGCCCTCAAAATAGTGGGATGTAATCTCTAGGGTCTGGTGTGTTGTGGAGTGGTAGATCAAAGGACAAAGAACCAATCCAAATTAATCTGGACCATTAGCCCTTGGGCCTTCTGCCCGGATGTTTTTGTTGGAGGGTCTGAGCTTGTAACAGGATAGTCCATTATGTTGTGGCTGAATTAGAATGCAAAATGCAAGGCTGTGCCCTCAGTGCAACTGGTAGATTGCATTTGAGTACCAATCTGCAAAAAATGTGGCTTTCACATTTTGTGTTAATTGCTAGGCCATGTTTTAAAATTTCTGGCCCGCTTGGATTGTGTGGCGTTATGTTGTAAAGATATAAAAGGTCTGATGTTGGAATGTGTTGTTCAATAAGAGCAATAAGGTTCATTTTTGCGGGCTGTGTTTATCCAGAAACTGTGGTCCTTTGGCCCAAGTTTTTTTGTTACCCAATACTTTCATGCTTGACTGCTGCTATTGTGAGCTCTATTAATCCAGATGCAGCTTCTTATGATCCATTATTATCTGGGAGAGTCAAGGCCATAAATTAGCCTTTCATAAAGCAGTTATTAGCACGTCTGGGCCAATTGGAACTGCTTTGAGGTTGCAGTAAATCCTATTCATGCCTGGGACCAGGGCCGGAAATCCTGCGGAAGAGTTTGTCCCATTGGTGAGGTCCATCAGCCACTATATATTAGTGAACCCACCAGAAGTAGGGCCACTGCTGTCATTGGCTTCTGCATCTTTGGCTTTTTTGGGTGCCCTGGACTGTTTGGGATCCCCCACTGTGTAAGGGAAAGCTTGGTTACTGCTGCAAGTTTGGTCTGGACCTTGCGTCTTGGTCTTCCATTATCATGTGCAGAAGGTGCCTGCTCCTGATTGGCTGTATCCTGGGTTTGGGCCTGCTACAAATTCTCTTGGGCCACCACATTGTGGAGACTATCCAATAAAGCTTGGGCCAGGTTGGCCATTAATTCCTGGGTTTGAGCCTGCTGCAAATTCTCTTGGGCCACTGCATTGTGGTGACTATCCAATAATGCTTGGGCCGGAATGACCATTGATTACTACACTGCCAGTTCTGTAATTTCCATTAGTTCATCAACCACATTGTCATGAACTGCCTGGGTCTCATGTGCAGGCGTTTGCATGGGTTGAGGTGTCTCTTCTTGGGCACATTCTGTCTCCTTGATTGGTTGAGGCTGAGACAAATTTTGAGCCTTTGCATGAGCTTTTTCTGGTGGGATGTGATTAGTTTTACAACTGCATACTCAGCCATAGTGCTCCAGGCCAAGGCTACAAGAGCATTTGATTGGGACCCAGTTGGTTCACAGTTTTGTTGCTCCTTGGGGGTGTCTTGTTCTACAGCCCGGACTCCTGCTATGGTTGTAGGGCAAAGGGCCTCTCTGTGGCCAAGGGCTGAACACAGCACACAGATAGGCAGAGTTTGCTCAGGGAATACTTTGAAATCGCTACTAAGGGTACCATCCTTCTTGAGAATGGTTGCACAACAAGAAATGGATGACAAGCTGTCATCTGCAAAGGGTTTGATCATGGCCATGGCTTTTGGTGCGGTCAAGTGGCCCATGTAAGGATTCTTGAGCAGTTCAAACTGCACTATTTCTCCATAATTGCCCAGCCCTTTCTTGAGCTGGGATTCAACCTCCCCTCTGGGCATGTCTAATGACAAGGCCTCAAAGGACATAAAGAGGGTGGTATCTTGATTGAACCAGGTGGGGGTGGTTGGTAGGAGGTTTCTGGGTTTTCTTACCCTTGGGGTCAGTGATCTCAAGAGTGAAGATTTCCTCAGCTGCCTGATCAGCATTCTCTTTACAGAGGAAGCCAAGGTCAAAGAAGTCCTTCATTAGCTTTGGTGAAGTGCCACAGCTTTGGGATATGCTGCGGCAACTGCTTTTGCTGCTTCCTGGAACTAAGTAGGGCTGCCTCTAAAGTTGACTCTGATCCCATGGGGAACAGGGAACTTGGGGAGGGCTCTGGTAATGTCTTGGTACCAGCGTTCAGAGGTCACAAACTTCATCCATCCTTCAGATGGAAATAATGGTCCCTTCTTGGTGGTTCTTGTAGAGCTCACCAGTTGGCCCTTGTCAGGGTGTTTCTGGCCCTGGACCATCTTGGCCCAGGATCTGTAGTTGTTGGTTGCCATACCTTTCTTACCTATAATAAAAGCATAAAGTAAACTTAGGATCTTATGCGCTTTGATTGCTTTATTAATGCTTAGATTCCAAAAAATGGAGCTAAGCTGTAAAAGAAAGGTGTCATCCCAAAGCTCATTATCCTACATTCAAAAGATCCAAATTGTGTACAGAACACGGTTTTTGGTATGTCCTTTTCTTTTACTTAAACTTGGTTATAACCCAAGGTGAGGTCAATTTTGGAGAAAAATTTGGCTCCTGAGAGTCTTGCAAACAGATTCTTTATGAGTGAAAGAGGATATTTATTCTTTACTGTGCTTGCATTTAGTGCTCTTTAGCCAGTTACTAGGCAAAGACTGCCTTCCTTTTTCTTTAAAAAGAACACTGCTGCCCCCACAGGAATTCAGACAGGCAAATGAATTCTTTGGCTAGGTTGTCCTCAATATGGGTTTTGAGGGTTTGTGTCTCCATGGGGGAGAGTCTTTAGAGAGGTGCAGGTTTAAGCATGGCTTTACATAGGTTGATGTCATGTTTGACTCCCATTTGGGTGGTAACTCTGTGAGCTCTTCCTTAAATATGTGCGTGTATTTGTTAGGAGTGCTGCAAGTTCAGGGAATTGGATTTTGGTTGTTTGTATCTTATTGAATTCAGTGTATCTCATTATGTGGAGGGTACTGTCTTTGGTTAGACGTTCTGAGTTGTCTTGGTTTATGACCTGGACAAATACTGTGTCTCTTAGAATGAGGTTTTTGGGTTTTTTGAGGATATTAAAATTGACTCCATTGTGTTTGATGGTCATGGTTTTTGTTTTCCAACATATGCTGGGGTTCACTCAGGTGAACCAGTCCATGCCTGCTACAATGTTGTATTTCATGTTGTTCATTACAAGCCCTTTGATGGACGTTTTTATGACTTGGAGGTCAATTCTGAAGAGAGTTGTTTTGCCTTCAAGTAGAACCTTTGATTTGTCTGCCATTCTGGCATATTTGAAGTTAGATTTGAAAACTGGTATTTTGTACTTGGTTATAAATGGTTTTCTAACCATGGTGTGTTGTGCACCAGAGTCAAATAAGATTTTATGTGAATGTGATTTGTAAGTACATGGGAGACAAGAAGTTGTGAGTGATCTTTAATTTTTATGTTAATAAAAATGGAGGATTGCAGGACACATGGGATGTGAGCAGCAAAGCTTGCGCCTTGGTATAGTTTCTTGTCAAGTTGGGGGAGACAGGGGCACTTAGCCCTGTTTCCCCTCCTCTTTTCCTGTTTCTCTGTTTTGAGACCTTTGAGGTCAGAGAATGTGGGGTCAGATTCATAGTGGGTTGCTACTTCAGCATTGTTAACTTTGGTGGTGTCCTCTTTCTTGGGATGGGAGCGGTTTACGCTTTGGCTGCAATTGCTATTGTTGCGGTTGGAGTTGCCATTGTTATTGTTGGTATTTTGACGTTTGTTGCCATTGTAGTTTTCTCTGCTATTTCTGTTTGAGGAGCGGTTGCCGTTGTGTGTAGCATATTTCATGTTTGCACGTTTTTCAGTGCGTTTGGCTTTTGCAATGAGCGCAGGCATGGAGGTGTTAGCCTCTGGGCGGATGAGGGCAGCAACAGAGGGTTTCATTCTGTTGATGAATGATGCTCTGGTATGTATGTTGCCAGCTTGTGCTGGGGTTTGGATCTTGTGGTGTATTTTCTCAAATTTATTGGTGTAAGCTGTGACAGTGGTCTTCTGAGGAAAATTGCTGGGCTGTATTGAAATATCTTGAAGAAATTTGGTGATGCAGAAGTTTTGGGTGATGTCTGCTTTGAACTCTTCCCAGTTGTCAAGCTGTTTGTCAGTTTGTGAGCCAACCCAAGTGGCAAACCAGTAAGCTGCGGCCTTGTACATGTACTTGCTGGCTTTTTGGACCCATTTTTTGTGGGGGATGCGGCTAGTGCCAAGTTTAGCGGCCAAGTGGTCTAGACAGTTGATGACGTTTTCTTTGTTTTTACCAAAGAACTTGTCAATACCAATGTACTTGGTGTTGGTAACTTCACCTGTGATAGGTGGTTGTGTGTTTGTTTGTGGTTGAAGAGAGCAACTGTATTGAATTATCTTGGTGCATGCTTTGGGCATGACCAGTCCTTTGAATACAGTGCATCCACTAGGTATATCTTTATCAATGTTGTGGGTGCAAAAGTATGTTTTCAGGTTTCCTGGGATGTGGCCTGGTTGGGTACGTGAGCAAAGGTGGGCGGGGTTTGGTCAGTCATTTTCTCTTTCATGGGCGTGTTCAAAAACCTGTAGCTGCTACCAGTGATGAGGAGCACCTTTTGGGGAAGCTTCAAATATGGAATTAAGAAAGAAGATAAGTATATTTTATTGGATAATACTTTAGACTTATATAGCTTTGGCTGTGGCAGAGATTTAGTTGGATCAAACCTAGGGGTTGGTCATATACAGGATGGATTGAGTCATTAAATACTTGGACAGTCATGTGATATTGCCTGGTTGCCATTTCCGGTATGTTGAACTGTATATTGGAAAGGCACCAAATTGGGAAATGACTGGATGCTAAGTGAGTTGGTGGTATCCAGAATACTTGTATATCCAGATTCTTGGCAATTGGTTGTGCAAGAACTTTTATTGGGAAAACATGCGCCACTTGATCCCTGACATTCTTGTCTCCTGTCATTTTTGTCAGCTCCAACAACCTCAACTTCCCAATATCAATTCAAGCTCATCCTCCCCAATCATGCCTTCAACACTGTGAGTATTGATGCTGTTGGGACTCTCCCTTGCTCTAGGTCTGGGTGTTAATTCATCTTGGTAGCAGTAAAGCATTTTAGTAAATGCATCAAAGCCAGAGCTACAAAAGATATAACTGCCAAGACCACTGCTAATTTCTTGTTGCAAGATATCTTTTACCGGCATGGCTGCCCTCAAGTCCTGCTTTCTGACAATAGCACCAACTTTAATGCTTGCCTTATAACGTCTATTGTAAAGGCTATGGGCACTCACCAATCCTTCTCTGTGCTGTATAATCTGTCAACCAATGGGACTGTTGAACGAGCAAATTCCTCACTTGTATCCATTATGAGGAAACTCACCCTTTCTGATGCCACCAATTGGGATATGTTTCTCCCTGCTGCTCTCTTTTTGTATCAACTCAGTAGATACCAAGTGACTGGCCAGTCTCTCTTTGCCATGCTGTATGAGCGTGAAGCCACCACCCCCTCAATCTTGAAACCCCTTTGATTGAAGTTAATGCTTCTGCAAATCCTGAAGCTCATGTCAAAGACTTGACTAATCATAGCATTGACATTAAAACACCAGTATATTCTACTTCCTATAAAGTCAAGGCTTTAGAGCTCTTGCTTTCCAATGCTTCTAGAGCCCCCTCCCTGAGTATCAAATAGGCGACCTGGCTCTCTACTATCAGAATTGTACTGGAGGCAGAGCCCATAAGCTTAACTTCCTCTGGGTTGGACCTTGTGAAGTCACCTTCAAGAAGGGTGTCAAGTATACTGTGAAGCTGCTGTTATCTGGCTGTCCTTTTGCCTGAGTTCATTCCAAATTTCTCCGCAAATATCAACTCCCTGTGTCCAATCTTGAGGGAGAGATGTCAGAAATTACACCATTAATTCTATTTTTATATGGCCTTTGAATAGTGATATGTGCAAAGATTTGGTTGGTTTCACTTTTGACTTTGGAAATTCCTTGTCTTCTGTAAATGGGTCTGTTCCAATATCCACCTATTCCAGAATACCTTAACTGCCCTTGTCTGATCCTGGTATGACCCCACCCTAATGTGACCCCCTTGGTCACTCTGTCTACCTAATGAGTGATCATTGACCCTTATATACTATTTAAGTAGAATTATTTCTCCTAATTGTCAGGGACCCACTCTTGGGCGGCTGGCCCGCCAATTTTGGAGGTAACTTGGGCCGGGTTTTTTGTAGGCAGGGCCCACCACAAGAGAGGGGTTAACTTTAAGAGGTAAGAAGCAGACTTTCCTAACCAAGACCATGGGCCGGCGGCCAGTATAATGGTGTCCACCACCCCAGTGAGGGTGATGTACACTATACCAAAAAGCTTGCTGGTATGGTTGGTTGGCAGGTCAGGGGAAGAGGCTGGCATCAGTTTTGGTGTTATGGGTGGTTCCATATAAACGTTGTAGGCTGGGAGGTAGTTGAATTTTCCTCTAAATAACTTGGGAGTAGAGAATATCCACGGGCCTTGGTGGTTGTATCGGATGGCAGATTGGGTGCAGGCTAATGGGTCAAGTTCAATGATTTTCTCTGGTGTGTAATCCTTATATTCAGGCTTTAATGGGTAATCAGTAAAATGAACGGGCCCAAAGAAAGCACCAGGTGGACAGAAAACTGCAGGCAGAGGGACAGGAGGGCCGGGGGATCTCAAACTTAACTTATAGACGGCAAATAAAAAATATGGTAATAGCTGTATGAGCCAAAGTAACATAACCTTTATTCAAAAATGGCAATAAGTTTGGAGCGCGGGGTCCTTTGGTCTATATAACACCCCACCTCCAAACTTAACATTTTCCATGGGTTCATCAGGGCATTAGGGAAAGCTGGGCCAGGGGAATTGGGTACTTGGGTCTGAAGGCAGCAAAATGATGCTCGGCCCAGGAGTTCTTTCATTGGTCAAAAATCTTGATTTGGCTACCTGATTATCTTGCTTTAGCGTCGTGGTCATGGGGCCAGGCTGCGGGCCTGTGCCTCTTTCCTGGGTTGGCTCCTGATTGGTTGTTTGAGAGGATTTTAAACTCATGAAGTTTACATAGGCGCCATCTCTGCCTTTATTAGGCAATTTGAGAGGCTCCTCTTTGGGTGCCACTATGGTTGGGCTGGTGTTGGTATTCTGGCTTCAGGAATTCACAGGAGCCTCAGCTTGCAGGGGTTTGATCCCCAAAAAACACGGGCAGGCAGCCCAGCGGTCCATAGGCCCAGCGGCCCGTAGGGGTCCAGGGCCGGGGTTTGAATCCTGCTCCCAGGCCTGGGTTTCCAGAGGGGAAGAATTGTCAATCTTGACACTAATAAAGACAAGTTTATCCACTTTTGCATTGGAGTTAATATTTTTCAAGTCTTTTCCTTTCCTTTTTGCCAAAAGGAATTCCTCATCTTGTATTCCAGGAAATTAAGGTACATGTCCTTAATCTTGGCCTGAAGGCTAACCCAAGGCTGGCTTCAAACCTCAAATCTTTTGATATAAAGATTTCTTGCTGTGTTCTCCTGGATGTTGTCCCCAGGAGCCAAACACAACAATATCTATGTAAAAATGATGGTTTTGTGTTGCCACAGAAGTAACATTGAAGAAAGTGATGAGTAAATCTCATTAATAAAAAATACTGGATCAAATATCAAAGTATTTGAGCCACAAAAAATGTGGGTAGCTGGACGTCAGGTCCTCAGGACTGATAACTCAAGTTGACCAGGAATTGAATCTTGTTCCATACCTTGAGACTCAAGGGAAAAGTATTTATTATTTATAACACAATGATTTATATCACTTTTTAATTAATAATGCCAATATAGTCTGGCATAAGGTTTGTGAGTTCATATGCTTCTCTATCACCAGGGTTTACTTCCAGAAATATAAAATTTAAGGGTCATTTATTTGAAAATCAGAAAGGCAAGCTGCCCGTGAGCTTAAACAGTAAAATGACACTGGGGCAGGGCAATTGTTCATTAGTGAAATTAAGTGAAAGAGATATACTTTTATTCTGTTTTTGAACATTATTCTCAGGAACATTTTATTTACTGGTATTTTCTTTAGTGGCAGGCAGGGCACAGGTTTCAATGTTTTTTTGATGACTGCCTATCTTAAGAGCATTACCAAAAGTCAACTTTTGAGAATACTAACTTGTCATAAAAACTTTGAGAGATTCACTCACTGGAGAGCCTTTATTCAATTGAATGGAGAAGGGCACCCAGGAAAACTTAATTAATGTGGACCCTACTGGAATCCTTATCATTAACATATGTAAAAGATGACCAAATAAGCAAAATCTCCCCAGAAAGGGGGTGAAGTGATTTAAGAGATAGTAGACACTAGTGTATCCCAAGACTAACCAAGGGGTCTTGGGATAAAAATAGAAGAAAACAAAAGCTTTTTCTACATAAGGGGAATGACAACAATGTGGACTAAATTGATACAAAATGGAGTCTTCAGATTTATCTGTGGGAGTAGGTTCAGGAGTTTTGAAGTTCACATTAGCTTGCCCATAACCAATTAACACACAAAAAGCCCATAAAATAAGAATGGGCTTTATGTTGTTGTCATAGAGCCTTATTTATCTACTAATCAAGGTTTAGAAATGTGAAAATATAGATTTATTGAACTAAGATAGCAATAAAATTGTTGGAGCAATTTGCTCAGGAGGGAAAGCTCAGTTTAATACTAAGTTAAATGTGGGAATATTTGAGGTTGTTAACCTAGCCAGTTGCCAGAATTGATTTTAAGTAATATCTTGTAGGACTGCAGCAAGATGCAGCCTGCAAGACTTCAAGCAGTGAAGTTTGGCTGTGCTTGATGGCTGCATTTCAACTGATAGTCATGGATTTGAGTGTTCTTAGTTGGATAAAAGCTACTTCTTTGGCTTGGGTGGAGTTCTGGTTCTGATTGGCTGTTTGGAACTGCAGAAGTTGCAGTGAAGGCATTGGTTGGCAGTTGGAAACTATGATTGGCTGGTTTTAACACTGAGGTGTTTTTGTTTCCTTTAGATTTTATGTTTAGAACCTTGTTCTCATTGTTGTTGTCTATGTTATTGCCCAAAGCCAAGTTTATTGAATTTAAAGTAGGATTTATATGTTTGAGAGGGGCTTGAAGTTGTTTTTGCATTCAAACTCTAAATCAGAGCATATAGTAAAATCACATTCATTATTTGATTTCAAACACGGATTTGACAGCTTGTTTTTAAAGGGTTCCAAAGTTAAGAAATCAGTTTCTGCATGTATAAATAAATTGTTTTCAGCATCTTCTGTGACAGTCCCAGTATCAAATTATTCAGTGTAAAAGGAATGAAGTTTCTTACAAAAACAGTGACTTCAAATTATCTTAGAGGTATCTTTAAAGAAATATCAGATAATTTCTTATTAGAAAAAAGAATACTATGACAACTACATAAAAAATAAAGTTGCAAAAGCAACATGCAGCTAGGTACTTGGTCTTCTAGACTAGCAGTCTGCATATCAGAAACAACCTTTAAGGAATTCCTGACATCAGCAATATTTCCCATACTGGGGATAGTGTGGGTGTCTTTTGTCATAATTTTATAAGCTTGGTGTCACAGCCCATACCAAAGTCCAACTGGACTTCCTCAGGGGAGGCAGGCCAGGCCTGAAAGGCCATGTACACAATAGGTGCAATGCAGACCAGTTAGTTAACTGCAGTAGCCAGAGGGTGAAATGATCACTCTTGGTGGCCAGGAGGAGCAGATGTGTGAGGTTTTAAAGTGTAGTGGAGATACAAATAAATGCAAACAGAATAGTTATATTGGTGCAAAAGTAAATAGACTGTTGAGGGTCTGGATGTACAAGTATTCTGGCTACCGCCACTACACTTAACATCCAGTCATTGCCCAATTTGGTGCCTTTCCAATATATCATTTGACGTACTGGAAATGGCAACAAACCAATATCACATGACTGTCCAGGTATCCAGTGACTTGAACCCATCCCGCACATGACCAGCCCCTGAGTTTGATCCAACTAAAATCCCCACCACAGCTAAAGATATATAAGTCTAAAGTATTATACAATGTAATATACTTCTTCTCTTCTTAATTTCATATTCAAAGCTTCCCCAAAAGGCGCTCCTTATCAAGACCTTGCAAGAAAAAAGGAATCCTGAGCATAAAGTTGTTTTTTTCTAAGATGTCAACAGTGAAAAGGGCTTCTCCTCCTCACTATTTATACTTACTGGTAATTTGAAGGCTTTTAGTGCCACCAGAGAACTGATGACATCAATTGCAGTTAAACTTACAATTTTAACTGTAATTTGCGTACTTGGACCAGGGGGTGGGTGCTCATTGGTTGGTATAACATGAACCTTTCTTGAACTGCAGCATGCCAAGATGCCACAGTTATTTATAGTTCCTGCAATTAATTGATTGTTTGATTGGGCAATTGAACAATTGCGCTCCTAATGTACCATTTCCTGATAGTTGAGAGGCCCAAATTTGTTAATAAAATTGAAGCCAGGGATTCAAGGCTTGTGTGCCTCTCAAATCCTGGGCCATTCATTAGTCAAAAGGAGGATTTTCTTGCTCTGGGAGATACTTGGTAGGGGTTCCCAAGCTGTGGGGGTTTTGCCTCTAGGATGGCCAGCTGATTGTCCAGGGCTTTCTGGGCCCTGACACTTGTCCCCAAAAAATAGGTCATTAGGTTGCAGTATTCAGTCCTTATTACCTTTGACTTCTGATCCAGTTAATTCAATACTTGAAGTTGCTTTGGCAATAAAAATTAAATCTGTTCATTCTTTTTTAGTCAGCGGTTACCTAGGCAATATTAATATGTTTAAATTGAGTTTAACTTAATTGTTACTCAATCCAAATTCTACATCTAATCAAAAGAGCCTCTTGAGGTTCCAAAAGTGAATTCAAAATCTTTGAGCGTAAAGCCAATGTTAAAAGCACCCAGCTTTAGGATTTACATTCTCACATCACTGAAAAGCTCTATTGTCTTTCCCAGCACTAATCCCAGAAATATGAGGGTTGGTTGCTAATACTCTCAAGCTATTTTAAGAGCACTTGATGAGTATTAAGGGGAAATTTATAGCTTAATTATTTTTAAATAGTTATTTTAAAGAAAACATAAAGTTTTTTATTTCCTGATTTCTACTGCCAAGATTCTTCATATCTTTCCCAAAGCTTTCCCATCTCTTCTATCAATTCTTTTTATCTTAAGTCTAATTAAGCCACATATATTTTTTCATATATTTTTCAGTCAATAAAGGTTTTTCCTAACCAGCTTTTACACTTTTTGTACTTGCTTTTACAGTATCCTCCAATAAACTATGATATTAGCCAAGTCCTTTCAATGTGAACTCTTTATGTAAATGATTGGTTTGGCTACTATTACTACAGGATTCCAGAGCCAGCTTTTTGTTAAAAACTAGATTAGACTCTAGTTTCTCCACTTTTCCTCAGTATCTTGAAAAGTCTTGGCTTAGCATAATACCTGAAGTATGATATGCTACCACTTCTTTATCCCAGAATTCTCCTATGAAGGAGAAACATCAGATGTACAATAATATCTCTAAGACTCAAGCTATAACAATCTTCTATCTTTTGACATCTGTCTTTTTACTGAGCTATCTGGGGGCCTAATTTTTATTGGGACAATTTAATTCTCTTCTAGAAAGATACAGTTTACTCAATGAGCTTTTTCATATTGGAATAGTCTCCATTTCTGTAGGCACCCTGGTTATAGATTTAAATTTTTCAGCAATGATACACTATATCAGGTGTATGTTTCTTAGTGTATGGGTTTCTGACACTTAAAAATGAAATAAAGGTAAAGTATTGCCCAAAATAATGCAAGATTATACAAAATAGCATGTAAATTGGCTGAATTTAAGTTAATAAATATAAAAAATTATTCACTGTTTGAAGAAGCATCTTTATCAAACAAGCTAAAATTTTACAATTAGACAAAAAGAGTTATTGTGTTTATTAATTATAACTACATTGTGTAAAAAAGATGGTTAGAAAAGCTTTATTGGTATTTAAGAGAATATTAATATCAGGATAATTATATTAGTATATCTTAACATAAAAGATGAGAAAACATTCTTTATTGAAAAATGTGCGACAACAAGTCTAAATGTCAGAAACACTATTTTTTATTCTGAAATCTAATGTTTGGAACAGAAATCAAACTTTGGTCAACTTAAGCTTCATGCTGGCAGCTCTAAAGACCAGGTCCCTGTCTGTATTTTTTGAAAATTAAATTTTTTTGATTCAATTTAATAATACATACAACTGCATAAAATCTCTTGTAAATGCCCCAGAAGTTACCTTGAAAAAATCCTGCAGCCCCTGACCTGATGCAGAGAAGAAAATGCATGTAATTGACATGAAATTCTGATGTCAACTAGAAAAGCTAATGAAACTCCTGCCTCAGAGAATAATGACAGTTACCAGGTCACCTTCAAGTATTTTACTACAAAACAGAAAGATCATACAATTTTTTTGTTAGGCTAGCTAATAGAAGCCTGTTCTGTCCCAGTGTCATTTCTCTGTTCAAAAACACAGGCAACTCAACTGTCTAAATACCCAATTCCCAACTTTTTGATTCCTGATCACTAGAATTAAAGCCAGGCAAAAGAGAACTATATGAACACCTAGGTTCTTCATCAGGCTTTATTGTCATTTTGAAATAAAAAAAGTAATATAAAATATTAGTTTTTCAATTGTTTTCATATTTATCAGCCTTTTATCATCTGAACACTACTTCTTTCTTTCTGCTCCCTAGCCTCTCTGCCCACAGCTTTTTCTCTGTCATTATTGTGAGAGTTAGGGGCAGATTATTAGAACTTTAAACCTTGCTCCCAATCATAGATAAATCATAATTTCAGTAAGAACAAAAAGATTTTTACCAAAAATTTCTGGAAAGCCAAAGAGAGAAAAATAATCAACTAAACACCAAAAAAACAGGTAACACCAAATGGCCAAGTCTAATAACAAATTTTAAACTTTATTAGATTATAAAATAGTAAAGCAAGGTTTTCTACAACACTTGTGTTTATTTAAAGAAAAAAAGAAAATTGAAATGTGAGTTTGAATGTTCAAAACTGATCAGCCAATGATATGAGAGGAGATAAGTTCATTTTTTAATGCAAAAAAATCTAGACAAATTCTAAGTAAACATAATAAGAAAGAAAAGAGTCAACTAAAAATGAGAAACATGCTTTAGATGCCCATATCACTACTTCTGCCTGCTCTTGCACATGGTGTTTAATCAGAGATGTCTTTTGGATGAGTCAGGAGGGAGCATCTTTGGAACAATTCTATAAGTAATAACTTGGGGGCCTTTTTTGGGATTTTTTGATAGCTTTTTTTGATAAATATCAAAGCACAATTTGGTAATGATCTCCAATCATTTGGTGAAAATTAAAGTAGAGGCCTAAATGAGAGGCATAATCTTACAAGTGTCAAGAGATTCACTTGTTAGAGAGATTTTTATATACCAAGTGTAAAAATAGCTCAATATTAGACTTTATCAACAATGCCTTAACAGAAAGTTCAATCATTATCATATTGATAACCTGCCACATATTCTAAATTTCCCAAGCAGAAAGAGAATTTTTAAAAAATATAGTATAAGCTTATGTAGCCTATCACATACCAGGTTGCATTTGAGTTTTTAATAAGAGAAATTTGGTTCTTTTCAAAATAAAAAAGTGGAATTGTCAAGAGCCAAATCTGTATCATATTTAATTCTTCAATTGGTTTAATAGAAGTAAGAAAAGGTTTTGAAATTCCTTTTGAATTTTTTCCAAATAATTTTCAGGAAAAACATCTTTTTTCACTTGAAACCTAAGACTTGGAACAGATTTTGAGCCCTGGTTAAGACTGAATGCAGGCTGTAAGTTCTGAGAATCAGAAAGCTGACTGTCTGTGTTTTTTTAGATCAAGTTCTCTCTGATGCAAACTGTAAATTCACTGCCACCCTTAGCTTTGGATTGAACCATTTCCCCCTGTTGCACCAAGAAAGGCCTAAAAGTAACAGCCAAGCCGCTCAATTTCTTGGGGGACTTGGCGCACATTGTGAATGAGAGATTTGTTCTGGCTTACCCTGTGGATTTCCCAGCTTTGACTGCTCTGCCCTGGGAAGAAACACTGATCTTTGGATTATTTGTTGGCATGCTTTCATCCACTTTTAAAAAAATCAGAAATGCCCAATCAGAAGAACCACATCAAAACTAGAGAGTCAAACAAATCTGAAATACTTGGATTGCTTCTCAGCCAATCAGATGGGGGCGCGGAAATTGAACTGGAATCCTTCAGCACCCCTGGCCATGCCCAGCAGAATTTCTCTCCTAGCCTACCAGATGAGCCTCTTGAGGTCATGTGATCTTTTTCTTGGCATCTTATTCCTTTTAACAATGCCAGGGGACTTTGAGTCCCCTGCTTGTCAATTTTCACCTTAATATAACTTTAATAGTTTTAAAACAAAAGAAAGAAAGACCTAGTCTTTATTTTTGGACTCAATTTGGAGTCCTTCCCCTTTTTAGCAAAAGTGTTAGTAATTATCTTCTTGAAAACTTACTATTAAACTGTCTCTTTTAAAACAGCTCTACCTTCTTTTACGCTAGTCAAGCCACCTGAAACCACTGTCAAGGCCTTAAGTGGTTTCTCCTGCTCCACTCCTGTGTTTTTTCTTGCAGCTTCCCCAGTTGCCTATAATATTACTGTTTGAAACCTAATTTTAGCACCCCTCAATTCCAAATTTTGTGAGCTTTGTTATTATGATCTTCCCAGTTCTTAGATTTGTGGTATTTTCTCTGGCCCCTTTTTTGCTTCTCCTCTGGACAGCTTCCCCTTATTTATGGTCCCACATCTCTTCTTATGTTTGCCTTGCGGGGGATGATGTCACAAGTGACAAACTCCTATCAACTATGCTTATTGAAAAGCCTCAATTACAGGATTCAAACCCTGATACCCTGCGGGCCGCCAGCCAGCCGCCCACAGATTTTTGGGCTCAAACCAGAGCAGGATTTGACTTTGGGAAATCCCTTAAAGCCTGATGAGTCAAATTTGTCTACGAAAATTCCCCCACACTAAAGGTTCCTGTTAACTCAACCAATCAACGGGCTGGGTTAGCCATAGATCCCAAAATAACCCGGGCCACCATGGAAGGAGAAACAAAGAAACTTCCCATAGAACGCGGGCCACCCAGAGATGACCAACCCCAGGACCCAACTAGGAAATTGAGTATTCTCAGTTCAAACCAGCCAATGAAATAACCCCCACAATAGATACCACCAAGGACTGGGAAATCCTGGTAAGCAGTAAAACCCAGGCTAATGAAATTTGCAAAAGTTTTCCATGATAAATGGGCATACTTATACCCTGGGCCGCCAGAAAGTTGCCCCTTGCCATTCTTACAATAAAGTGACATGGACCTTTGGTTCAACCAGATCATACCATACTTGTTATTAGTTCTACTTCATTTACAGTCTCCTTCTTGCGGTCCTGTGCCCCACGTTCACACAACCCAAGAAACTGCAGACCGACCACCCAAACTTTACCAACCACCAGGAGCCCCCTTTGGCCCAGTACATTTCACCATGTACCCACCCAACCCAGCGTACTTGGAGTTTACCCTAGAGGAAATCCCAATCCACAACCCCAAAGCTAGAACTAGAGAGACAGAAGTCCTTTACAGAGAAGGCATCAAAATCACAATACCTCCCCTGCTATTCTGTGACAAGTATAATTATCTGCCCGCATATTTGGTTCCAATGACACTGCCTCTCACCCCTCACCCTGCAGCCCAACCGCCCGCAAGAATCTGTTGTCACTAATTGTCCACTTACACCCAGCTATTTGGGGTGATGTATATCATCCTCACCGGGCTGATTGATTCTATGGTGCCTGTAAGCAGACCTTGGGCAATTCTTGGAAAATTGTTATCTTATATTGTGAAGTTAGCCCCAATCTTGTGGTGGGCCCTCCCTGCTGGGCCCGCAGGCCGTCTGCCCGCAAGTTTTCAGGAACCCCCCACAGGTTAGATCCCTGACAGATAATCTCTCTAGTCTCCTGCATATTCTGGTGCACTTCTCCTTTTGGGGGGAGACTATTGTCCAGAGTCTAACTTGTGACAATCCGGATTTCCATAATATTGACCACACTTTGCCTACTCCCACATTGGAGGAGGTGCCAGCACCTGCCCTTTCCACCTTGGAGGAGAACAACTTGGCACCCCTTCAAGCACCTTTGAAGTTGCCTCATGCTCCCACCTGCACGCCCTGGTTGCTTGCCAGGTTGGTGTTGATGGGGCTGAATGCATACTTCCCCCAGTTGTCTCCTGTGTCCTCTCTTTGGTCCTCTCTCTGAGCGGCTATCCCAGTACTCCACTGGGCACATCCTGGTGGTGTATCTTGCCAGGATGGGAGCCAAACTTGGTTAGTTTAGCCCCCCTCTCTCACACAAACTGTGAATGCTCTTAAAGATGAGACTATCAGTACTTCTTATTAATAATAAAAACTTTGCAAAAAACATTGAATTACATAATGAAAGCAAGAAGGCTCCTGTCATAAGCTTAATAAGTCTAATGTTTACCCTGATGACAAATTAGAATCCCACAACTGAAAAAAAACATGGGCCAGAGGGCTGCACCCAAGAATATTGTTTCTGAACAGAGAATTGTGCTACACTTATTGAAAATTCAGTGTCATGTCCTGCCCCAAAGGACAGGCTCTTAAGTTACTATATTCATTTATTTTTGCTTTGAGTTAGTCTTTATTTATTTTTAAATACTGTAAATTCAGAACCTGAACGTAAAAATGCGGGATTGTCAAATCCTTGGTCCAAATTTCAAATCACTTTTGTGGGATAGCCTTTTTTTAATTAAATTGATTTTTTTGAGTATTTATTTGAATTTTTAAAAATGCGGGAACTCATAGACACTTTGCAAAGTTCAAGTCAAACTGCATATTTCCAATGGACAAAATGAATTAACTGGAATCAGATTTGAAGCGTTCAAATCCATCAACCATTTCCATTAAGTTTACTATGTTTTTTGGAATTGCAGGATTGTCAAATCCAAGAACCAAATTTCAAATTGCTTTTGAATGCCACTAGTAAACTTAAATAATAATTGCAGGAACTGGAATCCAAATTGAATGTACAGTAAGTAACTAGGACAAATCAACCCAAATCAAGAAGCTCCACTCTGGATAAAATCAAATGAAAAATCCAATCTAAACACTCATGTTTAGACATGAAATTAAGTGAAATGAAAAATTATCTAAACTGGAAATGATGCAATATTCTGCACTTTAAATCACTAAAATAGCAACCATAAAACCATATAATGATTTATGAGCTACTCTCCTGATGACGCAGAAATTTTTAAAAGTTTTTTGAGGAAGAAGGAGAGGGGGAAAGATAAACCATTAGTTTACTAACTATGTATTCATGTATTGCTACTAAGAATACTTGATTACAGTAGATTTCAGAAGACACTAATAATAAAGTAGAATTATATATTATAATCAATCTTATCACGTTGTCTTTCCTTTGGTGTGTTGATAATGTGTTTGCAATTAATTGGACAGCTTCACCTCCAGTTGCCTTGGCGATAGGAAATCAAGCTGTCCAATTAATTGCAAACACATTATCAACACACCAAAGGAAAGACAACGTGATAAGATTGATTGTAATATATAATTCTACTTTATTATTAGTGTCTTCTGAAATCTACTGTAATCAAGCATCTAAATTTTAGCTGTCCTAAAATGGAATAGGGTGATTTTTGAGAATGCCTATGATTCCTAAAAGAATTAGCACAAATCCACCCTATATCTTTTAGCATCCTTTTTGAGACACCAATAAATTATATTTATTTCAAATTCCTTGCAATAATGATTTGAAATTTGGTTCTTGGATTTGACAATCCTGCAATTTCAGATTTGTTAATTTTCACATGATGTCCATGATTCGATTGAAATATAGGAAATCTCAAATTGTACATTAGAATCCCGCATTTCTGATTCATGTATCCTGCATTTATTTGCTGAGTTTTGTCTTTTGTTAGTTGAGTTATCTGCTCAAGAGATTCAAAATTTGCCAATTTAAATAAACCAAAAAAATCAAAATAAATGGTTGATTTTATTAAATATTTTATTTTTCACTCAGCTGAGTTGCCCGCAAAAGTGATTCAAAATTTGGAGCAAGGATTTGACAATCCCACATTTTTACGTTCAGGTTCTGAATTTACAGTATCAAAATTTTAAGTCAGAAGCTGATGATTAAGTATTCTAATTTAATTTATCTTTGTTTTACGTCAATTCACATTTAAATTGCTGTCATTGTCCTTGTTTTTCCTAGCTATTTAAATAACTTATATATTTTCTACTTTTAAATTTAGAAGATTTTAATTTTCAATTACCTTTTAAAACTCTTGGTTATGTTGCTGCTGCTCTTCTTCAGTTTCACGTTGCTGATCTGCGGTTCTTACTGGGCTTCTGTTTTCTCTTCTCCTTCAGGTTTTCTCCTGTCTTTTTCTCCAGTTTCCCCTTCTCTTGGTTATTGTTCCCCTATGCCCATCATTTCCAACTAATGAAATTTAATTATAAATAAAGAGCTTGTGAATAATAGGCTTTAAGCCAAAATTCTAAGTGATTTCTTCTCTTCAATCTTTTATCAATTTTAACTTCAGATTTTTTAATTTTAAGAATTTTGATTTTTTAATCTATAGTTAAGTGATTATTTCTAAGTTTTTTCTTGCTTCCTAGTTAAAAAATAGAAGTTGTAAAACAACAAGCCTTAAGCTTGTTGTATTCATTATATTTCATTAAGGAATATTTTAATAGAAACATGTACCAATTTGCTGATAGAGAGTATCCCAATATTGTCATTCTCTTAGTTACTAATTGTTCCTTATTGATTACTTTATTTTATCTTCTTTGTGTTGAGTTTATACTTCTGGGAAGTATAATAAACAAGATAAAGGGGAAGATTTAAGAGAAAATGATACTTTATTGGGTAGAATATAGGATATTATATAGTATCATGGGAAGCCACATAATGTCCATGTACGTCATGTAGGTCATGGGGCTTATCTGAGTAATGTCCCTTTTGAGTCACAAGGCTTACTCAAGTTATGTTCTGCTTAGGAGCTGGATTGTGTGATCCCCGTAATAGATGGTTGAATGATAGGGGTGCTACTGATCTATTGATTAGACGGTGAGCCATTCAGTGTCTCATTTGGTGAACTACTTGGGGTGTTAATTTCCCAAGAGGGAATAATCAAAGATGTTACAACATCTCACCCTGGGGTGCTGGAAGGTGGAGCCTTGGGAATTCTTTTCAGAGAGTTGGGGATGTGTGCTTGGTTTGAGCTTGGTTTGTGTTCTGATGCCTTTTATGAGATAGGTGTTATTGGGTTTGACTTCCATAAAAATGCCTGGTCCACGCAATCCTGGGTCTAACTTGTGTTGGTCATAGTTGACAACCCAGATCTTGTCTTCAGCTTGAAACCTTTCCTGTTGTAGCAGGATTGCTTCTCTCTCAACTCTTTTGCGTTCCACGTCTTCTTGGTCTTTTCTGGCTTGCTGTACGTTGGGGTTGCTGGCCTCTAGCACCGTCTTAGGTAGAGGTAATCAGGGTCCTGCAGCTGTACTAACAAGAGCGGGTTTTTGTCCATGGACAAGTTTTTATGGGCTTTTGCTGGGTTACAGTTAACCCGTGTTCTGCAGACCATGAGTGCTGTTGAAAGCATGTTGACCCAAGCTTTTGGATTGCTAGCAAATAACTTACTGAGGGCTTCAACAAGTGCGCCGTTTAGTTATTCCACTCGTCCATTTGCTTGGGGGTGATATTGTCCAAGTAAATTGATAAGCTGCATTGTTCAAAGAGAGGCAATGAGGATAAAATAAACAAATTGACAGTTGTTTGAGTAGCAGGAGACCAAATTGGGAGGACAGCTTAATCATCCTGGTGCCTCTGGCAATATGGCAGAAGATGGAGATAAAAATTGTTGAGATGCAAATGAATTACAGGGATAAATTAGAAGATAATCTGAAGACGCCACCATGTGTAGAGCAGGCAAAGTTGTGCCCATGGACTCAATAACAACCTTGAGCATGACAAAGGCCAATTAATCAAAGACGGGGGCAAACAGCCCCAGATGAGCCATCATTTTTTGGTAAGCCCTTTATTTTTTAGTGAAAATAAGCTATCTAGAAACAAGTTTCTAGAGGGGAATGAGAAAGTCTTAAGGGAGTTCAGGATGTGGTGGAGGGGGTTTGGCAACATCTGATTGGCTGGCAAGAATATTTTCAGCAGTTGGAGGTCCTGTGTTGGAATTTGAGTCAGCGACGTCATAATTTGAAAATTTTTGGCAACCAGCGGGTTGAGCGCTGCCATCCCCAAATAGTGTATAACGCATGATTTTCTTGTCATAATTATTTGAGGAAAAATAGGGCAAGTCCAGATTTTTGAGGGCTATTTGGGCAACCCCAGCTTTGACCCATTTTTTGTCTATGACAGTGTTGTGTTTGGCTCCAGGGGACAACATCCTGGAGGACATGGCAGGAAATCTTTATTTTAAAAGATTTGAGGTTCAAAGCTAGCCTTGGATTAGCCTTCAGGGCAAAATTAAGGGCATGTGCCTTAATTTCCTGGAAAACAAGATGTAAAAGTCCTTTTGGCAGAAAGGACAAGAAAAGCTTGAAGATTATAAAAGCCAACACAAATGTGGATAAACTTGTCTTTATTAGGAGATTTGATTTACTTAAATAGTAGACAAGAGGCGTTGATCACTCAATAGGAAGACAGAGTGGCTGAGGGAGTCACGCTAGGATGAGGTCATACCAGGATCAACCACAGACAGGTACAATAATCTGGAATGGGTGGATATTGAACCAGCCCCAATTGCAGAAGGCAAGGAATTTCCAAACTCAAAGGCAAAACTAGTCAAATTCTTGCAACTATCAATATTCAAAGGGCAAATCAAAATAGCATTAATAGTGTGATTTACAACATTTCCCCCCTCAAGATTGGACAGAGGGAGTTGATACTTGCAAAGGAATTTGGTTTGGACGCGGGCAAAGGGACAGCCAGACAATAGTAGCTTCACAGTGTACTTGACGCCCTTCTTGAAGGTAACCTCACAGGGCCCGACCCAGAAGGTATCCAGCTTGTGGGCTCTACCACCTGTACAATTCTGATAGTAGGGAACTAGATTTCCTACTTGGTATTTGGGGAGGGGGCTCTAGCAGCATTGGATAGGGAGAGCTCCAAAGCCTTACCCTTATAAGCAGTGGAGTAGGCGGTTGCCTGGATGTCAATGATATGGTTGGTTAGGTCTTTCACGTGGGTCTCAGGATTTATAGATGTATCATACTTGATCAGAGGAGGTCCCAAGATTGAGGGGGTAGTGGCCTCACGTCCATAAAGCATGGCAAAAGGGGATTGTCCAGTCACCCTGTGTCTACTAAGGAGGTAGGCAAAGAGGGCATCTGGGAGAAACATGTCCCAATTGGCAGTGTCAGAGAGTGTGAGTTTTCTTATGATGGATACTAGGGTGGAGTTTGCTTGTTTGACAGTCCCATTGGTGGAGGGATTATATGGCGCAGAGAACAACTGATGAGTCCTCATAGCTTCAACAATAGAGGTGATGAGGCAAGCATTAAAATTAGTGCCATTGTCTGAGAGCAGGACTTGAGGGCAGCCATGTCAATAGAAGATGTCTTGCAGCAAGAAAGTAGCCATGGTCCTAGCCATTATATCTTTTGTTGCTCTGGCTTCAACCCATTTGCTAAAGTGGTCTATAGCAAACAAAATAAACTGACATCCTGACCTAGACCAGGAGAAGGGCCCAACAGCATCAATACTCACCGTATGAAAGGCATGCTTTGGAGGGATGAGTTGGAACTGGTGTTGGGAGGGACAAGGACGTTGAAGTTGACAGGAATGGCAGGAGGCAAGGACATCAGGGATCAAAAGGCGCATGTTTTCCCAGTAGAAGTTTTTGCATAGCCAGTCATGAGTCTTGGCTATATCTCCATGGCCAGTATTAATGTGAGCTTGGAGGATGATGGCTATCCTCATACTAGGACAAACATAGGGTAGGTAGGCATTGTTAACCTTTTTGAAGAGTTGTCTATCACAAATTATAGTGTCCTTGGATAGGGTCTGTAGGGCCAAGCAGATGTCTTTGGGCTCAGTGGTCCATTATTCAGGATATTCTATTAGCTTGTATAGTTGATTAGCGTCAGCGGGATGGATAGCCAGGATTGGCATCCTTGATAGGCCATCAGCGTTCTGATGTTGGGCCCCAGGACGGTGTACCACAGTGAAATCATACCCTTGCAGATGTAGAGCCCAAAGCGCTAGCCGACCTTCAGGTTTTTTAGCTGTTGTAACCACTTGAGAGAAGAGTGATCAGTGACTACCGTGAAGTGGGTTCCATAGATGTAATGCCAAAACTGTTTCACTGCATGCAGCACTGCCAAACATTCCTTTGCAGTGACACTGTAGTTCTTCTCATGCTTATTAAGGACCCTGAAGAGTAGGCTACAGGTCAATTTACACCTTCATTGTCAAGTTGGGCAAGGATAGCACCCACAGCTACTCCACTAGCGTCAGTATACAAGATGAACTCTTTATCATAATCAGGATAGACTAAGATCAGAGCCTCCTTGAGCTTGGCCTTCAGTGCTTTGAATGCTTGTTGTTGGCTGTCAGTCCATTCAAAGGGAATGTTGCAAAGCAATTGAACAAGGGGTTCACTCAGTTCAGCAAATTCAGGGATGATTTGTTGGTAGTAGCCCATCAAACCAAGGAATACTTGTACCTCCAAAGATTTGTGGGAGATAGCATCTTATTGATGGCTTCCACCTTGTTATTCATGGGGTGGATTCCAGTTTGAGTGACTTTGTGTCCTAGAAACTCAAGACGTTTCTTGAAGAAAGAGCATTTAGAGGGTTTGAGTTTCAGGCCAGCCTCACAGATCTTGATGAAGACAGCCTTGAGATGCTCCAAGTGGTCAGTAAAGATAGCTCTGAATATGGTGATATCATCAAGATACATGAGGACATAAGAGAGTTTCAGGTCTTGTAAGATGGAGTCCATAGCCCGTTGAAATTGGCAGGGTCCTTGCATAATCCCTGGGGCATACAAGTGGGTTCAAAGAGGCCCTCCAAAGTAATAAGCACAGCCTTTTCTCATCCTTAGGTGATAAGTCAACTTGCCAGTATCCCAAAGCTAGATCCATGGCAGAGAAAAACTTGGAACCACCCAGCTGTCTGAGAGCATTGTCAATTCTGGGCAAGGGGTACAAATCTTTCTTAGTGAGAGAGTTCAGGCAGCAATAGTCCATTATAATATGATGTCCGCCATCTTTCTTCTTGAAAATCAGTAACAGGGAAGCCCAAGGACTTTGGGAAGGAGCCAGTACCCAGCATCCAGAAGTTGCTTGAGTTCTTTAGACACTTGAGCATCTTTCACCCTGCTATGGCGGTATGGTTTAGCACAAAAAGGGGGCGCACCCCCAGTATCAATCTGATGGATGACTCCTTTAGCTAGGCCATAGTCTGTAGGTCCAGAGGCAAAGATGTCACTGAATTAATCAAGCAAGTCCAACACGTCTTTTTGTTGAACAGGGGACAGTTGGGGGAAATCAGCAGCAGTGAACAAGGAGAGAACTTGAGAATCATCTTCAGGTAGGTTGAAGTCACTGAAAGTTCCAAAGGGGTAGAGAGAGGATACTTGTTCTGCTTCAATTACACAACCATGACCTACAACCTGGTCTCTGGTTACTTGCATGGGCAGGGTTGTCAGATTAGCAAGCAGTAATTGCACAGGTTCTTTGTGGGTTCAGTCTAAAATCCCAGGGCACAGGCGAGGCTTAGTACAACTCAAGGATTCAGGTGAGTAAAGCTCCAAGAAGGACTTTTCAGGTAGCTCATAAGAAATCTGGGAATCAATCACCACTTGAGAGCCCAGGGGGATGATGATAGCAGCTGGCGCTAGTAGGGGTACCCCTTCTTCTGCAGGGCAAGAAGGAGGAGGGGTACACATGTTGGAGGGATGAGTCCTATACTTGAGAGAGAAGATACCTGTAGGGTACTTAATCACGCAAATTTTAAGACATTTGCCTGAAAGGCACGGAGGTTCCTCAAAAATCAAAGGAACTTCATATCCCAAGAGCAAAAGGTATCCATCTTGTAAGTTTACAATTCTGTTATATTTTTGGAGGAACTGAGTACCAACCAAGAGGTCATAGCTTTTGTTCTCTAGGACCACAGCGGGAGAAGTGAAAAAGAGTTTCCCAAACCTCATGGGTAGAGCAGAGTAGGCACCAATGGCTTGAGTTTGGGCCATGCCAGCTGTGCCATATGACTGTGTGTAGTTGAGATCAGGGGCCAACTTAAGTTTCTTCATTAGCTTGGAGGATACCACGTTGACAGGGGAACCCGTGTCAAAGATGGCCTTGATTTTGACCTTTTGGATTGATAATTCTATGCAGGTTGTATCTTTTCCAAAGAGAGGCAAGACTGCCAACACATCTTGAGCAGCCTCTAGCCCTTTTTCCCATTTGGCCAGCATACACTGTAACACAGGAATTTCCTTATACACAGTGTGAGATTAGGTTGACTGACCACAAATGATTAGGTTAATCATTTCACACAGATCTTAATCAGTTACACGCCATATTATCACTGGCCATCATTATATTAATAGATATGGCAGTTATATGCTGCATAATTGCTAGTTTATTATAATAGATGTAACAATTATATGCCGTATTATCATATGATTATCACTTAATTAAGTGCAGTTAGTATACGCCGTGTAATTGCTAGTTTATTATAATAGATGTAACAATTATACGCCGTATTATCACTGATTGTCCCAATGTGATATGATTATACACCATATATTGCTTACTATATTATAATTGATGTGCTTATTATACGCCGCATAAACATTAGCCAATATAGTGAATATCATTGATTACACGGTGTGTAATCACAAATCACCTATTCTACTCTACCGGAAGTTGTATCAACTCAGCTCAACACAGCCTGATGAACTTATATGTCCATATCAAACAAGTAATATACAAGTGGCTAAGAAATACCAAGTCCGGATCAGTATTACACGGTGTATAATTGGTTTCCTTATTGGTTTGGGTCAGTATTACACAGCGGATAATCCTCTGAGTCACTAATGAATCAAGTCTGCTATTATACGGCGTATAATCCTCAATTCAACTCGTTGCATTAATAAGCAGAAGGTTTGCCAACCAGAAAAGAATCACTGATTAAGCCCTGCAAATGAAATACCAGAATTCTACCTTCCAATGTAGGAGGGCTGAACAGGGACAATTTCTAAGCACCAACTAAATACGGCGTAGTTTCCCAGCGCAACAATAGGTGTGTAAGATACAGCCAATTGATAAATGACAGTAGGCTATCTCAAGAAGAGCGTAGGCTGTAGCTGAGGTGCCATGGATGCCTGCTAAGGCCAGTAGCATATCACGTGCCAAGGACAGCCAATCAGGATGGGCGTAGCCAGCAAAGATAGACCTATTGCAAAGGTAGCCACTGGGAACTGTCTGAAAGGACAAAAACAAGGGTTGTTGCAGTATACATTGATATAGACACCTGAAAGGACAAAAAAAGTTTATAGTTACACCTGGATAGATTGCAGCTGCTGGCTAGATTGTACTCCAGTATCAATAAATGTAATTATATTCAAAGTTCTATTCTATTGTAGTCTGTAGTGCTCTTGCATAGGATTAGGTAGAGTACATTGGCAAGGCTAACATCTATCTGTAGCTTTGAACATACCAGCAATATCAAAAGTTGCTCAAATTGGTGCTCACTCAAAATCAAGCCTCTGCCAATGCCTCAGGAAACTGCCCCTGCCCGCCAGAAATCATCCATGGCACCGCCTCAGACTAGCTTTATTGACAAGCATGGGCACAAGATGGAAACGTCCGACAGTGAGTGTGCTCCTGTCTTTTCCGTGAGCAACCCCGTGGTTGTTCATCCCCCCGCAACTGTCCCTTTGGTTGTGGCCCTGTTGCCCTCTGTTCCCAAGGGTCCCGCCTTGGTTGGCTCATATGATTGCACGCAGATTGTTGAGCTGGCCAAAACCTTGCTTTGGGGCTTCTGCCTCCATCCCTCAGATTGCCCAGAACAGAATCTTAGCCTATTCTTTCACTACCGGGACCAGGAGTCCCGCTGGCAGCTTTACTGGCTTTACCGCAACACTATGTTCCAGGCTCTCCAGGAACGCCTTGGTAGTGGTGATCACGCCGTGGAATACCTTGCTGGCTTTGTCCAGCCTTCAGTAAAACATCTCCAGCTTGTGGCTGCCTGACAGAACCTCAAACTTTCCTTCCTTGGTGACGCCTTCCTCTCCTGCTGCCGCAACTGGGCTGAGAAACGGGCCACAGCCAACGCCTCCTTTTTGGAGATGTGTGCCGTGGTCCTGGCTAATCAGTCCATGGGGGGAACGCACATGCTCAGATTGATGAACTGATTGACATACTGAACACAAAGTTCAGAACCATGGTCTACAAAGCAATGGATGCACATGGAGCCTTCCTAACATGGCTGCAAGACGTCCACAAGTTCTGTGCCAAGTTGGACAAATTTGGCGTTAGAATGGCAGACAACATGACCATGTTGGATCAAAACGTTATTGCCCTAGACAGAGAAGTAGAGCAGTTGGGCTCACGCCTCCACCAATTTGAAAAGTACGTTCTGGAAGATTTCCAGAGACTGGAAACTAGAGTTGACATCCAAGCAAAGGCGTCCCAATCATCTACACCAAAGCCGCTACCCTGCCCATACAGTGCAAAGATTTGTGCACTTGAGAGCAGAATAGCAACCTTATAAAGCACTATCCAAGGATATGAAGAGAAGTTTGCCAGAGCTCATGAGACTATCATGGCGCTACAAACGGAACAGCTGACACTGAGAGACGCCATCTCACGCCTTTCTAAAACAACTACAACCGTAGAGTCTGAGCTCCTTCAGAACAACCAGCAGATGGTAAATGACAAAGTCCATGATTGCCTGGATAGAATGGAAGCCCAGATGCAGCTACTGGCAACAAAAGGCTGCAACTGCATCTTGAGCAGCCATTGGACTTTATCTTCAACACGTACAGATCACTATGAAGATGCTGCCAATAACTCCAAGGAGGAAGGGGAATCACCAAACAGGGGGATTCCCAAGGTCTTCACAACCCTTCCTTCAAGAGAACCCTTCACATCAAAGGCAACACCTAGGGCCAGGTGTAGTTATAAGGTGGATAGGCAATTCACCACCTCCCCCCAACCTCCCGAGACTACAGCCGTGAATGAACAATTCAAACCCTTGAACCTTCCTAAATTCAACAAACAAGGAATGTGCACTCCTTCCTAAGACTGTTTGAGATGGCCATAAGAGGCGCCACCAACCACCAAAAGGCAACCACGCTCATCACCACACTGGACGCAACCAGCGTCAATCTAGTGATGCCACACCTACCCGCAACAGACTGGACATATCAAGAGGCTAGGTAGGCAGTGTTGGAAGAGTTTTGTGGGGAAGACATCCTCTTCACCAGGAAGTCTGAGTTTGGCGCAATAAAGTTCTCTCCTGGCAAAACCCTGCAGGAATTTGCGGAAAAATTCTATCATGATGCGCTGGTACTCCTTGGCTCTGGTACAGTCTTCACCTTTGACATCCGCGCTGCAATGAAGCAGGCCACTCACCTGTACAAAGAGCTCCACAGAGCAATAGCCCCTGCCTACGCCAAAGGCAAAGATGTGTTGCAAATTGTTGACTGCCTCCAAAGACATGCCAAGACGTTTGGTCCTCCCAATTGCCCCAAGTCCAAACAGCCTAAGCCAGCCTACGAGAAACCACACTTTCAGAAGGAGGACTCTGCTAAGACCTCTGTACATCCTCCTGACGTGAAGGGCCCCTACTGCATCACCTGCAACACTGCCGGGCATTGGAAATCAAAGTGCCCATCCAACGCCAAGAAGGTGCACGTGGTACAAGCCCACCCCGCTGGCACAAGTGAGGGAAAAGCAAAGGCGGAGTAGAAGAGGGAAATTCTACCTCTGCCAAATCCCTCAACATTCCCATCAAACCTGGCCCCAAAGACCAATATCCCAAAGGGCTGCATGAAGATGCAATCCACATGTTTGTAGCCAACAACCTCTATGCTGTGACAACACGGTCCCAAAGTAAAGTCAAGCAGGAAGAGGACGCCCTGGTTGAAGTCTCAAAGCCATATGCAGCCCAGCTACAGGATGCCAGGGAAAATTGTCACTCACCATGTTCCAATGACACCCCAAACCTAAAGTCAATCCAAGTAGCTTTTCTGCTGGAGGAGCTTAAGTCCGCATACCCCAATGTCTGCAAGAGTTTGCTCCAAACCTTGGAGAGTGACAAGGAGAATGGGATACACACATTAAAAGGCCTTGATGACTCTTATATTGATTGTACCTACATTGACATATCGGTTAACAAACATTGCATTCAAGCCATAGTGGATAGTGGTGCTCCATTTAACATCATCTCCACTAATATGGTGAAGAAATTGGGTATAGCCCCGGATGTTGACTACAGATTGCCCTTTGGTACAGCTGGCAAGGAACCTACGTACTCTGTGAGAGCATACAGTGCACTACCTATGCAATTTGGCTTCATTGCGGTATCTGCTCCAGCAGTTGTACTGCCAAACAACACCTATTATTTCCTAATAGGCACCTCCTTCTTGGTAAAATATGGAGCCATGACACACTGGGGTCTTGCCACCTTTGAAATCCTCGGGCAGACCCTACCCTTGTTCTTCAGTAAGGAAGGTCAAGACACCGCACCCAAACCCTGCAAATTTGTCAACCTGGCCTACGCTGACGGAATTTTCCCTGTAGAATACAAACTTGTCAGGAAACATAGGCGTAAACCTCTTACACAGATTCTGGAACATAAAGGTGTTCCGCTGAGGACCAGGTTCGCTTTTTCCCTGGAGCCTGGACACCAGAAGATTGCGGAGACTGGGTTGTCTGTGGTTGTCCCTGAAGGGCTATATGGAGAAGTTGTTGAACCCTGGGGCCATTCTCGCTTCAACCCATGCATTTCTCCAGGCATTGTTACCCCTGGCCAACAGGAGATACATTTTCTCTTGGCCAACCTCACAAAGAAGACGCTTTCTATCAAGAAAGACCAAGTAGTAGGCTTTTTACACTTCTACCCTATGGAGGAACTATCTGAGGTTAAGGGATTTGGTACATTTGAGGAAATGGGTATACCGGACAAACCTGGACCAGCAGTCCACCTAACTACCCCCTAGCCAACCTTTCCTTGCTTGACCCTGAGAAGCAAGCGCAGGTATCTTTGCTGTTCAAGAAGTACCGCTTGATCTTTGCAGAAAGTGACCACAATCTGGGTTGTGCTGATGGAGTAACCCACCACATTGATACAGGAACCACTCCTCCAATCTGCATGCGCCCTATATGACATTCCAAAGCTAAAGAAGAAGTTTTCTCAGAAGAAGTCAGCAAACTGCTAAAACAGGGTATGCTGATCCCGTCCAAAGGTACCTGGGCATCTTCTATTCTAATTGTCAAGAAGAAAGATGGCTCCAACCGGGTTTTCATCAATTATTGACGCCTCAATAAGGTCACCAAGAAGGACTTGTATCCCATGCCTTGCATAGACAACGCATTGGACCGCCTCAGGGGTGCCAAGTACTTCTCCACTATGGACCTCATATTGGGCTATTGGCAGATTGAGCTACCTCCAAAGAGCAAGAAAAATGTGCCATCATAACCTCACAGGGATTATTTCAACCAACAAGGATGCTGCAAGGGCTGTGCAATGCCCCTGCAACCTTCCAGCAAGCAATGGACACCATCCTAGGTGACCTTAAACTCTCCTGTGTCCTAGTGTACCTGGACAACATCAATGTCTCTCCAGGACTTTCACAGAACATCTAGCTCATTTGGAAGAGGTCTTCAAGTGGTTAGCTGCTGCCAATCTTAAGATAAAGCCACGCAAATGCCAGTTCTTCAAAGACCAGCTGGAATACCTGGGCTTTGTTATAGACAGTCACAGCCTACAGCCCCAACCTGCAAAAACTGAAGCCATATCTAAGATGAAGCGCCCTGAGTCAAAGCGTGACATACAGGTATTCTTGGGTATGGTTGGCTACTATTGACGGTTCATCCCCCACTTAACGGCCATTGGAGAACCTCTATTCCACCTGCTGAAGTCAGGAGTCAACTTTGTATGGAGTAAAGAATGCCAAAGAGCCTTCAACAAGCTACGCTTGGCCTTGTCAAGCGACCCTGTTCTGATGTACCCAGACTTTGACAGACCATTTGTGATCCATACCAACACCTCGCTTACCGCAGTTGGGGCTGTACTATCCCAACTTGACAACAAAGGACTTGAACACCCTGTAGCCTATGCCAGCAGGACACTTAATGTCCACAAACGCAACTATACAGTGACAGAGCGCAAATGCCTGGCAGTCATCTATGCATGCAAACAGTTTTGGGTCTACATTCATGGTGTACAGTTCACAGTGGTCACTGATCACACATCCCTAGCTTGGCTCCAGAGCCTCAAGGAACCAGAAGGCCAACTGGCTCAATGGGCATTGAAACTACAGGCCCTAGACTACAAGATCCTTCACTGTCCTGGCAGCAAGCACCAGAACGCAGACTGCCTTTCCCGCTTACCCACTGTGGCCCTGATGAGCTTGTTAGCGGATCAGCTGTAACAGAAGATGATGACTGGGAAGTTTAGCAACAAACCTGAGAAAGTTCAGCATATTCTACAGGACCTTCAGAAGGATACAACACTACACAATGGTGTAATGTACAAGCTAGTGAATGGTAAGGAACGCATATTCCCTCCTCCCTCTGAAAGGACTAGCATTGTTACAGCCGCTCATAAAGCAACAGGTCATGGCGCCTTTCAGAAGACCAAAGAGATCCTGTCTTGCACTTACTTTTGGGAGGCAATGAATTTTGACATTCAGGAGACAATTGACTGCTGTATCAAGTGCCAAGGGAATAAACCCCTATGCAAAAGCACAACCTACCAAATGGTACAACCCCATTTTGCTTGGCATACTGTATCAATGGACGTAGTGGGACCACTCCCACATAGCGGCCCTGGCTTTTGATATGTGATAGTGGCTATAGATCACCTAACTAAGTGGGTGGAAGCCCGGCCCCTAAGGAAAGTTGACGCCCCCTCTACTGCAAAATTTGTCTTGGATGCCATTATACTTTGTAATGGCTGTCCCCAGTTCCTGCTCTCAGATAACGGGACTAATTTTACGGCCTCCATAATATTGAGGATGAACAATCTCATGGGAGTCTGTGGAGTACTCTCCACTCCCTACCACCCTGAAACCAATGGGATGGTGGAACATGTCAATGATACCCTAACCCAGATCCTCCTGAAATTGGCTTCATTGTGTACATCCTCTTTGGAAACATACTTAGGAGCAGCAGTGTTTGCGTACAACATCTCGTTGCATTCCACCACAAGTGTGTCCCCTTTTCAGCTGATGTATGGTCAATATCCTGCCATTCCGCCTGTCCTATACTCGGCCACAGGCAACCCTGGGCAGCTTTCCTACAATCAGTACCTAGGACAACTGGCCAACACCCTCATCAAATTGCAGGCATCCACTTTTAGCAACACAGCTACCAAGACCCAAGCCATATTTGAAAGAGACTCCGTTAGTAGGGGCCCATTGCCTTTTTTGAGATAGGGGAGGGGGTTGCATACTGCAACACTAGAGGAGCAGGTAGATCCCAAAAACTAGACAAACTATGGGTAGGTCCTTTTGAGATCATAGAGAAGACCTCACCTGACGCCTACACCATCAAGGATAAGAATAGTGGACGCATATTCAACCTTGTACATGCAAAGTTCCTTTGCTCATTCTGTACCCCAAAGGAAGGGCCTAATTAAACACTATCTGAACTTGTCATAAAAAATAACATAATTAATACAGGCACATTCTATGATTCATGATAGGGAATATATAAAGAGATATAAAAATATAAAAAATATTAGAATATAAAAAATATTAGAATATAAAAAAGATATAAATATGAAAATAAAATATAAAAGTGCACTATAAAGAAAGAGGACTTAGTACTATGAAGATTTATTGGTGAGCTTCCTCCTCAGGCTCTTCAGGGACATGGTGGGTGGTGGCCTCTACATAATCACCAAAAGTGTGGGTGGCCACCACCTGATAAAGAACAACAACGTTCCGTAACCACATGTGTCGCGCTTCAGGGGACAGCTGTTCCCAGTACATAGTGGGTGCACTCAAGGCCAGCTCCCCCCCCCCTGCAAGGCAACCCAGCCCACAATCAATGGGGAAGCACGCTTTCAACACCAGGCACTCCACAATAAACCCTTTGGAGGAGTAATCAGCCAGAAGTCCCCGCTGGCGACAAAGCACTTCACATCAATAAAACTCTAGAATGGCCTGCATCTGGGCCAATGAACCCTGAGGAAGAGAAGGCTGCAACACAAGGAAAAAATTCCCCACCAAAGTCATATAAGGAAGATACTGGGAGGGATCCCCTGTCTCCAGCTTCTCTAAAGTTAGATTAATGGTTGCCGCTAGTTGGTTGTGCTGATTATCAGTGTGTTGAAGACCCCACTGACGGGTAGAGTTGGGACTGGGCCCCCAAGCACGGGACCAGACCCGCGCTACTGCATAGTTAAAATCAATCACCCGCGCTTACTTGGCATACAACGCCATATTGGAACAAGGCGGTTCCACTAAGACCCCCTCAAGAGGCCAGGCCAGCTTGCAAAGGGCCACGGAACAAACAGCAGGTGGATGATACTGCTTGGAGCGGCAAAGGCAGGAGTGGACGTCTACCCCCTGGCCACGAGACAGAAGGACAAAGAGAAACTCACTCAGAAGTTCATAGCCCTGAAAAAGGCTATTCACTTCAAAGTCTGCATGATCCAGGTCGTACGTTAAGACCACAGATTCCAAAAAAGCTGGATCAGGGGTGTAAGGCACAGCAGGGGCGCAGGGAACAACGGCCCTGGCCCGCCAGACCTCTGGGTCCACAGGGGTAGCTCAATTGGCTCTTCCAATCACCAAAGGAGGATGATCCCCCTGCCCGCCTTCTTGCTCCAGGATTGGGCTATTTGGATGCTGGAAGGGATTGGTCACCACAGTGCTGGCCAGGGACAACTCCGAGCAAGTGTCACTACCATTAGCTTGTAACAAATGCCAACCGTAGAATTAGAGACAGTGTGCCTCCTTACTCTGGCAACTGAATTCCTGACAACGCTCCACAGACATGGTTGCCAGGACTACTGGTACTCCTCTTTGCTGCTAAGCCGGGAAGACGTGGTTGAGAAAGCCATAATGCCTGACTCTCTTCTTACCCTCCCTATTTATGGTCAAGAGGGGGAAAATGTGAGATTAGGCTGACTGACCACAAATGATCAGGTTAATCATTGCACACAGATCTTAATCAGTTACACGCCATATTATCACTGGCCATCATTATATTAATAGATATGGCAGTTATACGCTGTATAATTGCTAGTTTATTATAATAGATGTAACAATTATACGCCGTATTATCATATGATTATCACTTAATTAAGTGCAGTTAGTATACGCCGTGTAATTGCTAGTTTATTATAATAGATGTAACAATTATATGCCATATTATCACTGATTGTCTCAATGTGATGTGATTATACGCCGTATATTGCTTATTATATTATAATTGATGTGCTTATTATATGCCACATAAACGTTAGCCAATATAGTGAATATCATTGATTACACAGCGTGTAATCACAAAATCATCAATTGTATATCACCTATTCTACTCTACCAGACGTTGTATCAACTCATCTCAACACAGCCTGATGAACTTATATGTCCATATCAAACAAGTGATATACAAGTGGCTAAGAAATACTGAGTCCGGATCAGTATTACACGGCGTATAATTGGGTTCCTTATCAGTTTGGGTCAGTATTACACAGCGTATAATTGGGTTCCTTATTGGTTTGGGTCAGTATTACACGGCAGATAATCCTCTGAGTCACTAATGGATTGAGTCTGCTATTATATGGCGTATAATCCTCAGTTCAACTTGTTGCATTAATAAGCAGAAGGTTTGCCAACCAGAAAAGAATCACTGATTAAGCCCTGCAAATGGAATACCGGAATTCTACCTTCCAATGTAGGAGGGCTGAACAGGGACAATTCTAAGCACCAACTAAATACGGCGTAGTTTCCCAGCGCAACAATAGGTGTGTAAGATACAGCCAATTGATAAATGACAGTAGGCTATCTCAAGAAGAGCGTAGGCTGTAGCTGAGGTGCCATGGATGCCTGCTAAGGCCAGTAGCATATCACGTGCCAAGGACAGCCAATCAGGATGGGCGTAGCCAGCAAAGATAGACCTATTGCAAAGGTAGCCACTGGGAACTGTCTGAAAGGACAAAAACAAGGGTTGTTGCAGTATACATTGATATAGACACCTGAAAGGACAAAAAAAAGTTTATAGTTACACCTGGATAGATTGCAGCTGCTGGCTAGATTGTACTCCAGTATCAATAAATGTAATTATATTCAAAGTTCTATTCTATTGTAGTCTGTAGTGCTCTTGCATAGGATTAGGTAGAGTACATTGGCAAGGCTAACATCTATCTGTAGCTTTGAACATACCAGCAATATCAAAAGTTGCTCAACATACAGTCTGTAGTGGAAGAGATATGGTTACGTTGTGGAAAAGAGCTTCAGCCAACTCTTCTGCTTCCTCAGACAAGTCAACCAAGACAGGAGATTCGGTGGGCTTAAGCTAGGTAAGGGCAAGCCACCATAGACTTAGCTTCACTTGTAGGTATCCAAGAAGGGGTGGTAGTCTTCTCAGAGCAAAGCTTGTAGGGTACAGGAATAGTTTCCATAACAGCCAGGATGGAATAGCCATAACTATCAGAGTCTTCACTATCAAAATCTTCAGGCTCTGAATCACTGGAGACGTTAAGAAACAGATGAAGGATAGTTGGGCCAGAGGAAGAGGGAGCTTCCTCATCAGACAGAGGATCAGGGGGAGATTGATCAGCAGAGAGCGTCTCTGTTTCTAAGCTGACCTCTCTTTTCCCGCCTGTTCCTTGGGATTGCAACCTTCCACTCGGGGATTAGTGCAAGTGCGCAAGTGGGTCTAATATGGCCACAGTTATGACAGCCTTGTCTCTTAGCATGTCTACTTGTACCCAGAGTCATAATGCGCGGCGTACAAGAGGTGGTCCCAGCATTATTGGCTTTATTCTCATATACCACCGTACCTCCATGTGTCAAATTCATGTCTTGTAAGAGCGTCTTAATACTCTTCATGGAAGTGAGTAAAGCCCTGTGTGCCTTAAAGTGTAGAAATAGAAGCTGCTTCACCTTCAAAGCGTTTGAACAAGCTGTATAGGCTTCCCAAGGAGTTAACTGTAAACTATTAATTAACTGCTGGCCTTCAATGTAGAAACAATCTGCAAACTCAGCCAGGGTTTCCTTGGGTTTGAAAGCAATATGCATAAATGCATCTTTCTTGACTTCCAAGATGAGGTCACCTCCAAACTCTTCAATAAGGAGGCGCTTCATATCCTTCCAGGTGACAATAGAAGGGAGCTCGGGGACCACAACTTCCTGGCAAGTGGGATGGAGGCAGGTAAGGATGTGTTCCTTCTTGAGCTTGTCAGTAGCCCTACACATTGCAGTTTTGTAAATGCTCAGAAAAGCAGCAATGATAGAGGTTTTGGGATCAAATATCTGCTTGAAGGTTGGCTTATAATTTGGGTCAATGGATGAGGACAAGGATTGGCTGTTTTCATCAGGATTGAGGACGTTAATGTGTGGGTTGCCCTCAAACTCAGATTCAGCAGCAGGTTGTCTAGCCCAGAGAAGTCAAAGGCTTTCTTCTAAAGTTTCCAGGGTAGAGCTATTTGCCCACTAATGTCTTGGACAGTTGAGGCAGCAGTCCTAAATTCATCAATCTTGATTTGTTGTACTGCCAAGGTGCCAGCAATCCCATTGACATGGGTAGCCAGGGAGGTGGTCTGAGCAACCAAGGGGGCGACTTGTCCATTTAGAGTCTCTGAAAAGCGAGAGAGGTTTTGGACCTCTCTTTCCAACGCGTCCTGCCTATTAGCTACATCATTTGTCACTTCAGCAAGTTGATCTAGAGCACACACACAGTGGACCTGGGGTTGATCTTCTAGACCAGGACAACAACCATGATTGTCATGAGCGGGAGTATTAAAGGCTTCACCTTCCTCTTCATCTTCAGATTCAGATGATGAATTTTCATAATTAGAGAGGCATTGTCTTAAGTACTCAATTTCACCTTGCAAGGTAGCCACCTGATCAGTGAGGGAGGCAATACAAGGGTCAGGCAAAGGTTCAACTGGAGGGGGGTTCTGCACAGAAGCTTGACGTCAAGTGGTAGCCTTGAGTTTGGCAATAGCCTCCCATACCTTGGTTTCAAAATCAGATGGAGTCTCAACAGGAGGAGCGGGAGGAGTCACCTCAATAGAGGCTACCCTGTCATCCACATAATTTTGCACCTGGTATAGAGTGTCGCCTAGTGCAGCCTTATCTAGACTATATTGATGCTGCAGGTGGTGGCCCCAAGTATTGACATGAGCTCCTATCAATTTGAGTTGCAAGTTGACATGCTCCCTGAATTGATTGAGTTCACTAACAAGAGTCTCAAAATCCTGCCAATGGTTAAGCAGAAAAGCCTTGATTTGCTCACGCCAGGCTGCCTGATGTTCATCCAATTTGCATAGTCAATCCTTTATGTACCCAGGAAGCGGGGAACAAAGGGAGTTCAGGGAGGTGGTTAAATACTTCTGTGACTCCAATGTGTTGCACTGGTTGTCAGAAATACAAGCAAAGAGACTGTGTGACCATTCTTGGTAGGCCATATTTTGAGTGTGGTTATTTGAGACGGCAGAGGCTACGGCATCTAGCAGTTGATTCTGGGATCCCAAGGCAAGTTGGTGGTGAACTAGGGCAGGTTGGATGAATTGGTTAATTAAAACGCCAATAGTATCCATGGATTTCATCAATGCGGGGGGACCAAAGTCCAAAAGGAAGGAGTACAGGTCTTCAGAGGCGTACCCAGGACAGAGGCCAGGGATAGAGTGCATGGCTACTGTGCCAGAATAAAGAAGAGAGCAGGCGGCAGCACAGGCTTGCTCATAGTTGAGAGAGAAAGCAGGAAGAGGGCCCACAAGGGCCCAGGAGACAGAACTAATATCATAGGATTTTCAGGAGCATCGGTAATGTCTTCTTCTAGAGGGGGACTAGAAACTTTAGGTTGATCTAGTACTTTGGAAACAAAGAGAGAGGGACCTGAGAATGCGCGTGGGAACAGGGTAACAGAGGGGCTTGCAGCCCCTGTAGTGAGCACCATTTTGTTGTGTTTGGCTCCAGGGGACAACATCCTGGAGGACACAGCAGGAAATCTTTATTACAAAAGATTTGAGGTTTAAAGCTAGCCTTGGGTTAGCCTTCAGGGCAAAATTAAAGGCACATACCTTAATTTCCTGGAAAACAAGATGTAAAAGTCCTTTTGGCAGAAAGGACAGGAAAAGCTTGAAGATTATAAAAGCCAATGCAAATGTGGATAAGCTTGTCTTTATTAGTAGTAATAATTCTACTTTAAATAGTTGACAAGAGGCGGTGATCACTCAATAGGAAGACAGAGTGGCTGAGGGAGTCACGCTAGGATGAGGTCATACCAGGATCAACCACAGACAGGTACAATAATCCAGAATGGATGAATATTGAACCAGACTCATTTGCAGAAGGCAAGGAATTTCTGAACTTGAAGGCAAAACCAGTCAAATCAAATTAGCATTAATAGCGCAATTTTTGACAGACAGCATTTAAGTCAACAATTTTTTTCAGGGTTTTGGCTGCGGTTCTTCACTGATTTTGGGTTTTACAAGGGCTCACTATCCCTTTCATTTGATTTTCTACAGTAACAGATATTGGCTGGCTTTGATTTGTTTTATCCTGTTTTTGGCAAGGTAGATGTTGGTATCAATGCTTTTAAGTTTGGTGCCTCCATCTGTGATCAGGAGGTCAGGTATCTCAAATTTTCCTATGATTTCTTTGCCAATAAATTGTCTCACATCATTGCCTCTATGTTCTTTTGTGGCTTGTGTCACTGGCCATCTGGTTGCATAGTTAATCACTGTTATGATGTACTTTTTTCTTTTGTTTTCACCAGGCATTGGTCCTACAATATCTAACAACCATACGTTGAAGGGCTGTGTGATGGATACAGGTACCACTGACTTGGGTGATGCTTTGGTTTGGGTGTAATTTTCACAGACTTCACATTGCTCCAGTACCTCTTTGATGTCATTCAGCATTTAGGGCCACCAGTAGAGTGTCTTAAGGTACTTGAATAGGTTCCTGCTACAGGTGTGTCTCAGGTCTCTGTGATATCTGAGGATGGTGTCAATCTTTTGCGTTGACGGAACGTAAGGTACAGTGTCACCACTTGGGAGTATTTGATACAGGGTACCACATACATTTTTGAACAAATGTTTGTTCTTAATGACCTTTTTTTGTACGTTCATAGGTGTGCCTGGTGGGAAGCCTTCCTGGAGATTTCCCATAATGAGCTTGGGTCAGTTGGGATTGCCATCAGCGCAGAGGGCATGCTTGCTGTATAGCCTTGATAGGGTGTCTGCGGTAAGCATTTCTTTGCCTGGTTTGTATTTAATTTGCATGGAATACCTCTGTATGAGGCTCAATCATTTGGCTTGTCTCCTTGATAGGTGTTGTTTTGTTTTGAAGAACACTAGGGATTTGTGATTGGTAAGCACTTTAAACATCTGAGATCCTTTCAGATAGCATTGCCACTTTAGGAGGCAGTGTACAATGGCCACCAATTCTTTGTTGTGAATGGAAAACCTTTGTTCTCCTTCAGATAACTTTCTTGACTTGTATTCCAGAGGGAGGAAGTCTTTCTATGCTTTTTGGATGTGGAGCACTCCTCATATGGCACAGTCAGAGACGTTGGTTTCTAGCTTGTATATTATTTCACGATTTGGATATTGAAGGATGGGTGTGGTAACCATTTGTTCTTTTAACTGGTAAAAATGCTGATATCTTAATGAAGTCCATACAAACTTAGTTGTCTTGCCTGTAATGGCTGACAAGGGGGCCGTCAGAGCACCCCAGTCAGGGATGAACCTTCTGACGTTGGCTACCATGCCTAAAAGGTACAGAGTTCACTTTTGTTTCTGAGGGCAGGCATTTCAGTTATAGCGCATATTTTTTCTGAGTCTGGTTTGATTCCATTCTTGCTGACAATGTGGCCAAGGAAGGGGAGTTCAGATGAGAAGAAGTCACATTTCAATAGTTTGGCAATGAGTTGATTTTCTTTGAGGGTGCAGAGAACTAGGTGGATGTCTTCCCAGTGTTGTTTTAAGTTTGGGCTGTAGATAACTATGTTTTTCATATAGATAATTGCTTTTTTCCCAATGTGTTCTTTGAAAACCTTCTTAATAAATGTCACAAAGATACTGGGGGCATTTGCCATGCCAAAGTTAAGAACAACACATTTGAAAAATCCATATTTGGTTTGTAACACTGTTTTTGGGATGTCTTCAGGTTTTAGGGTAATTTGGTGGTAACCTGCTGTCAGATCAATTTTTGTGAAGATTTGGGACCCCCCAGGGCGTCAAAAAGTTTGTCAATCAGGGGCAGGGGATATCTGTTCTTAATTGTGACTTTGTTGAGCGCTCTGTAGTTGGTGACCAGGCAGAGCCCTCCATTCTTCTTTGCCACAAAGAAGACAGCGGCACCAAAGGGTAATTTTGAGGGTCTAATTAGGCCTTTGTCTAGAGCCTTGTCAAGATAGGCCTTTATGGTGTCATCTTCTTGGGGTTTTAAGCAATAGATAAGGTGTGCCTTGGGTACACTTCCTTTAAGGTCAATCTCATGTTGTATGCCGTGGTCAGGTGGTAACCTGGGTAGTGATTCCTGGAAAACAGAGGAGAATTCTTTGACTAGCTGATCACAGATGTAGTTCTGTTCACATCTAAATTTTTTATTCTTAAAGTGAATAATTTTGCATCTACAGATGCTCTAATTGATCTTGCTGGGGTCTGTAATTTCTTCTGTTTTCATTATTTTTACAAATACATGGTTGCACATGAAAGTGACAAGGTAAGTTAGATGTGATGATGTAATTCACTGCGCTGGATGGAGAGAGTGGCACTGTCCCAATCATTGTGGGGTTTGGTTTTTTGCATCCAATCTAAGCCTAGTATCACATTGTATTTAGGGATTGGTATGATAGGACTGCTAATTGTTGTTTGCACGTCTCCAATTTGAGCGCAGAAAGATTTTATTTCTCTAGTAACTGGTGTGCTTCTGTTATCTGTCATGATGACTCTCCTGAAACTGCTTTGAACTGTTGGTAATTTCATAAGATTGGCAAATTTCTTGTTAACAAGGGGTTAATCTGCTCCAGTATCAAATAGTGCTGTGCCCTGGTATTTGCAAAAGTGGAAAAAATAAGTGAGGAGTTTATTTACAGTTTGGGCAGTAAACAGTAGAGAATTGCTGGAGGATACTTGGATCATGATAATTGAATCCACATCTTGGTCCCTGTACAAGTCTTGTAAATTGGGGGAGGGCAACTTGCCTAAGCACTTCCCTGAGCTTTTCCCTCCTTTTTGATATCTTCAGTGCTTGTCTGGTTGGCTTGGGCCGTACAATTTCCAGTTTGAGGGTGGGTGTTGTTGTCTTGGTTGTTCTGCTTATTGGGATAAGTGTCCTTCTTGGCTTTGAGACTCTCCTTAAGCTTGTTGGTTGCATGTATGTTTTCAGATTTCTGTGATGCACGCTTTTTCTCTATAAATATGTCCTCAAGGTTCTTGCAGCAGGATCATGTCAAACTGACATCTAATATGTGTAGGAAGGCCATTTTAGAAAGTCCAGTTCGGTCCAGGTTCATCAAAGTGTATGATGTTAGATGCACGGTCATGTAGGTCTTCATATGCTGCAATATACTCTTCAATTGTTCCTGTCATCTTGAAGGTTTGAATTTCTGACATTATCACTACATCAGAATCCTTCATGGAGAACTTTTTGAGGAATGTGTTCTTGAATAGCTCCCAGTTTTTTTTGGTTGGGGTGTTGAGCTATCCATCTGCTTACAAACCGTGATGTGATTCCTTTGACGCAGAGAGAGATCTCCTGACCCAGAGTTTGTGGGGGTATTCTACTTGTTTAAATTTTCTTTTGGTATTGTTAATCCAAAGAGAGGCGTTTTCCTGATGTAGTCCCATAAAGATGCCAATTTCAGCTGTGCGTAGGCCTGGAATACAAGATTGGGTATTTCAGACTGCTGTGGTGCTGTTGTGATTGTTATTGTGGGTAACAATCTGCGGGCTTTGAAAGTATTGTATTGTTCCACAAATGCAAGGACAAGTTGTAGATAACAAAGCCTGTTAGAACGTATTGTCCTTCTTTGTAGTCTCTACAACCATTGGGAAGTACCATTGTTTAAATATTTTTCTTGAGAGGAATTTTTCCTTTGAGTTGGGTAGGTATGAATAACCTACCTGTGCTACCACTGTTGAGTTTATACTTCTGGGAAGTATAATAAACAAGATAAGGGGGAATATTTAATAGAATAATGATACTTTATTTTATAGAGTATAGAATATTATATAGTATCATGAGAAGCCACATACTGTTCATGTAAATCATGTAGGTCATGGGGCTTATCTGATTAATGTTCCTCTTAAGTCACAAGGCTTACTCAAGTTGTGTTCTGCTTAGAAGCTGGATTATGTGATCCCTGTAATAGATGGTTGAATGATAGGGGTGCCACCAATCTATTAATTAGACAATGAGTCATTTGGTGTCTCATTTGATGAAATACTCAGGGTGTTAATTCCCCGAGAGGAAGTAATCAAATATGTTATAACAGTATATAGAAAAATAAGCATTTTTCATTGTTAATATTATCTGAATAAATTTTTTATGCCAAAAATTCATTATTTAATTGAAAATATTATCTATTTTTGCTTTAATATAAGTATTCTGATAGCATCTTTATGTTAATTATTACAACAATACTCTCACATCTTTTTTATATATCTGGTTCTGCTTCTACTTTTTTATTGTCCCTGTTTGCATTCTTTACTTGAAGTTCTAACATCATCATAACCTGAATCTCATACCTAGTTGTTCTAAAGGCCAGATTTTACCAATCATAAAAATTTTCAGTCACTTTCCACTGGCTAGATGCTCTTCTTGTACATGACTTTAGAAAGCTGGGGTTTGTCTATATTACAATACTAGAACTAGCCAATCAGGTTTTACTACACACTAAAAGTTGGTGCTTCTGAGCCATTGTGGAAAATTATTTGATCAGGATTGCCTTCATTGTATACATGAACTCCCAGGACTGGCCTGTTTCTTCTGTGAAAATCCAGCAGTACACTAGTATGAGCTGTAACACTGGCTTTCAGGCTGTAATTGTGGATGAGATTATATATTTCATACTTATTTAAGTGGTGCAATATGTCAATTCAAAAACGCCAGAGCAAAAGACGCCATCTTGAAAATTTTTTGAGATGGTGTCGTGATTTACATCAGCAAAACTAAAAAAACTTAATAAAATTTATTAAATAGTTATTTTTTACATATGGGTTTCTAATACAGCATCTCAAAAAGCTGCATCACAGAAACACTATCTCAAATAAAAATAAAATTGTGTTATCCAAATAAGATTTTTTAATTATAAAAACACTTAATAAATATCCTAAAATACACCATCACAAAACTGCACCACAAAAACGCTATCTTGAATCAAAATAAAAAGTCTGTTATCAAAATAAGGTTACCAAAACTTTGCAAATTCAACTGCAAAACTAGCCAGCTTTAAGCGCCGCTGCGCTGCCTTGCAAACATATTTTATGCCACGGCGGCGCAAAATTTCAATCCCCAACATAAAAACTCCACTAATCAACAATATTTCCATAAGCACTAAATTTAGAAGATAATTACAACAATTAAAAACTTAATATAATAAAAATAAGAACTAAAAAATAATAGAAACAATAAAAAAGAGGATAGGCAAAGCAAGTTTTTTGCAATAAAAGGCAGGCTGTGTGAGATTAGCCCCTTGTGTTGTGGGCGCCTCCACGCTGCTGAGCAGAAGACGTGGCAGGAGGAGAGGACTGGCGGTTAGCGGGGCAGGGATGCTTGGCAGTGCGCTGGATGGTAATCACTGGGCGCTCATGAGTGGGGCATCATGTAGTGGTTGTTGTCCAGGCACTGGCACACGTGAGCCAGGATCACCAGCATTTGGGCCCAGGCCAACTGGGAGTTGCGCAACATAGAAGACCAGTTGCACAGGGGAAGGCGGATCTGACTGACTGGCACCAAACGGCCTCAGCCACTACAAGCGGAGAATGCAGCATCTATAGTGAAGCAGTCCATTAACACATCTTCCATGTAGGAATAGGATAGGGGCAAAGGGACGCGGAGCTGGTAAGCCAGGGAGCGGTAATGCTCCAGACAACAACCAGCGTACCCGGGCTGGCCAGGCTGGCAACTTTTGGGAGGATACCACATAAAGTGGCAAGTTGCGGCAGCCAAAGAAAGGTAGAGAGAAGCATCGCCAGTGGTAATGGCTTGAAGATATGCCTTGAACATGGCAGAGAAGCAACAGTTAGTGTTGGCTTGGATGGGCAAGTCCAAGGTCTGATGAAAGCTGGGATCTGCTGCAAGCTCAAGAGCCCAAACCCAAGCCACCTTGTCAATATACTCATTGCGGACAGCAATGGTATGCGCATGTTGCGCGGAAATCTCACTGGGGGGCAGGGTAGCTGACTGTAGCCCTAGATGCACCTCAGCAGCCAAACGGGAGGCATCATACTGGCCGTGGTATAACTCCCCTGCCCAAATTGGGGTCATTGCATCCTCGTCAGAATGTAGTGCCTGTACAAAGCTGTACATTGTCTCCTCGTGGTGGCAGATCCCAAACTTGCTAAGGAGGTTGGGGTAGTTCACCACCACAAGGTCGGAGTTGCGGCAGGCGCAGAGCATTGAAGATGGGGTAGGGGGAGGCGCGCCAGTGAAAGGAAGGCGTTGAGGAAATGGGTGCTGAGCACCAGAAGGATTGCTGCTGGGTGGTGCATTGCTGACAGGAAGAGGCTCCTCAAACATGGAGTCCTTGTCAGGAAAATCCCTGGCACTAGAGTTTGGCGCAGTACTACGCTCAGAGGCCGCCACAGTGGTTGTGCAGTCCTGTTTGCAAAACTGTGAGTCACTGGCCCAAAGTCAATTCAAGAAAGCAATACAAACTGAGCGCGGCATTTTTCAAAAAGTGTGCCGCTCTGCTTTGTCCATTGAAGCCATCATTTTGTTGTAGGCTTGGCGCATGTTGGTGTTGCTGTTGTTGTTGGTGTTGGGATTCATCTTGGATAAGAAAGAAAGTAGTGTTTGGTCAAATGGGGGGATATGTTGGAAATTTTGACCAAGCAATGATGCCAATTATGACGGAGCTCACAGATTAGGATTACAGCAGCCAACTCCATAAATTAGCAGTATAAAATCAATGATGCCAATTATGACAGAGCTCACAGAATAGAATTACTGCAACCTCATTGTCATAAATTTATAATATAAAATTTATATATATTCAATTGGCAGTAGATTTTGGATCATTACTGCAGAATATCCAATGACATGTGCCGCCGCGCCGTCTCTATCATACATAAAGCGCCACCACGCCACCCAAAAAAAGCTCCAGGCGCCGCCTTGCAAATATTTTGGATGCCATGGCGCCGCTCTACTTTTACATCAAGCGCCGCTGCGGCGCTATTTTTGAATCCCCAAAATGGTTATCTAATTATTAATCATATTTCTAAGCACTAGTCTCAATAGTATAATCGAAAAAAGATATTTTGGATTGGTAGTAGACTTAAAATTGTAAAGACAAAATCCAACCTACTGAAAAGCGGCGCCAAGGCAAGTAAAGTTTGAAATAATTTTGTTGGCGCTGCGGCGCCTAAGCTTTAATTAAAATGGCGAGGTGGCGTGTTCTTTGATTTTTTTGTCATTATATCTTACTTTTATGTGATTAATCCAAGCCTTTCCCTTATTAATTGGGAATAAAATATGGTATTAATTTAAGACCTACATAATAAATTAACCCAAATTAGTGCCACTTTGATAGTACTACCCCTCTGCAACACAGTCATTCAAAAATCCACGTTTAATATGCTAGCCTTATTCCTTATCATAGTGTGAACTTTGCTATTTGGGTTTCAATAATACAATGTTTTACTAGTGATTTTATTTAGTAATGAGGGTATTTCTGTTGTGCAAAATGTACCCATTACAAAATCTACTAAGCAACTAAGCGTCCAATAGGAGTGGCACCCACCAATGTGGCACTAAGAATTAACCTGTTTTAGCATGTGGTGTCATAGGACGCTATAAAGAGCACACCATCACAAATTGACTGTTTCCACTTTTACAAAGTACAGTTCAGCGCCAAATCTCAATTAAATAAAAAATGTAAGAAACTGTCTGAAACTTTGCATTTATGTATTTTTTATCTCCTCTAAACAACTGGGTACTTTTTAACCCCAGTTGTATAAGCTAGTTTTAAAAATATTCAAGTTTTACTCTTTGGCCTGGTTGAGGTAGCTCCACCAGAAGTTTGTTAATTTAATATAAAAAATGGTCAAAAACACTATATTTTTGAGCTACAGCATCTCAATTACATCAATCTTGAAAACACCATTTCACTTGCAAGTTTTCAGTCAAAACTCACAGTTTTGCATACTTGCGCTACTAATAAATTTTTAATTTTTACAGAATAAAAAACATAATAATTTTGATGGTATATAATTTGAGAGTTTCTCTACAATTCCATGTAAAAATATTGACTACTTTTATATTCAACACATTCTCATTTTTCTCTTTAAAAATTCTCCCCAAATTTGAACTTTTCTGATGCAAATTTTCTCTTAGATGCCTCACAATCCTATCACCAACGTTACCACCAAGGCTCCCAAGAGCACGGCTGCTCCTGCTTAGGCAAGAAAGACCATGGCTACCCTCTCCAAGCAGACTTCTAAAGAAAAAACGCCTGCCAAGACCCCCACACCTTTCCCCAAGCCTGAGGCTGATAGCCCCACCCCTCCTCACTCTCTCTTTGTCTACTCCCCCTCTGATCTCCAGGAGGAGCATGTTCACTCCAATGATGAAGATGAGAATGAAAGAGTCTCCAAAAGCAACTCTGGTGACCATGGTTTTGCAGCCTCGGAGGAGGAGCCTATCCTGGAGTGGGACCTACATGCAGTTTCCAATATCTGCAACGTCAACAGGCAATTTATAGTTCCAGCTATTTTTCCTGACTTGTTTCCCATTATGACCAAGAAGGAGGGTGCTGGCTTTGTCAAGGACGGCTTTCTTTTCATATGCAATGACCAGAAAAAAATATGGTGAACCATCACTACAAATGTGATAGTCCAGGTTGCCCCGCGCGATTAACTATAATTGGGTTTACCCAAGTCAAGGAGCTCACCATTGAGCATGACTGTTTGGGCTCTGATATGATTCTTTACTATATAATGTGCTGGTATCTTTGCCAACCATTCCTTTCAACAAGGACTTGACTTTAACTGAGCTGGTAACTCATGCTCTCCTTTACCTGAATAAGGATCAGAGAGAGGAGGTTGGAGAAAAGACCAGACTCTAACAGTATGTGACTGATCAACAGTCAATTGATGCCAATATTGGCGTCAGCGCTAGAAGTATCAAAGAGCTTGTACTTTCAGAAGTCCAGAAGACTACCATGCTTGGAAAGCCCTTTTTGCTACACAACAATGGGCAAGGTTCACCAAACTGTATTTTGTGCTTTTTGACACAAGAGGATCTTGTACGCCTTTTAAAGTGCGATACCTGGTTTGCCAATGGAACTTTTGCCTCTTGTCCTAAGCTATTTTATCAGCTTTGGGCCATCCATGGTCAGGTCAATGAACATACAATTCCCTTTGTCTTCTTTTTTCTCCCTAATAAAAGGGAAGAGACTTACATCCATGCCTTGAATATACTCAAGCAAAAACTGGATGCCATCTTGCCTACGCTTGAAGAAGAGCCAACCAAGAAAAGGGGCCACAAGAAAAGAAGGTCAGCCCAGAGGCTACCCAAGAACAACAAGTCATAACCAAAAAAATGCCTGAGTCTCTTCCTTATCATACCATGTTGATGGTTGACTTTGAGGCTGCACAGGCTAACACTTTTATCAAAGTATTTAGGAGCAGGCCCCAAGGCTTCTTCTTTCACTACTGCCAGGCTCTGCACAAGAACCTGATGAAAAACCCAGCTCTCAATAAGCTGGTATACAAACATGGCACAAAGGAGGCCAGAAAGATATTCAATTGCTTTGCTGCTTTTGCCATGGTCAGAAAGGAAGAGGTTAATCTTTTTTACGGCAAGCTTCTCAATGACAATTACATTCTTGGAAACCAAGAAGCCTTCGCTCTTTTCATACAGTATTTTGAGCACCAGTGGGTAGGTGTATTCCAGGGACATTGCTGCATCCGCAAGGACAGCAACTCAATAAACTGGAACTGCTATAAGCAGGTCAAAGCTGGCGTAACTAAGACCAACCTCCTCACTTGAAGGTTGGCATAACCAATTTTCCCGCCTGGTTAAGGCAAAAAAGCCTATGTTCAATATGATCATCAAGAAGCTTAAGGTTTAGCATGCACACAGAAATCAGCTATATTCCCAGGCCGTCAAAGGCAAAGCTTTTATAGCCAAGCATGCTGGCCAGCAGGTCAAGTTTGCAAGTGTTACAAGAGCGGCTTTGGCCTATTACACTAGAGAGAGCCGCCTTATCCATCTCAAAGGCATTGCCATGGCCCTTGGATCTAATGTATAATCCACTTTCTTTAACAATAAACTTCTTTTTTTCAAATATTTGATTTTAACTTTTAATATGTATATACATGTTAAATATAGTGTTAAAATTTAATTCAAAAATAGCACTGTTTTATGATGCGTTGACTTTGAAGCTTTGCGCACTATAGTTGGTATTAGCTGACCCCATATTTTTATTGCATATTTGAAATTCTTGGATAATTTTAAGTTTATTCAAATGCTTTTTATAGTTTTTTGAAATGTTTTTTGGGCTTTTATCAATATTTTAAGTTATCTGGCGTAGTTTACCATAAATCCAAGATGGCGTTTTTAAGATGGCGTCTTTCTAGATGACGTTTTTGGACAAATTTTTGAGATGACGTCTTTCTATATGGCACTTTTGAGATGGCGTTTTTGAGATAGCGTCATTCAAATTGACGTATTGCATCATTTAAGTTAGCATCAATTTTTTAAGTGCTTTGTACACTCAGCCTGTAGCTCACTCAACACTAAAAAATGATAGTCAGACACTCAGAGTTAGTTCACTGACATTATGACAATCTATTTTAAACCTGGTAGCCTGAGCACCAAGAGTTATTGTTTTTTAAACATCTTGCATAATTGTTGTAATAATAATCATGTATTATACTTCTATAATAATTAAAAATTACTTTTTGTGGAAAAAGTTTATCCCAATTTTGCTTGTAAACCAAAAAAATTCAGTACTTACATTGAAAAAAGTTTAAAAATTTAAAGATAATGATATAAATAAAATGTGATAATTAAAAAATAATTAAAATTCATATATAATATCAAAAAGTATCAAGTTCATTAGTCTGTCATACTATAAGAGTTTATTATTATATTTTGGGCTAAACATCATAAATAAAAAATCAGCATGACAAAGTAAAATATTTTTTAATAAGAAATAATATCTGTATTTTACATTATCTTAAAATTTTTTAATAGAGTTATTTGCATAATGCAGCGTTTTTCAAGCACTTTTTGTATACTGTAAAATAGATTAACAGATGTAAGTAATTTTAATTGCAATAATATAAAAAGAGTATAAAAAACAATCAAAAACAGTAGAAAATTAAATGTGTGGTCATTACAACATTTTATCAAAAGTTAATACTAAAACAACACATTTAAAACTCAAAAAAAATTACCTGGGTTTAATTTTAAATTTTTTTATCAGAAACAGTATCTATCAAAAAATTGCAGACCATAGTATTTTATCATTTGCCAAATAATATATTAAGTCTTTTAACATCAAGAAAGTACAGAAAACCTGTGTCTTTGACATAACTTTCAGCCTGAAATATTTTGTTGTCATTAAAAATAACAAGTCTGACAGGGTCCAAGGCCCAAAGAATTATGAATGGTTTTTCCTACTTCTGAATATAGATTCATAAATTGTTGTCTCCATATTTTACTATAAGGATTAATACTATATGGTAACAGTATGATATTTTGCTCTCCACCTAATTAAAATCAAACTAAGGAAAGGATTTAACATATCAACTCTTTATTAAACAACAAATAATGAGGTTACCTGGCTGTCTGCAATTATACAAGTTAGCTTAGAACTAATCTTGGGTGTGTGTGGTTTGTGATAGAAGCTTGCTTAAAGACTTTCACAGCTCAGTATTCTTTCTGAAGCTGTGCAACTACCCCTCAATCTGAGCAGAGTAGCTATGGACCTGTATCACGTTTCAGATGGTTAGCTAGCCTAGCTGGCTACTAATTGATAAAACAAATATTTCTTTTTTAGAGTTACTCTAATATAATAGGCTCAAAGCCTTTTAACTTAGAGTGTTTGGCCTTGCAGCCCAGTCTATTTTGGCTCTTTTAGAAGTGTTTCAGATAATAGCTCATATAATGGCTCTTGTTCTAGAATATAATTAAAGCTAAAAATTGTAATTATGATGAAAAGCATGTTTAAGGCGGTTGTTGAGTGAACTAATTAGTTGTACAGTAGCTGCATGTTTCACTATTAATTAGAAATAAGAATTTTGAAAATGTCAGCATATAATTTGATAATTTAAATTCATTGATTTCACAAATCCACACTACACATTATTTTGTTAAAACAGTTCCTAAAAGTAGTTAACTGCTAGCTCGCATTATTTTGTTAAATTTGTTAGAAAGTCAATGTTCAGAAATTCTGACAATGTCAATATTAACAAGCTTGTAACAAAACATCAATTAATATAATGTAAAAATAGTTTGTTTACAAAAAATTTTGTGTATCAAATTTAGTAAGACAATCTAAAAGCACTGAAGTTTTTTTATATTAATAAAAAACCAAGTAAACATCAAAATAATAGTCTTTTTATAAAAAGTACAAAAAAATTTATCAGCAAAAAACAATAAACGTTTTTTAGTTATTTAATATAAATATTCAATTTAATATAATTTGACAGTTTTTATATAATTTACAGTTTTAATAGGTATATTAAAAGAAAGTTTTTATTAAGTATATTAAAAGAAAGTTTTTATATTATACGTTCTTTGCATTGTTTTTTATTTTCTATTTTTCTAATATTATTTAGTCTTAGTATATTTTGTGTAGTTTTTTTAATTTAAGCTTTTTGTAGTCAAAATTTGCATTTTTAAGTAAAAATATATGATTATACAATCCAAAATAGACTTTATACCATAAAAATTATTATGTTAGATCTTACCAGAATCTATAAACTATAGACTCATATATAAAGTTCATAGCATATAAAACTCTTTTTTATTTTTCAAAATCATAAAAAAATCCAATAAAGCTAATTTTTTCTTCAAGTTCTGACTTTTGTAAAAGTTAGAGCTATTTTTAGGGCTAAAATATAGGTCGCAATTTGCTGTGTAAGTGAAACAAAAGTAGGAAAAGTTAGGGATTCCTTAAAAATCAGGGTTGCAGTTAGGCTTTAATTTGTTTTTATTAAGAAGCGTGTATCAATGGTTGCCAATGCTCAAGTGGGAGAGGGTAGAAGAGGTGAGTGCAGGAAGAAGGAAATTTGACTTAACCACAATTAGGATCTTTGAGTACGACGTCAAGAAGAGGAAGGCAGGGATGTTTCATCGTCTGAGGAGCGTTGTCAAACTCACATGTTAGGTAGAGGTGTGCGCTGTGACATGCAAAGTTAGTTGAGATTGAGGGGCTGTCAGCTGTTGAGAGGCAGGTCTACACAGGACAGGTACTTGCTCATGAGCCTCCAGCTCAGGTTCAGGAGAGCTAGCCCTACTAGAGCCACTATTGTTGTCTGCCACAAAATGGCAGAGGCCAAGAGAACTCAAGATGTGAGTGAGGCATTGCTCAAACAGATAGAACTTTCCATGGTTCAGGAGGCAGTCAAGCAAAGAGTATTCTGAGCCTGATGGAAAGACATATTTTGCCTTGTCGCATTCAAAAAGAACATTGACGTGGCCAAGGTCAAGGGGAAAGTTGTCCAGAAGATGGCATTTAGAGACATGTAAGCGGCCAAACCTATGACCACAGCAGCATGTATACTGGAAGCCAATGGTAGTGCAGCACCATCCGAGCGCAAAAATCAGCGTACCAGGGTCTTGAATCCGAAGAACCCTATCACAGACAGGGTTGGCGCGCTTATAGAACTCACAACCAGAGCTACGGGCATCTGGTGTGATGAAGGGAGTGGTTGGCTTACGAGAGAACTTGGCATAGTGATATGCACAGAGACAATCTGTAAGTGTGAGAGCATCTTGACCACAAACAATGGGGAGAACTGGGAGGGCACGTGCAAGAATGGCAAAGGATAATCTGTTAACAAGGGAGCCAAGAAAGTTGTCAGAGCGTGAGCGAGTAATGACACCAGCTCTGGTAGTCCAGGGACGGATGAGGCGAATTGGATTGGTAGAGGCTGTAGATTCTATGTGTTTGGCAAACCTAACTGCCAAGTTTGTCAACCGGTGCTCGGGTTCAGCAATGACTGTGATAGCTGATGCTTGGGTGATATGTCAGAAAATACCAATACACCAGGCCAGTGCAAGCTTGTGCACTTTTTTAGTGTCCCCTTGGATTGGCTCTCTTATATTAAGTGTCCGCTTGGATTGGCTTTCTTATATTAAGTGACACCTTTGATCTATTTATCTATGTTAATCTAAAATCCAGCCTCCCTTTGGTCTCTGTCCCTTTATTAAGTGTCCCCTTGGATTGGCTCTCTTATATTAAGTGTCACCTTTAATCTATTTATCTATGTTAATCTAAAATCCAGCCTCCCTTTGGTCTCTGTCCCTTTATTAAGTTGTCTCCTTGAAATGGCTCTCTTATATTAAGTGACACCTTTGATCTATTTATCCATGTTAATCTAAAATCCAGCCTCCCTTTGGTCTCTGTCCCTTTATTAAGTGTCCCCTTGGATTGGCTCTCTTATATTAAGTGTCACCTTTAATCTATTTATCTATGTTAATCTAAAATCCAGCCTCCCTTTGGTCTCTGTCCCTTTATTAAGTTGTCTCCTTAAATTGGCTCTCTTATATTAAGTGCACCTTTGATCTATTTATCCATGTTAATCTAAAATCCAGCCTCCCTTTGGTCTCTGTCCCTTTATTAAGTGTCCGCTTGGATTGGCTTTCTTATATTAAGTGACACCTTTGATCTATTTATCTATGTTAATCTAAAATCCAGCCTCCCTTTGGTCTCTGTCCCT